>OZ022308.1:4502484-4871084 GCA_963989215.1 Hedychridium roseum
ATTCCCGTTCCGATTCGCTTTGAGGAAATCCCACACCCCTATAGAGATTTTGTAGAGGAATTTACCAGATCACTAGAAAAATTCGCCCAATCCTAAATAGTTTTCCCTTGTCCCAGGGGAGCGTCACATAGACGCGTTACTATCCGAAATCTTTCAATGCCACTATTACGTTAATTCTTGGTGACAGCGGTTCAGCAATACGAATCGTAACACATTTCACGCGGAGGGTTATCTACTTTGTGATAAAAATTGAGGCAATAGAGAGCGAAAGATAAAAATTTATTTTTGTGTCTTGTTATTAGAGTAGGCGATCTTCTGGGTGAAATTTAACGTATCAAAATAAAAAAGTATTTGGATCCGTTGTCATTGGAATGACTTTCGCACAATGTATAAAAGAGTGGAAAGCGGTGAAGCAGTTATTAGTTGAGAGAAAAAATTCGTTCTGCAGTCATGCCGTTCGTAAACGTCATTAGTGTACTCACAATGCTGTTAGCATTGTACGACTCTTCGCACAAGGTATCAGTACCTTTAAATAATGCAGAACAGTAGTTATATGAAACTCTGTACGATGTTATATCGCAATATATGGACGACACTACTTTTTTTATTGAAGAGGATACGTATTCAGATATTGATAAATCCTGTGAAAGTGACAATCATATCGTCAACACGTTCTGGCTTCATGACAAACCAAAGGCCATAAGACGATAAGCATAGTGAATCGGCCCCAGAAGGGTATCTGGATCATCTTTTGAGAGTATGTTGGTGCTAATAAGATACGTTGATCCTGCAAGTTTCAGATCTCTATCTACTTTGGTTTTTGAATAAATCGAAAAAAACGGAAAATCAGGAAATAATTTTTTTCTCAAAAACGGCTTAACCATTTTGAATGAAATTTTGACACATCATAGAGGTATATAAAGGCTATACTCGGGCAAAATAACAGCTCATATATTACGCCATGTTGAAACGCCATATTGAAAAAAAATAAAAACCGGTTTTTTTATATGAAAATTGATTTATTTTAATGTTTATATCTTTGAGACCACAGAAATGAAGCTTATTTGATTAATTTATAAGTGCAAATAACATAAAATATTCAAAACAATAATATGAAAACAATTTTTTTTATTAAAATATTATAATATTCGAAAATTAATTATAAACTATATTGAGATGTTGGAGGTATAGAGGATAAAAGAAAGGTAATGATAGGGAAAAGAAACATAAGAGAAGGAAAGGAAGGAATATTGGATGACCTAACGCAAAAAGAGAGAAGGATGAGATGGAAGATAAAACAAATAGCATGGGAACATAGGAAGGAAGGGAAAAAAGTAGAAGTGAAATACGGGAGGATATGCATAGAAGGAAGATGGTGGAAGTGGGATGAAAAAGAGGAGAAGTTAAAAAACTAGAGAGGGAAGGAAAAGAGAGGAGGAAGGAAAGGGAAAACGAGAACAAGATAAGCAAAGAGGGAGAGGTGGAGGAAAGGGAAAGAAAGAGAGGAAGAGGGAAGCCAAAGAGTAAGAGGAGAAAGGGAGAGGGGTACAAAATAGGTTTCTGGAATGTGGCAGGGATAAAAGGTAAAGGAGAAGGTTTCTGGGAAGACATCAAGGAATGGGACGTAATAGTGATGATGGAGACGTGGATGGAAGAAAAGAAAAAGGAGGAAATAGAGAGGAAGCTACCAAAGGGGTATGTTTGGATCAGGCAAGGAGCGAAAAAAATAAATAAGAAAGGAAGAGCAATAGGAGGGATGTTGATGGGCGCAAGAAAGGAAATAGCAACAGGAGAATGGAATAAAGCAGATGAAGAGGAAGAGGGAATAATAAAAGGGATGATAAGGATGGGAAAGGAAGTATGGAAAGTAATAGGAGTCTACATAAACAAGGATATAGAAAAAAAAATGGAACACCTAAGAGAGTGGATGGAGGAAAAGGAGGGAGAGAGAAGTAAGAGTATAATAGGAGGGGATTTCAACGCAAGGATGGGGGAAGAAGAAGAGGAAGAGGGGAGAGAGTGGGAAACAGGAGAAGGGAAAGGGAGAAGGTCAAAGGATAAGAAAATGAACGAGCAAGGGAAGAAGCTAAGAAATAGAATAGGAGAGCTAGGATGGGAGGTGTTAAATGGAAGAATAAAGGGAGATGAACAAGGAGAATTTACATATACAGGAGGAAGAGGAAATACGGTAATCGATTATGTGATGGTGGGGGGAGAGACGCTGGAAGATATAGAAGAAATGGTAGTGGGCGAGCAAGTAGAGTCGGACCACCACCCACTGGTAGTGAGCATAAAAGGAGAAAGGAGAGAAGAAACGGAGAAAAAAGAAAAGAAGGTAAAAGGAGGGAGAAGACAGGAATGGAATAGAGAAAGGATAGAGAAACATAAAGAAAGAACAATGGAAGAAGTGGAAGGGGAAAAAGTAGAGGACATATGGAGGGAATTAAAGAAGAGGGTAGAGGAAGGAATGAAGGAAGAGGAAGAAGGAGGAAACGAAAAGAAGGTTAGGAGGAAAAAGGGATGGTGGGACCAAGATTGCAAAGAAATGAGAGCAGAGGTGAAAAAGGGATTAAGGGAATGGAGAAGAGGGCAAGGAAAGGAGGAAGAGTACAGAAGGAGAAAAAAAGAGTACAAAGAGATGTGTGAAAGAAAGAAGGAGGAGGAACGAGAAAATTTTATGAGAGAGGTAGGGAAAGCAAGGACGGACAGAGAGGTATGGGAGATTTTGAAAAAAGGAAAAAAGAGAAAAGGTGGTATTTGTAAAGAGATAAAGATAGAGGAATGGAGCGAATATTTCAAGGAAACTCTAGGAGGAATGGAAGAGAGGATAATAACAGGAGGAAAAAGAATAAAAGGAAAAAAATGGGAAGGAGAAAAGGAACTAGAAAGGAGCGAATTCGAAGAAGCAGTGAAGAAGCTGAAAACAGGAAAGGCAACAGGGGTAGATGGAATACAAGGTGAAAGTTGGAAATATGTAGGGGAGGGGGTAAAAGAAGGAATGTGGAAAATATGTAAGAAGATATGGGATGGGGAAGGCTGGCCAGAAGAATGGAAGGAGGGAATAATAGTGCCAATAAAGAAAAAAGGAGAGGGAAAAGACGTGAAGGACTACAGAGGTGTAACAGTAATGTCGGCAATGTATAAGATATATGCAGCGATACTGGCGGAAAGATTGCAGAAGGAAATAGAGCAAAAAGGGATACTACCGGAAGGGCAGACGGGGTTCAGGAAGGGAAGGGGAACGATAGACAACATATATGTATTAAATTGTGTGGTGGGAAGGAGGATAGAAAAGGAGAAGGGGAAAGTTATAGCTTTGTTTGTAGATTTTAAGGCAGCATTCGATAGCGTGAATAGGACGGTGTTATGGAAGGAGATGGGGGAAAAAGGCATAAATGGGGGGTTAATAGAAAGAATAAGGGAAATATATGGAGAAACGGTAGATAGAGTAAGGGTGGGAGATAGCCTTGGTGAAAAATTCTGGACTGGGAGAGGTGTGAGACAAGGGTGCCCGTTAAGCCCAATGCTGTTCAATTGCCTGATAGCTGATATAGAGGAAAAGATAGCGAAGGCAGGAGGAGGGGTAAGAATAGAAGGGGTGGGAAAAATACATACTTTAGCTTATGCAGACGACATAGTCCTAATTGCAGAGGAGGAGGATAGCATGAAGGCTATGTTAAGGGTCTTAAAAGAATACGTAAAGGAGAAAGGTCTGGAAGTGAACATAGGGAAGACGAAGGTAATGAGATTTAGGAGGGGAGGAGGAAAGGACAGAAAGATAGAATGGAGATGGGGTAGGGAAAAAATAGAAGAAGTAGAAGAATTTAGATACTTAGGATATGTGCTGCAAAGAAATGGGAGGCAAGAAGGGCATATAGAGGACAGAGTGAAAAAGACGGGAAGAGTGATGCGACAGGTATGGGGACTAGGCAAAAGGATGTTCGGAAAAGATTGGAAGAGAAGGGTGTGGCTGTTCGACACGCTAATTTGGACAGTCATGAGTTACGGGGTGGAAATATGGGGATGGAGGGAACGTAAAAAAATGGAAACAATGGAGGAAAGGTACTTGAGGTGGACAATGGGAGTTGACTGGGTAACACCAGGATACATGATAAGAGAAGAGTTAAAAAGGGATAAGCTAAAAATTAGAGCAGGAAGAAGGGCATGGGGATACGAAGAAAGGTTGAGAAGAGGAGGAGGTAGCAAATGGGCTAGGAAGTGTTGGGAGTTGGTGGTGAGGAGGAGTAGAAAAGGAGGAGGGAAGAGCAAAGGATGGGAAGAGGAAAGGGAAGCGTTCATAAAAGAATCGGGGATGGAGGTAGGAGAAATAGAGGAAAAGAGGGAAAAAGGAGAAATAGATTATGGAGAAATAGAAAGGAGGGAAAAAGGGAAAGAAGAGAAAGAATAAGAGAGTCGAGATACAATAAATGGTATAAAGAGGTAACAACAGAGGGGATACCGGGTTATCTAGAGAGAGGGTGGAAGGAAGAAAAATGGAGAAGGATAATTAGGTTTAGGCTGGGGAATGAAATGGGGGAAGGGAGGTACTGGGAAAAGGAAGAAAAGAGGAAATGTAGGATATGTGGTTGGGAGGAAGAGGGGTGGGAGCACGTGCTAGAGGGATGTGGAAGAGGAATGGAAAAGGGGGAAAAGAGGGAAGAGGAGGGTATAGGGGAGAAAATCAAAAGGATTCTGGACGGGGAAGGCAAGGGGTAGGGATGGATGAAGGAATGGATAAGAAGAAGGGAAGGGGCGAGGGAAGGAGGGAGAGAGAGGAAGGAAGGAGGAGAGGAGCGATAAAATCATGAGAATAGAATTAATAACAAGTAGATTAAGAAGCGAATAAGATAAGGAATTGTAAAGGGAGCGGGAGTCCCTAGTGTACCCCGCAAGGGCACTATAATAAATACAGATACAGATACAGATACTATATTGAGATGTTAATAATTTTACTTAAAGTATCTTTTTGCATTTGAAAACATCAATGTAAGTATTATTCATCAATATATTGATTAAGTCGGAATCAATTTTTATTCTTTATGTGATAAAATTACTTTTGTATATTCGTGACTCATCTTCGTCGCTATCTTCGTCACTAACGGTTATAATATTGTCTTTGTTAAATAAAGTGTTGAGTATTGCAGCTGATGCTGAGATTGTACTTGAGCTTTTAATATGTTGATTTTATCTCTGACAAACATAATAGTTATATTACTTGATTCATCTATCTCTTACGACTTGGATCGTAGTGATAGGTGTTGTCAGAATGATTAATTGACCACGACTCGTATTTGTTGGTAACGTTTTGAATGTTTATTAAGCTTGGTAGCGTGGAATGGCCAGAGAGCGGATGGTTGGTGAAACTGTGATGTGTGTATCGAGAGTGTGTTCTAATTAATCTAAACTAAACTAAAACTTATTAACTGCTAACCTACGGCTAATTATGACTAACTAAAGACTAAGTGAAGACTGAGGGTGTTGTGGTTTGTAGTCCCGAAGGAAAACTCGGGACTCTTTGGAAATGTGAGGGTGGGAGATGGTTGTGGTGGTAGTTGGATGTGGTAGGGATGGGCCTTATGGGTTTGGTAGTAGTCTCTATGTATAATAATAATACTGTTACGCGCGGCTCCGTGAGGCATCGCAAAAGAGTTTACTAGAACACTTTCAAGAAAGATGATAATTTATTGACAAACACGTCTGGCGTGTACCGAAGCCGGGCTCGAACTAGAGTTCATATTAGAATCGATTGTATTAGAATACAAACAAACAGCAAACTGATATCCACAATAACTCCTTAGTTACAATATCAACAACCTTCCTTCATTCCGTACTTCATCCTTGCGAATTTCGTGTCATACTTGACAGCCGTAACACTGCCTCCCTCTTTAAAAACGGACGTCCCGGTCGTGTTAATCTTGTTCTTCGGATGCTTCGGATTTGGATTTGGATTCGGAGGTATTGATCTTGTATGTGATGGTAGTCTTTTCCAAACCAATAATTCTCTCAGTATTCACTCAGAGTCCCAAGGGAAAACCACTTCAAAAACCTTGGGCGAGAGGATCGCATCGCTTTTATGGGTTTTGTAACAAAGTAACTTCTTTAGCAAATCTCATTAACTTGAACAGCAAAACAGTAAAGCAGCAACAACAATAGCAGTAACTAGAAGAACAGTTGTATGATGGATGGATGAGCGGAAGATCAGAGGTAAATGAATCATTATCCATTCTTCTCGGTAGTATCTTGCTCTTATTACACCTGTTCTTACTCCAGTGGAGTATTCTGTGACCTTGGTACCGGGCCAGTCGATTGACGTGAACAATCTTAGGCTTCCTTTTTGCAGACCGTTGAATTCCGTAGATGATATCATTTATTTTCTTAATAATAAGATATGGGCCTTCCCAATTTCGGACATTTCCCTCTGAATCTTCGTGGTTGGAAAAGCCAGACCTGGTCACCTACATCGAACATCCATTCCGAATTCCTAACGATTTTCTTCCTTGCGGAATTATGGACGTCTGTGAGGATTTTTTTGAGTTTTTCTACATAACCCAATGGAGGAACTTGTTGGTCCGGTACAGCTCCTCGAAGAAGCTCTAAAGGTAAACATAATTCTCTACCATACAACATCCTCACTGGAGTCTGTTTAGTAGTTTCATGCTCAGCAAATCGATAGGCTAGCAGCAACAGGGATATCCAATCATCTCAAGCTTTTTGATGCTCGGAAATAAATAGCGACAGGTATTGACGAATAGTGCGATTCAATCTGTCTACTAATCCATCCAATTGTGGATGTAATGAGGTGGTTCTTGTCTTCTTAATTCCAAGTATCTTCACTACTTCTTGGAAAAGTTTCGATTCAAAAGAACACCCTTGATCAGTATGTATCTCCCCTGGCAAACCGTGCCTACTGAAAACTTGTGACACTAACACCTGTGCAATCGTTTTAGCCTGATGATTTTCTACGGGAATGACTTCTGGCCACTTGGTGAAATAGTCCATAATTACTATTTGGAATCTATTTCCATTGATTGTCTTCGGATATGGAACCAGTATATCCAGACCTATTCGTTCAAATGGAGTACCAACATTATAAATACGAAGCTTCCCGTGTCCTTTCAGTTTTGGCCCTTGCTTGGCCGTACAGACATCACAAGCTCGGCACCAATCTTCCACGTCCTCTTTACAACCGGCCCAAAAGAAATTCCTTCTTAACCTGGCCATTGTCTTGTTTGTGCCAAAGTGCCCAGAGGTCGAAGAGTCATGGGCTTCTCAAAGAATCTCTTCAGTCTTGTTCAGTGGAACCACGAGTTGAAAAGTATCTTTTCGCCCGTCTCTGGACTCCCATTTTCTGAACAACAGCCCATTCTTCACCTGTAGCGAGTCCCAAATACGCCAATAATATCTGGCCTTTGGACACATAATGGACACGTCTTCCTTCAGTGGACGGTGATGGTGCCTTTTAGCTTCTATTATAAACTTCAAAGTCTGATCCTCCATTTGTAAGTCTTGCCATTTTCTTTCTTGATCCTTGTTATCGAAATGGATCCTTTTACAAGTGGCTTCCTCTATAGTTATTTCCTGTTGGTTTCCAGCTTTGACGCAGGATCTGCAATCACCACAAGGTTTACGAGATAGCGCATCTGCGTTACCATGCAACTTACCGCTCCTATGCACAATCCGGAATTCATATTGTCCTAATTCTTCTAACCAACGGGCCATTTGACCCTCAGGATTTTTAAAGGAAAGAAGCCAGCGTAACGAACTATGATCCGAACGAATAATGAACCTTTTACGATAAAGGTAATGATGGAAATGACGAACAGCTCTAATCACAGCCAATAATTCTTTCCTCGTTAGCACAATAATTCCTCTCTGGCTTATTCAACACCTTGCTGTAATACGCCACAACTTTCTGTTGCCCAGCAAAATTTTGCGAGAGAACAGCACTTACACCTTAATTCGAAGCATCTGTATCTAAAATGAATTCTTTCTCCTCATCGGGAAAAACTAGAATTGGTGAAGAAACTAACTCTTGTTTTAGCTTATTAAATGCCTCTTGAGTATCTGAAGTCCACTGGAAGTCTTTACCCTCCTCCGTTAACATATACAACGGCTTAGCAATTTGTGCGAAATCTTTCACAAATCTTCTATAATACGAGCATACATCCAAGAAACTCCTCACTTGTTTACGACTTTTTGGAATCGGCCAATTTTGAACAGCTAACACTTTCTTTGGATTTGTGCCAATTCCTTCGTTAGAAACGACATGACCTAGATAGGCTATTTTTGTTTGGAAGAATGTATACATTAACAAACTAGCCTCACGCAAACGTTGAAAAACTTGTCTCAAATTTCTTAACTCGTCTGCAAAATCTTTCCCATAAATTATTACATCGTCTAAATACACTAAACAAATCTTCCTCAGGAGTTACGACAAAACCCTGTCCATTAATCTTTCAAACGTAGCTGGTGCATTACATAGCCCGAAAGGCATGACAGTGAACTGATACAGTCCATTTCCTACTGCGAATGCAGATTTTTTACTATCTTCCTCTGCTAAGGGTATTTGCCAATACCTACTCTGCAAATCTATGGTTGAAAACCATGAAGAACCTGATATAGCATCAAGAATTTCATCTATTCTAGGTCAGGGATACGAATCCTTTTTCGTAATACTATTCAACTTGCGATAGTCGATACAGAATCTTGTCGAACCATCCTTTTTCTTTACTAGAACGATTGGAGATGCCCAAGGACTCAATGACTCTATTATTCCTTGTTTCAGCATCTTTTGAAGTACTTCATCAGCTTCTTTACGCTTATGCATCGGCATACGACGCGGTTTTTTGTTTGATAGGAGGATGATCCCCTGTTCGAATATGATGTTTAACTAACTCGCACTGCCCAATTTGTTCAGAATCTTTTGCGAAGACATCCTGAAATTCCACTAATAAACTTCGAAATTCTTCCCGTCGTGAAGAATTCAACCCTGTGACACTTCTTTCGAATAAGTTTTCAAGAAATTTTGGAAACTCATTAACCTCAGAAGAAATTTGCCTATTCCTCCATTGTTGATTTAGATTCCTGTTGAGAGCCATCTTTAAGTTCTAATATGCCCTTTTCTAAATCTAGACGCTTCGCCGCCTTTTCGAGAAGATCTACCCCCAGAATGCAGCTGTCATCAATATCAGCTACGTGTGCTTCTTGACCTAACCTCGTTCGACCGAAAAGGAAATCGAAATGTTTCTTTCCTTTAATAATCCCTGTTAATTCTTTCCCATCTACACCGAGTATCTTTCTATTATCTCCAGGTATTTCTAATTCTTCGAGCTCATCTATTCTATCTTTTCGTACGAGTGTGACAGACGATCAGGTGTCTACAAGACAATTCGATGGTTTTCCATCAATAGATCCTTCCACATAGAACCCTGAGTCTGAAAATTCAGGTGACAATCCTGAAACTATTTTGTACATTCTTTTAAAATTTTGTTCACCAACATCTTTAACTTTTCTCAAAACTGAAGTAACATTTTTCGCAACAAGACAACAACTTAACAAAATTAACTGTATTATTACTTTAACAACATCCCCAGACCTATATATTCACTTTTCCAACTCTGGAGGCTGCAACTTCTCGGTTTAAATTTTTCTCCTTCAATTTAAACCCTGCTCGTTTCTTGCTTTCCTATTGTCCCTTTTCTTAAATTTCATTTCATTTCCTTGCCTACATTGGAACTGAGTATGTTCTTCCTTTCCACATTTCCAACACGTAATTTTCCTTTCTTTCGTGTTATTAGAATTATAATCGATTCGTTTAGCCGAAGCATCACCGTTACGGCCACAGTACCTCGATTTATAAACCTCTTTGAATATTTCGATAGATTAAATCGCAAACCTTCTTGTCCCTCCGCAGTCCTCTCCATGCAAAACTTTTCGTTTTCATCAATCTCCATCGCACGAGCCACTACGTCTTCAAATTTTTGTAAATTAGAAATATAAAGTTGTCTTTTGATGCTCACATTACGTATCGCACTGATAAATTGAGAGATTGAACATTTTTCGCGAATTTCTATCGGGCATTCTGGTAAGGCTGGTAAGGCAAACTTTGCCCTGGCTTTTGACAACAGTTTTGAAATTGTACAAAACTGACTGTCGATGACCTCTCTTTCGAAAAACGTCTTTTCAAAACTGCATATAATTTGTCATAATCTAACCGTTGCTCGTCCTCCAGAGTCGTTAAGACCGGTCCCTATAGAGTATTTCGCAATGCTGCAGCCTTAACAAAATTTTCCTATCTACCTATCTATTGACTCGAGCAATCGATTCAAACTGAGCTATAAATTCATCCCAGTTTTCTACATTCACACTTGAACGACCGCTTACACAACATGTGTGTAATAGCCGTATGATAACGTAGATGTGCGGTCGTTAAAGTGTTAAACTTAGAAGGTTTTAACAAATATCCTAAATTTGGCGAGCTGTTTGAGCTATTGACATTCATATGCTCGTTGCAGGACACACTCGCATTATTTAAAATGGCATTAATATTTTTTTCCAATTCAGCTATTTTAGCCTTATTTATGTTATCCATTTGTTCTAAACGTCTCAGAAGACCCTTCTCCCGCTGGCGAACATCCTCTGCCTGCATGCGGAGACCCCGACAAAACATCTCCTGCCGTCGGTGCAAGCCGTTCTCCAAACGCTCCACCATGGCAAAAGAGTGTACTATAACACTTTTAAGAAAGATGATAATTTATTGACAAATATGTCTGGCGTGTACCGAAGCCGGGCTCGAACTCTAATACAAACAAACATCAAACTGGTATCCACGATAACTCCTTAGTTACAATATCAACAACCTTCCTTTATTCCGTACTTCATCCTTGCGAACTTCGTGTCATACTTGACAGCCGTAACAATACTATTGATAATAATGACAGTAGTAGTAATAATAATAATAATAATAATGGTTGTGGAGGGTTTGCGTCCGTGGGACGTAACACTATCATTTCTGCTAAATATGATATTGCTTGTTTATATTGATAAGAACTAGTTAATATAAGCTTCAAGTCTTTTTCGGTCATTTCTGGAAATCCATTAAATCACGAGACGAGATCAATGGTCTCAAATAGAAGTTTTTTTCGCTGTCAACCATGCTTATCTACTTCATCGGCTAGTGTATTGTCAGTATTATTTCGAGATTTCATCATTTCAACAATTTCGTCTGAATACTTTAAATCAAAAGTAAGACGCTTGTTGTACTTATTGTGAAGAAATGATGCAATTCTATGAAAACTACCGATTCTGGGAAGTATTTTATCCTATTGTAGCTAACGGCCGGGTATAATAAATAACCATCGAATCGTTTGCCATTAAATATATGTTTATTTGCAACAAGGAATAACTTCTTTGGTAATTTCCCGGGAGCAGAGCTTACAGTCAAAAATCTCACGAGGTGGTAGAAGAACCAACAATACGCAATAAAAAAACGTCGAGAGAACCTCGAACATCGGAACGAAAATTTAATAGATTAACCGGGCGCCACCCGAGCATGAGCGTGGTCGCTAATCACTCCCTCTCGAGTAAAAACGTAATAATAATGCTTAAGACTAATTACAATGCGTTAGGAGCAAAAGATACAGTCTTCTTTTGCTTAGAGTATGCCTTAAGACTAGGTACAGTCGGATCTAACAAACTATCTGCTAAAACAAAAGCAGGTGTGAGCAACTCAATGGAAACATTTTTGGTTTTACCGTTGACGTCGATACTATATACATTATCGGAGATGCGCTCAACAATGCGATACAATGCGATACTACGAACGGGTCTGACTAAGGGCATTCAAGTGCTTTTTTTCCGTATTCCGCATGAAAACATGTGAACAATCGCGCAATTCTTTAAAAACGAACGCACGGTCTTTTCGGTGATGTGCCACAGGTACTGGAGGAACTTGACGCATACATTCATGAAATTCTTCGATAAAAATGTTTGGATCCCGTTTGAAAATGTCTGGTAAGAAAAACTCGCCGGGAAGACGCAACGGAGTGCCGAATAAAAATTCCGCAGGAGATGCATTAGTATCTACACACATGTGCGAACGCAGTTCTAGCAGTACGGTAGGAAGAACGCGTAACCACGACTTATTGCCGTGGCACATAATTGCCGCTTTTAACGACCGATGCCAACGTTCGATCAAACCATTGGAGGCCAGATGATACGCGGTGATCCGCATGCGCTCACAACCAACTAGAGATAATAACGCGGTGAACAGACGGGACTCGAACTGAGCTCCCTGATCAGTAGTAATGACCCTTGGAGCTCCATAACGCGAGATCCACGTGTCGAAAAACGCCCTAGACACTGAGGTCTCGCGGAGAGGGATAGGCTCAACCCATCGAGAAAACCTATCGATCATGGTCAGACAATAGCTGTAACCGTCTTGAGGAGGAAGAGGACCGATCAAATCCAAATGGACATGGTCAAATCTCCCATCAAGAGTGACAAAATGCTCTGGAGTTTGTTTAACGTGCCGACTGACTTTCGACTGTTGGCAAGGTAAACAGTGCTTGCACCATCGGGAAATATCGCGATGCATGTCAGGCCATACATAGCGTTGCCGAATTAAACGGTCTGTCACTTTAGCACTGGGATGAGCAGGACTATGAAATATATTACATACTGTTTCACGAAGACTTGTCGGAATGTACGGACGAATGGCTTCACCGGATATTTCGCAGAAAATCGCTGCATGGGAAGGTTCGACTAGAATGAATTTGAGTTTAAGCGGGTGATCGACATCCTGACGAGTCAGTCAGTTGTGAGTCGGTCTTTTGAAGCTCCGCTAGGCGGTCCAATTCGATTTCGACCGGGAAACATAATGAATCCAGGCGAGACAATGCGTCTGCGACGACGTTATCGTTACCCGCAATGTGTTCTAGGCAAGTCGTGAATTCCGCCATAAATGATAGCTGTCGAAGCTGCCTGGGCGACGCCTTATCCGAACGCTGTGCAAAAGCGTTGATCAAGGGTTTATGGTCGGTAAGGATTTTGAAGTTACGCCCTTCGAAGAAATAACGGAAATACTTCACCGCTTCAAAAATCGCCATCAGCTCACGGTCATACGCGCTGTAATTAAGCTGAGGAGGCGAGAATTTTTTAGAAAAGAACGCGAGAGGTTGCCAGGAGCCACCCGCAGAGCATTGCTCAAGGACAGCACCCATTCACGAATCGGATGCGTCGGAGACAACACGGGTGTCCGCGTTAAAACGAGGGTGCACAAGTAAAACAGCCTTAGCAAGATCGTCTTTGATATTGGAAAACGCCGCCGAGGATTCATCCGTCCAAAGAATCTCGCGTTTATCGTTCTTACGCGAATCTTGAAGGTAAGCATTGAGATGTGTTTGGGAGGCTCCCGCGTGCGGAAGAGAACGGCGGTAGAAGTTGATCATACCGAGAAAACGTCTCAATTGAGCCACAGTCTGAGGTTTGGGAAATTCGGTTATTGCGGAAACACGTTCCGGAATCGGACGAATGCCTTCCGAATCCACCAGGTAACCGAGAAATTTCAATTCTGTGGCGCCGACCACGTACTTGCTAACATTGTTATTCAAATGGAACTTTTGAAGCCTTCGACAAACTATTCTCAGATGAGCTAAATGCTCTTCAAGAGAACTGGAAGCAATCAGGATGTCGTCTATATAAATCGCCCAACGCGTGGTTGATGTAGCGCTGAAAAGACTGGCTGGCATTACGGAGACCGAAAGTCATATAACAAAACTCAAAAAGACCGAAGGGGGTAATTACAGCGGTTTTCTCAATGTCCTCAGGACCCATTGGAATCTGGTTATACGTTCTTCGTAAGTCAAGCGCCGAAAAGATCGACCTCCCGCTCAACATGACGGAAGAATCATGGAGATGGGGAGTAGGATACCTATCGTGTATCGTGACCGAGTTGAGTCTTCTGTAATCGCCACAAATTCGCCACGACCCATCCTTCTTCAAGACCATGTGGATGGGGCTGGCCCACGGACTAGAAGACGGACGACAAACGCCGGATTCGCATAAAGCCCTAAATTCGGCCTTAGCGGCCTTCAATTTTTCCGGCGTCGAACGCCGAGCCTGTTCAGCCACCGGAGGGCCGGTGGTAATGATGTGGTGCTGGACACTGGCCTTCTCGAGAGGGTATAACGGAGAGGAGCCTAGGATGCCCGGGAACACGTCGACGATTTTCGCGCACGTGGATCCTGCATTATGCGCGCGGATCGTAAGAACAGACATTGGTCTGAGTACTTCGCGAGAGCGGATATTGGTCACTGGATCTACAATCCTGCAACCTTGCAAGTCAACTAATAGCCCATAATGCGAAAGCAGATCGGCCCCTATAATCGCGTAGGGAACTGCAGCAATGACAAAGTTCCATTTTATCGGACGACGCAGTCCTACGTCTAATACACGCGACGACTCGCCAAAAATGTTGATGACCGAATCATTCGCCGCAAAAAGTTTAAAACCGGAAGGTTTACCACCAATTTTTGCATCGGCCGGGAGCAATGACACATCAGCACCGGTGTCAATCAAAAAATTTTGCTCCGAAAAACGGTCATAGACATGGAGACGGTTTCTTAAAACTTTACTTGCACAGAACGCTCCTACACTGGAAGGATTTATAAATTTTTTGGTTGCTTGGCCCTCCAAGCAGTGTGCTGCGAGCACTACTCTCGACACGTGCGAGGGTTGTACGGATACTTACGGTGCGCTTCGCAAAGGCCGGACACACGACCCGCCTGAGACGTACCACGGGACCGACTCCCCACGCGCGAGCGCGATAACAAATTCTCCATTCTACTTAAACGCTCCTCAATCGCGGCAACGCTAGCAATTACACGGTCCAGTTTCTCCTCGAGAGAGGAATTAGACAATGGCCTTGCCGCGACGATGACACGTGTATCCGACACAACCGTCGCACCTGAGGAATGATCTGAGATACGCGTTTTCACGGCAGCAAAGTCCGATACTACATGTTCGACCTTGTCTTCGAGTGAGGGACGCGCCGAATGCCGCGCGGCTATGGACAAATCTGTACCGGTTGTCGCGTCCGCGACCTGGTCCGCTGACTGCGCTAAACAGTCTAGATCGCATGACTACAACGGCGCCAATATCGCCCGCAGAGTTGGTGATAACTGGTCCATAAATATTGATCGGATGATCGAATCGTCGCATAGGCCGTCGTTCAAATTCCGTAGTCTACTTAAAATTAGCGACGGTTTTCCGTCCAGCGGTACCTGTCCCTTTAAGAGTTTACGCAAATTCAGTTCCGGCGAGCACGCGAATGTCGCGAGAATCCTCGTCTTCACACGCTGGTAGATATCCTCGGGAGCAGGAACCTGAATGATTATGTCCTTAACGCACGCGATAACTTCGCCGTGGGTTGCCGCGAGCAAGCAATCAGTCTTGGTAAGTTCGGCCGTGATACGCGCATTACGGAATGACATTTTCGCCTGCAAAAACCATACGGTCGGATCCGCGCGATGAAAGCACGGTATTTTCGGGATGCGGTAAAAATCCGCATGTGGAAGGCTGGAAACAGCACGGCAATCGTCTACTGCGTGGTCCATGTTGCCATAGTAGAGATTGCGCGCGCACGCCACACCACGTCGGCGGATACCACTTGAGATCTTTTTTTTTGTTAACATACACTGGTGGCCATTGAAATTGCAACACATAGAAAGACCGCAGATAAACAAACGAAATTATATGTAAAACGTTTATTATATAACACATAATATGTGGTTAGGTATACAAGCCTATACTATAATTAATAACCAAATTGATTAATATCTTGTGTGTCCTCCGCATGCTCCTCTAACTGCTTCTACACGTCTTGGCAGTGAATTGAAAAGGGTTTGAATATTTTCCTGGGGAATAGCATGCCATGTCGCTTCTATGCGTGTCCATAATTCTTCTATTGTAGCTGGTGGTCGAGGAGAACGCTGCACTCTTCTACTAATAATTTCCCAGACATTCTCGATAGGGGACTAATCCGGAGAACGTGCACTTCGATTCCGTGCTGATTAAAAAAAGCTTGCACATTCGCTGCAATTTGTGGCCTAGCATTAACTTGTTGGAATATCGTTCCTGGTTGATGTCGAAGATAGGGTAGCACTTCAGCCTCCATCACGCTGTCGATGTACCTCTGGCTGTTTAGAGTCCCCGAAATGCGTATTATGCGTGACCTTGTATTGTAACTAATAGGCATCCCGTGATGCCGATCTCCGGAGGTCTTCATACAGAGGTTGATCGGCTTCTCTCTCCTCTTTTGGGCGAGACGGTTCCCTATCCATACAATATCGCACCCGAATACGCTCCTCGCGGTAAGAAATCAGTAAAATCGTGGTCATATATCGCGTAAACAGTATAAGAATCCGAAGATAAAAAAAGGCGAACGAGTCTATTTTAGGACGTTCCCGTTGCAACGTCACATAACATAACGCGTCAGCCACAAAATTGGTGACCCCGACATGATCAAGATTTCCACGCACAAAGATACAAAGGAGACACGTTAGCGTCATGACGCTAACGCATTCGCCGGAACGCAATACCCAAATGAATACTCAGCCAGCGTAACAATCGCCTGGACCCAGTAACCAGCTAAACATTGCATCCGACCATAATAAAGTAGGCGAAGATGCCTCGATAATGGCAGCGGCACGCGTATCAGTGCAAATCCTAGCATTTTGGGAAGACGATCCATCGTTGTGATTCGATCATGTGGAGATGACCTTCAACATATACCGAATCCAAACAGACGAGGCTAAATTTCGGCACGCCCGTGACTCACTTAAGTCGGAAAGCACTAACATTGGTGCGTGACATTGTGCATAATCCACCGGGCAAGCACAAATTTGAGGCGCTAAAACACCGAGTTCTGGCAATATTCGAGGAAGCCAACGAGTCGAAACTCTGCCGTTTACTACGTGATCACGAAATCAGTGACGAGAAACCCACAGTGTTCCTGCAAAAACTACGGAACCAGGCGTCCGGTCAATGCAACGATGCTGTTCTCAAGTCTTTGTTCATGCAACAGATGTCAGAGAACGTACGTGCAATCCTCGCCGCTGGCAGTATAAGCGACCTGCGAAAACTGGCAACGACGGCAGATAAAATAGTCGAGATGACCAGGAGCTAGGTAAATGACATCCACGCATCCACGCCAGCACCACGGCCGAGTACCAGCACACACGCATCTGTCGTCGAACTGACAAGAGAGATCGCCGAATTAAAAGCAGCGGTACGGCAGTTGGAACGTAGTCATTCTCGCACACCTAGTTGGTTACAAAAATGGAACAACATACATCGGATACGATCGAAGAGTACTCCTAAGGTACGAAACAATCCAGATTTTTGTTTCTACCACAACCGCTTTGGCTGCAAGGCGCGAAACTGTTGCCAACCATGCACCTGGACGAAAACTGAAGTCAGCAGTTGGAAAACTAATTTTGACACTACGTATCGAAGGGTTGCGGACATCCCACTCAAACGAAGCCGTCTCACCGTATGTGACAGTAAAAGTAGCATGCAGTTTCTGGAAAACACGGGCGCCGACATAACCGTGTTACCACGGCCAGTAACGTTTAAAGTGTACGCAGTTAACGGCACCCCAATTGCTACGTATGGCGAGAAACCAATGACACTAGATGTGGATCTACGGAGATGTTTTCCTTACGCATTTATTTTTGCCGACATACAGCAACCAATTTTAGGAGCAGATTTCCTAATGCGCCACAACCTCTTCGTTAATTTAAAAGCACGACGCCTCATGGACGGTAACACCACGATCTCCACTATTAGCTACATCAGTAAAACGGATGTGCCTACAATACTTACGGTACAGCACAATGGTAATTGCAGCAAATTGCTACGGGAATTCGCCGACATTACCTGTCCGAACCGCCAGCAGCAGCATGAACCAAAGCATCACGTGCAACACTGCATTGCGACCAACGGGTCACCAACAGTAGAGAAAGCCCAAAGATTATCGCCAGGACGGCACAGAGCAGACACAGCTGAGTTTGAACGTTTGATTTCCGAAGGGATCTGTCAACCATCCTCCAGTCCTTGGACCAGCCCAATCCACCTTGCAAGAAAGACGACAAGAGAATGGCGTCCATACGGCGATTACCGTAGATTTAATAAAGTGACGGTACCAGATCAGTATCCCATACCACACATTCAGGATTTCATTCATCAACTATAGGGAAGGACAGTATTCAACACTTTAGATCTGGACCGAACATACCACCAAATACCGATAGCACCAGAAGATCGCCCAAAGGCGGCAGTAATAACACCGTTCGGGTTATTTGAATATACAGTAATGTCTTTTGGGTTACGGAATGCAGCTCAAACATTCCAAAGGTTAGTGGACACAACCTTATGAGGACTGAATTTCTGTTTCGGATACCTCGATGACTTACTTATCGCATCGGTGAGCGAAGAGGAAAACGAGCAACATCTACGGATGGTGTTCGAACGCCTTCGTAACCACGGACTGTCGGTCAACTTGGTGAAATATGTTTTTGGCAAAAAGGAATTAGAATACTTAGGGCACCTCATCAATTAAGAAGACCACTAGACCACTAGAAGACCGCATCATCGCCATCTCGAACTGACCACAACTCAGAGACATCACCGATCTTCGCAGATTCCTCACAGCGTACAGCATACAGCATATCTCGTGGGTGCCAAGAAAAAAGACAAAAGGCCGATTGAATGAAACAACGAATCCATCGCCGCATTCGAGAACTGTAAACAACAGTTGACCAAAGCTTCGTTGTTGGTACACCCTGAGGAAGGTGCACCCCTGACATTACACACGAGTGCATCTGACTCAGCAATCGGCGCGGCACTATATCAGCTGCAAGACGGAATTTGGAAACCGTTATGATTTTTCTCACGGAAGGTAGACAGAGCTCAGCACAAATATAGTACGTATGATAAAGAATTGCTAGCAATTTACGCCGCAATTAAATTCTTTAGGCACATGTTAGATGGTCGCAACTTCGTCATACGTACGGACCACAAGCCTCTCACGTATGCTTTCAGTCAAAAAGCCGAAAAAGCGTCACCACGCCAGATACGACAACTGGACTTTATTGGGCAATTTCCCACCAATATAGTCCACGTCGTTGGCGAAGAAAACATGGTTGCAGATGCATAGCGGATACATTCTGTTTCAACACCCGTGACAGTGACCACAGTGAACGAGCAGTGCAATGCAAACAGCAGTGCAAACAGCACTAGAATTGAAGAAGTTGCGGATTGGCAACGAAGACACGATTTTGTACTGTGATGCATCTGGTATGGACGTTTGACCTTACGTACCACAGAGTTTACGAAAGAAAATCTTCCACATGGCTCACGTCTTTCGCATCCCAGCGGACGAGTCACAAAGAGATGCATCGCACTCAAGTTCGTATGACCAGGATTGGACAAGGACGTGGAGAATGGGACAAAAACATGCCTATCCTGCCAGCGTTCGAAAATCCAACGTCACAACCGGAATGTACCGTACAAATTGAGGTACCGAACGACAGGTTTCACCGCATGCATGTCGATATAATAGGACCATTACCAGTAAGCCATGGTTTTAAATACTGTCTAACGGTAATAGATCGGTTCACATGCTGGCCTGAAGCGATCCCGATCGCCGACATCTCAGCCGACACCATCACGAGATCCTTTTACAACTATTGGGTGGCAAGATATGGCGCACCTCTTACAGTCACTACGGATAGAGGTTCTCAGTTCGAAAATAGTTTATTTCAGGCTCTCATCTTCATGCTTGGCGCCGAACAGGTCCGAACAACAGTCTATCATCCCACTTCCAACGAAATGATCGAATGACGGCACAGGTCATTAACGACTGTCATCAAATGTCGCGAGACAGAAGACTAGGTTGAAATACTTCCAACTGTCCTCCTGGGTTTACGAACATCCTACAAAGAGGACATCGGAACTTCTGCTACCGAACTCACGTATAGCACAACGTTGAGGCACCAGTAGAGTCACGGATCTTTCTAGAACGTTTCCATATGTACATACGGAGAGTTCGACCAACACCTACGGCACACCATATAAAACTCAGAGGTTTCCGACACAAGACTTTGGATACTTGTACCCATGTATTCATCAGAGATGACTCAGCTACTAAGCCCTTCGACAAGCTTTACGACGGACCTTACGAAGTTAGCGACTAGCTTTCGGACCAGGATTTTAAAATTATGGTAAAAGGTCGAGCAGCGCAAATGTCAACCGAAAGACTGAAACTAGCATTCATAGAAGTACCTCCCGACCACACAAACATGACTAGTTCCATAGGAACTTCTACAGCATCATCCAGCCAGCCTGCCACTTTCCGAACCTACCCGCCAAGCAAGAAAGTAAGATTCACGGCTCATGCTTGAGCCACTGGAGGGAGAGTGATGTGGCGGACACATATCTAGAGCAATACCAAAGAGTGACCACCCGTTAGACGCCTTAAGGCGTACCTAGGTCGTAGTACAAATGGAAACGCGGAACAGCTATCGTTACGCCGCGTAGTAGATGAAAATTAGAATACTATTATGACCTGCGTCTTCGATCAAATAAGTTGGACCGATAAGTTTGAGGACTCATTTATTACTAGAAATTTCACCAAAGTTTTACTGAATGTCACCAGAATATCACTAGAAAGTTGGATGAACGAGTTGGATGGAAAAATGTGTAGGGATTGCAGGAACTAGAGGAATTATAACGCACGTGCTTCTTCGATGTTATCTTTATTCCGACTAACTACGCTTCGCGCAGGAGTCTTTGTGTTGCTGCCCTAACAATGCCTAGGAAATTACCCCTAGTCTCATGACTAGTGCACATTGGTGTGGGAACTAGTGGCCCCTACACCACCCCCTCTCCAGAGACAGTGTTACATAACTGGGTGGTGCCACCATTCTTTGGTTACATCTCTTTTCTTCTTAAAAAAACAAAACAGTACAAAAGAACATAGTTATAATCTATAAAAATATAAATCTGTATAAAACATAAATGGATACATAGCATGACTTTGGCAACAACTATTGCTTGTGTTTTCCGTACTCTCTTAAGCTAAAAAACGTACGCTTTTGCGCTCTTTTAACTTAAAACTAGGCTTATCGACTATTTTTAATAAATTTCATCTAATGCGTATGCTGGTTTAAGTCTATCAATTGACACATTAACATTGCGAATGTTGATTTATACTAAAAAATTCTTTTCGTCACGGCGTACGACGGGCAACGGCTCGTCATACGGCGATTGCAACGGTTTTCGCACCGCGTCATGCCGCACGAACACATGCGACGTCGTCGCCAAGTCTGTAAATACAAATACGGACTTTTGCCCGCGGTTCCCTGCCTTCACTGGATGCAAAGACCTTAGGTGCCGGCGGAAGTTATCCACGAATTGCGACAACTCCTGGTGTTCGTCGCCTTCGATCATATCTCCCGGCAGGCGTAGTGGTTCCCCAAAAACCATCTCCGCTGCCGAGACCTGTGCGTCTTCCTTCACGACGCTCCGTATCCCCAACAGGACTGCTGGCAACACCTCTGTCCAGCTGCCGTCAATATGACAACTGATAGCTACTTTTAACTGCCTGTGGAACCTCCACGGCGCCGCTCGCCTCTGGATGACACGCTCATATCCGATGATGCTCCATCCCCAAGGCCCGTGCCAACGATTTGAATGAGCGCGATTCGAACTACCTGCCTTGGTTTGTCGTAATTTTCAGGGGAATGCCAAATCTTGCGATCCAATCTTCATATAAGGCGTGTACCACCGTCTCCGCAGTAGTGTCCTTGATCGGCAACGCCTCCGGCCACCTAATGAATCTGTCGACAATAGTCAAACAGTAAGTATACCCTATCGAGCTAGGCAATGGTCCTAGAAGGTCAGTATGAATATGCTCGAAGCGCGCGGATGGGGTCTTTAATTTCCCGACTGGCGCCGAGACATGCCTGGATATTTGGGCTCGCTGCCACTGCGAGCAAGCTCTTGCCCATTGTCGGCAGTCCCCCTTGATGGACGGCCAGACGTATCGTTGGGTAACCAGCTTTACCGACGCTCTCGTTCCAGGATGCGCCAATCCATGCAGGCGCTCGAAGATGGCTCGCCTGAAACCGTGTGGAACAAAATGGCGAGCAGATCTTGTGGAAATGTCACAGAAAACATCTACGTCCGGTTCCAAAAGGCGTACTCTCCTAATTTGCAGGTCTTGCGGATTCGCTCTGGTTGCCTTGAGCTCCTCGTCCGTCAGCTGGGCTACAGCAAGTGCTCGGTAGTCGCACAGTGCAACACCCTCCTCGACACGTGACAACGCATCTGGCCAGATGCCTGAATTGTATGGGCGTGCAAATCTCCGATCTCTGCTGCAGAGCGTACACCAACGGCTTATGGTCGGTGAAGATGGTGAATTCCCTGCCTTCTACCGCATGACGGAAATATCTTACTGCCGAATATACAGCAAGCAACTCTCTATCATACGAGCTGTAGTTCCTCTGCGCGGTATTAAATTTCCGCGAGAAGAAAGCCAACGGCTGCCATCCACCCTGGTGATGTTGATGCAGGGCCGTATCCATCGCCGTGTCGGATGCGTCGACGACAATTCCCAGCCTTGCGCGGGCCACTGGATGTGCCAGCTGCGTGGCGTTGGCCAAGGCCTCCTTGGTCCGTTGAAACGCCTCTTCAGCGTCTCCCGTCCATGTTACCGGATCTTTCTGGCTGACTCCTTTCAGGCAGTTTACCAAGGGAGCCTGGATGTTTGCAGTCCCTGGGATGAATCTCCTGTAAAAATTGACCATCCCCAAGAACCTGCTTAATTGTGCCCTTGTAGATGGCTTTGGGAAACCGGTAATGGCCTCAACCTTCTCAGGTAAGGGTCGGATTCCGTCCCCGTCCACAGAGAACCCTAAAAATGTTACTGTTGGCACACAAAACACGCACTTAGCCGCGATTAGTATTGCTCCGAGATCCAATAGTCGCTTGAACACCTGCTCGAGGTGCTACAGATACTTAGCCTTGTCCTTCGACGCCACTAAAATATCGTCAATATAAGCGTAACAGAAATCGAACCCGAGTAACACTTCGTTCATGAAACGCTGAAACGTTTGGACCGCGGTTCGCAAACCAAACGTTATTACCGGAAATTCGAATAGTCCAAACGGCGTCGTTATTGCAATCTTTGGTATGTCTTCTTCGACAACCGGAATTTGGTGGTAGGCACACACCAAATCCATTGTCGACAACACTTTAGCCCCGTGCAAACCCTGGGCGAAGTCCTCTATGTGGGGAACGGGGTATCTGTCCGGTACCGTCCTAGCGTTCAACGCGCGGTAGTCCCCGCACGGGCGCCAGTCCGCCCCCTTCTTGAGCACCATGTGTAGTGCTGACGACCAACAACTCGTCGAAGGTCGTGCGATGCCCTGCTGGAGCACGATGTCAAACTCCTGCTTTGTTGCCGCCAATCGGTCTGTTGTAAGCCGCCTGGGCCTACAAGAAATTGGCTGTCCAGGTGTTATCACGATGTGATCCACAGTCGAGTGTTTGATTGGCTTTGGATGAGTAGGGGGCCTCGTGATGTCTGAGAATTTACCCATTAACGCACCTCATTGTCCGTTGCTGCCACCACACTCCGCACTGATTCCACCGCACCTTGGCAAACGTTCGCGCCCACTGCACACGTCGTTGTACTGTCCACAAGACGTCGGCGTCTTAAGTCTACTAGCAGTCCGAAATTACACAAAAAGTCCGCCCCGAGTATCGGGCGTGTGACTTCGGCTACAGTAAAACTCCATGGGAAGTTCCTACGCAGACCTAAATCCAACACTAACATAACCTGTCCATAGGTTGGAATAGGCGTCCCGTTAGCCGCCACGAGGGCATAGTCTGTCCGGCTACGCTGTCCACTTAACCTTTTTCACGGAAAAACACTGACGTCAGCCCCCATATCGACGAGAAACTGCGTTTTAGTTCGTGTATTCGCGATGAAAAGGCGACGTGCTACATTCAAAGAGTCGACCGCCGCCATTAGCGCCCCTGGCTCTCGTTTTTCGCATTGGTACAATTACACGGAGGGCTACACCTATACGAGCGTTCTCGGAACTTCCAGTGGTAAAAACACATACCACCATACCGCCCGGGCCTATGGTCCCCGAACGGTGTGGGAACTAGTGGCCCCTACAAATGCAATCGGTCTCACTTTTTCATCTGACTTGATGACTTCATAGCATAGTTACGCAGGGTAGACAATATAAAACTAAGCGATGTTTTCGAATTTGAAAACATTCAACGTGTACGACCGTCGGAGATTGACGTATTGAACAATCGTCATAAGTACAGTTTTGTGCAGTATATTCAGTGTAATTGGTGTTTAGGGATGTGCACGTATTCGGAAACTATTTGGTTCGATTGTTTAGATTGAATAAAGTAAGTCACAAAAAATGTCCAAACGATTCGAATATTCCAGTCCTCGTAAGTTTTCGAATTACTTGGAGATAGATATTCAACATGTAAATATTCGAATTATTAGTGTGGACGTTTCTAAGTTATCATTATTAGCAATAAACTTCCTCGAAATAATTATTCGGTGATTTAAAGTAGTTCGGAAAATTTTAACACTTCCTCGGCTCGAAAATAAAAAAGAGGAAAAAGGTTTAGTCAGCTGTGTCCCATGTATATGGCACTGAGCCGGTGACGATCACCGTACCATTGACCGCATCTGGCAGCTGAATGTGGGTCACGTTGCCTACCTGTAGGCGGATATTCAAACGGCTGTAACTTCAACAATAATCATCAGAGACCACAGGTATATGATTAAAAGTTGCTTATTTTTACTTCATCTATACGCTCCTTGAGTTTGGACCAGTGTCATAGAAACACTCTGTATTTGTGTGCGTTCTGAATATCGTATTTAAAATTGCAGGGGACACTAGTTCCAACACCAATGCGCACTAGCCATGAGGCTAGGGATAATTCCCTAAACATGGTTAGGACAACAACACAAAAGACTCCTGTGCGAGGCGTAGGCAGTTGGAATAATGACATCAATGCAGAAGCACTTGTGTTATCATTCCTCTAGTCCCTGTATTTCCTACAAAATCTTATAATTTGTACGTAAAATTGACTCAAACAATCTACTTATTACTGCGTGTCAGCACTGTGGTGCAATTCACACTAGTGGTGCCACTTACATTCATTAAATACAAATATTCTAGTTTCAAAAAAGTTGTCAAACTTATCGGTCCAACTTATTTGATCGTAGACACAGACTATTAGTGTCTATCCAAAGTTCCTACTAGTGTTCAAAGTTATTGTCAGCATTATTCTTTGAAATAAAGTTTACAATTGTTGCTAAATATTTACATGTCATTTTATTTGACCACCATAACTCTTCGAACTATAATATTCATAATTTGTGGTGACATAACGCGTCAGCCACAAAGTGTATCTAACGGCCGGAAATCATAATAAACCATCGACCTGTTTGCCACTATATATATATTGTTACGGCTGGCAACTATGACACGAAGTTCGCAAGAAAGAAGTACAGAATGAAGGAAGGTTGTTGATATTGTAACTAAGGAGTTATTGTGGATACTAGTTTTGCTGTTTGTTTATATTAGAGTTCGAGCCCGGCTTCGGTACACGCCAGACGTGCTTGTAAATAAATTATCAACTTTCTTAAAAGTGTTGTAGTAAACTCTTTTGCGATGCCTCGCGGATCCACGCGTAACAATATATATATTGATTCGCAATAAGAACAACTTTCTTTGGTAATTGCCAGGAGCAGAGCTCACAGTCAAAATTTGCACGAGGTGATACAAACACCAACAATGCGCAATATTAAGATGGTCGAGAGAACCTCGACATTGGAACAAAACTTATTAGATTTACCGGGCGCCACCGTCGACATCGACGTCAGCGCATTCGAGCATAAGCGTTTAGCTCTTTGCTAATATGCTTAATTAGGACGCCTTAACAACTCTCAATAACTAAATAACAAGAATTAATAACGATATTTATCAACAACAGTATTTTAACAATATAACAATAATAACAAGTCTTTGGCAATTCGCACGTGTGCTTTCTACAATTTTTCATTCGCAATGACCGCTCAATTAAATTGTCTCTTTTATTAAATTTTATTTAGATTAAATTAAATTATTTTTTAAATTAAAATA
The DNA here is from genome assembly GCA_963989215.1 of Hedychridium roseum. Taxonomy (NCBI): domain Eukaryota; kingdom Metazoa; phylum Arthropoda; class Insecta; order Hymenoptera; family Chrysididae; genus Hedychridium; species Hedychridium roseum. Next base: position 4,528,731 of record OZ022308.1, read on the forward strand.
ATTAATTAATGTTTTAATTATTAATAATTATATTAATTATATTAATAATTAAAAAATAATAAAATAATTAATTTAAAAAATAAATTAAATTAAAAATTAAATTTTATTAAATTGCCACTAGCGGTCATTATCGTAATCATATGATGAGCGACTTGAAGTCTACCACAATACTCCCCCCTAAGCGCTTTAATTTTAAAGCGCCAATTGAACTTTCTTCTTTGGGCTGGAATAGACTTTGATTGGTGCTGATGGTGTAGCTAATGCGAGTTCATTTTCCACGAATGCAGGGTTAAGTCTCTCTATTGCAATCGTGGCCGGGTTTCCTTTTATTTTCAACGGACGAATGCATAGGAGCAGGTGTATAAGGACTCGTGAACGAATAGCTTGGTTTTTCCATTGTGGCTTGGTGGAGAAGGTCTTATTTCTCTCATGGTCGTTCTCAGCTTTTCTAAAAAGACTTGGTCATTGGTCTGTACGTCGATAAAGTACTCACCAGGAAGATGTAATGTTGTTCCGTAGACCAATTGTGCTGAGGCTGCTTTAATATCCCCTTTTACAGATGTTCTTAAGCTAAGCAGCACTAGGGGCTATGTCTCTACCCAGTCATGTCCTGGCTGGCACATAATCGCGGTTTTCAAGGAACGATGCCATCTCTCCACCATACCGTTTGCAGCAGGGTGGTATGCTGTATTCCTTATCTTATTCGCTCCTATCATGTTGGCTAGAGTTTGGAAGATGCCTGATTCAAATTGTGTTCCCCTGTCGTTGGTGATAATTGAGGGCACTCCAAAACGTGCTATACATGTTGCTACCAATGCATTGACGATGGTGTCGGGTGAAATGTCTGCTATTGGCACGGCTTCCGGCCATCTGGTGAAGCGATCAATGCTTTGTCTGACTTTTGCAAATAAGCATAGGTCAGTGGCTTGTAATCAGTCTTGATAATCAGTTTCTGTCCTTCTACTAGGTGCTTGAAGTATTTTAATCCCTGATATACGGCCAAAAGTTCTCTGTCATAGGTGCTGTAGTTTATTTGGGCTGGAGATAATTTCTTCGAAAAGAATCCGAGGAGTTTCCACTCGCCATCTTCGAGTTGTTCTACGACAGCACCTATGCTAGTGTCTGATGCGTCGGTGTATAATGCTAAGCTGGGGTTTTCCTTCGGATGGACTAATAGACATACATCTGCTAGTTGTCTTTTAGTGTTTTCGAATGCTTCCTTGACTTCTGTTGTCCAATTTATTGGTGTCTTGTCGTTCTTTTTGTCGTTCAATTAAAAATCTGTGAAGAGGAGCTTGCGCTTTCGCTGCGTTTCTTATAAATCTTCTATAGAAGTTAATAACACCCAGAAATCTGCGAAGATCACGTACTGTTTTGAGTTTACTATAATTTTTTATGGCTTGGATTCTATCTTCTAGAGGTTTGGTTCCATTTTCGTTTATTAAATATCCAATATATTCTATTTCTCTCAATGCGAAGCTGCATTTCAAATAATTAATGGATAAGCCGAATTGTTGCAATCTGTCTAAGACCATGGAAAGATGCTCTTCGTGGTATTTCTCATCAGGAGATGCTATGTCATCTACATATGCATGATAGAATTTCAAGCCACGTAGTGCAGTCGCTGAAAGGTCTGCGCAGCATTGCACAGGCCAAAGGTCATTATCTTAAATTCGAAGAGTCCGAACGGTGTTATAACGGCTGTCTTGTGTCGGTTTTCTCGAGCTAGAGGCACTTGGTGGAAAGCCTTCTTTAAATCAATCTTCGAGAGTATCGTACATCCCTGCAACATATACGCGAAGTCGTGTATATGAGGCAGTGGATACCGGTTGGGAACAGTGATGGCGTTAAGTTTCCTGTAATCGCCACACAGACGAAATCCTCCTGCCTTGTGTGAGACTCGATGAATGGGAGAGGCCCAGCTACTCGATGACGGTTCGCAAATTCCCTTCTCTATCATGTCCTCAATAGCGTCCTTGGCGGCTTTGTATTTGACTGGTGTTAGTCTTCTCGCCTTCTCAGATACTGGAAGTCCCTTGGTTATAATATGATGCTAGACATCATGGGCTCCTTCGACTATCGGTGACGGCTTGGTGACGTTCAAGAAATTCTTCAATATCTGGTTAAATTTACCCTTGGGATTAATCATTGATAGCGTTGAGTTCACAGATGGTGTGATACATCCTATGGAGCAAAGACTAGTAATCTTATCTACTAGCTTTTTGTTTGCCAAATCTATCAATAATTTATAGTGCGAGAGGAAGTCTGCTCCTATGATAGCAGTTGTTACCTCCGCAACTGTAAACGTCCATCTGTATTTCCGCCGTAATCCGAAATCTACCGTTATTGTCGTTTCACCAAAAGTTTTGATGGGAGTGCCATTCGCAGCATAAACAGTTATCTCAGAAGGAGAGCTTATACCTTTTACGCTAGTCTTAGGTAGGACGGTGATGTCAGCCCCAGTATCTATCAGGTACCTGATTCCAATTTTCTTGTCAGTCAGGATGAGGCGATTTCTTACATGGCTACCGTCTCCACACGCCTGGATATGTGACGGTGGAGTTAGTTTCCGGAAGGCTGGTCTTGCTGCCGCTTGTCTGATCCTGTCCATGAGCATGGTTTCCTGCACTTGAACGACTCCTTACCAAATTTTTTATGATAGTAACAGAGTCCCTCGTGCTGTCTAGGTCTGTATCTTTGTCGTTGAGGGCATTGGTTGTACCTGGATCTGCTTCTTAACCTTTGCACTTTAATTTCGTTGAGCAGAAGGTCCATTTTCTGGGTCAGCTGATCTATTTGAGCCTGCGTACCTAGGCTAGTATCCGTTCTGGTTGGCAATGGCTGTGTGGATACTGCACTGATGGATGGTTTCACCAGGTCCATGACACGATCAGCAAGGCTGGCCAACTTGTTTAAGTCCGATGTGTGTGAAGCAGCTAATGCCGACTTAATGCTCTCAGGGAGGTTGTCAGTGAACATTGAACGTAAGGCAGTGTCAGTGAGTTGTCCTCCTGCTTGATTCGTGAGCCTTTGTAGAAAGACTGACGGCTTGTCATCACCCATCTCGATGCCATTGAGAAGCTCTCTCAGTTTGGAATCGCTCGTTTCGCCAAAAGAACCAATAATCTTTTTCTTTTGATCGTTTCGTATTTATCATGGTCTGACGGTGACGCTATAATATCCGTCCCAACTGGGAGTGATGTTTGGTCCAGATTAATGACGACATGCTTATATTTTGTGTCGTCAGAAGTTATTTTTGCGAGTGCGGATGCCACTTCTACTTGCGCGAACCACAAAATAGGATTCTCTTTCCAAAATGTCGGAAATTTGACCGAAGACATGATGTTTAGAACGGCGTCATCTCGGCTTACCTTTCTTTCTTCAGCCATTTCTTGCTTTTGTTCTGAGTCGTGATCTGACACGCTTTGTTATTGGCATCATAAAAAATCACGTTGGGGTCACCAGTTTTAGCTCTTTACTAATATGCTTAATTAGAACGCCTTAATAACTCAAGGGAACGTTTCAGACTGTCCCTCTCCGATTTTGATGAGCTTTGAATATGTTGTAAAGGGGTTCAAAATAAGGGACACATATTTTTTTATACGTACCCTAACGCGAGTTTAAGTGTGGAATCAGCCTCTGAAGGAAAACTTGCCTACCCACGTTTGCGCGAATAGCGGCTAAACTGCGTATCCAAAGGCAAAACATTTCCAATAAAACTTGTATGGTTTCATCAGATCTACAAAACTGTGGCAAGAAAAGTTACGAAACGGCAACGGCAACGGCAATGAGGACTCCTCGAGGACGCACCAGTCGGAGATCCGGTTTGGAACGGGAACGGGAACGGGAAAAGGACACTGACCTGAAACTGTTTGTCACATTATCAAGGTTAGGCCATTGTTCGTTAGCCCGTAGGGCACGTCTTACTAATGGTCATTATATCTTTTGAGACCGGTGAAGACCGGTCTTTTTTTCCTTTAGTAGGGCTTCAACGAAGTGTGCCACTTTCATCCAGGTATCCCTGCCACGTGGCATCGTGTCCATCAAAGTATCAGGATCGAGGGGCCCAATGTCCTCCACTATTGACGATGAGACTCGACGATCGTGCCATTTGCCGCAGGCGAAAAAGGTGTGATCTGCTGTATCTGTTACACCCAGGCAGTATAAGCAGTCAGTGCTCTTTGCCTTTCCCATCGTGTTCAGATACTGGCGGAAGTACCCGTGACCCGACAGAAGTTAAGTCAGATAGTACCCTACCTCTCCTTGCTTCCTCTTGATCCGCGGTCTGATCTTTGGGATTAACCTTGCGGTCCATCGCCCCCTCGTTTCCGTCTCCCAGCTGGCCTGCCAGTCGGCAATGTTGCGGTCCCGTTCTTCTTTTCTTATTTGGTCTCTGTCAGTTTCGGATCTCCTGTGATAGTTTGCCTGCCGTTCCCGTGCCAAGAGGTGAATGGGAATGACGCCAGCGATTACCATAGTCGCTGGTTCGGATACCGTACGATACGCGGAAATGACTCGAAGAGCACCTAAGCGTTGAACTCGTAGAAGCCGGTCCCGGTAATGGTTTTTGCGCGGGGCATGGGTCCAGACGTCGGCTCCGTGCAAGAGGACGGAGTTCATAGTACACATGAGCAGCCGTCGCTTGCTAGGACGTGGGCCGCCAACGTTGATCATAAGCCTGCTGAGCGAAGCAATGCCTCTATTGGCTTTGTCGGCGATACGTCGTACTTGTTCCCCGAAACTTAGCTTGCTGTCAATTGTAACGCCAATTTGTCAATTGTCAATTGTAAGGTATTTTACCGAGGGTTTGGTCTCGATCTCGATATCTCTCATGCGCATCGGGATGATCGTCTGGATGTGCTTCTTAGTGAGGACTACGATCTCTGTCTTGTTAAGCACTACTGAGAGGCCGTTGTCTCGCATCCACCCGTTGACCTTTCGCATTACTCGGTTGAGCTTGAGTTGGGCTAGCTCCAAATTTCTTGCTGGGATAAGTGCAGCAACGTCGTCAGCATAGCCAATAAATCGGACTTCTTCGGGCATATCACTCCTCAGCAGACTGTCGTATGTGACGTTCCAGAGGTCTGGTCCGAGAATCGATCCCTGTGCGGCTCCGGATGTGACTGGAGTTTTTCGCTGCCCCTCGAAAATGTATATTAGGTGTGTTGTATATTAGGACACGATCCCTCAAATACGAGTCAATTATTTTGAGGAGGTAAGTCAGCACGTGAAAGGTGTGTTCGAGTGCCTACAGCATGTCTGTCCACCTGGCAGTGTTGAAAGCGTTTCGGACGTCGAGTGTGACGAGAAGGACCACTCTGCGCAATCAGTGGTTGCGGTCTTCTGCTCTCCGCACAACGTCCATTATCTCCTGAATGGCGTCGATGGTCGACTGGTTGGATCTGAAGCCATGTTGCTGAGGTGAAAGGTCTCCGGCAGCAACAATGGCTTTATTTATTCTTGATCGGAGCATCTTTTCCAGGGCTTTGCCTGCTGTATCCAGTATGCAGAGGGGGCGATAGGATGTCGGGGCTCCTGGATCGCCTTTCGGCTTGGGGATTAGCACTAGCCGCGCTACTTTCCACTTCGAGTAGAAAACGCCCTCAACTAGGCATTTGTTGTACATTTCCATGAGGAGTCTTGGATTTACGTCAGCGGCGAGTTTCAGCTCCTCGGCGGGTATTCCGTCGGGCCCCGAGGCTTTCTTGTTGCGCAGTGACTTTACAGCGCTGATCAGCACCTCCTGTGTGAAGAGATTGATTTCCCCTACATCTCCAAATTCCCTTGCTGGTCTAACTGGGTGTGTCGGGAACAGAGTGTTGACGACGACTGCCATAGTGTTTAGCTCCAAAACCGCTGGTGTGGTGCGGGCCCCTAGTTTCTGAATTACGATCTTGTATGCCATCCCCCAGGGGTTGTTATCTACGTCTTCACACAGTTCTTTCCAACGCCTTGCCTTGCTTTGGTTGATGACTTTGCGAAGTTCCCGTTTTGCGGCTTTGTGCACTGCTGATTTGGCGTTTGCCTCTGGACGGTTTTTGGCGCGTTGCGCCGGCCCATCTAAGGCCAAGACATTTTTTCCGAAGAGAAGCTATCTCTGGAGTCCACCAGTAGGCCGATTTTCTTCCGTGGCGAGGCGTACTCTTCGGTATGGATATGTTACAGGCAGCGGTGATCTCTCTCATGGTCTGAGATGTGGTTTCTTCTGCCCGGAGATGGTCTTCTATTGTTTTGCCCACGAAAGAATCTGAGAAGGCTTCGGTATTCATACGATTGAGGTTCCATTGTTTAGTTGGAGGTGTGTACCTACTCGTCGTCATGACAGCAGTTCTACCGGCATTGACCTTAAAGAAGATAGCTTGGTAGTCGCTCGCTGTATACTCCTCGAGGACGCACCAATCGGAGATCCGGTTTGCGATATTTTCGGAGGCAAGAGAAATGTCGGGGATTGTCTCGCCATATCCGGGGCGTTTAAAGGTGGACACGTTTCCCACATTTAGGATCTGGAGACCTGTCCTGACTGCCATTTCGAGAAGGTACTGTCCTCTCGTGTTTGTGCGAGGCATTCCCCAGTTGACCGCTCTGGCATTAAAATCTCCAGCTACGATAACTCCGCCGGCAGTGTTCCTGATCTCGTCTTCCAGGGAGTCGATCATCCGTCGATAATCGGCTACAGTCTGATTTGGCGTCAGATAACATGAAAAGAAGGACAACCACCTACTTCTTACCCAGACGAAACCCTCGCCCGTCCCGTGGCTCAGGGTGGGCACTTTCGCAGAATCTAACACTCAGATAGATGCTCTGCCCAAGACGTCCGAGAACCAAGTTGTTGACGCCTTCTTCTTATATGGTTCGCTTGATAGCTGTATGTTGGCTCTTCGTTCAGCGGCTAATTGGTAGAGCAGGTGGTCTGCAGCTTTGTTCCGCTGCATATTGAGCTGTAGTACTCTGGTCATCTTATGTGGGATTTGAAGTTTTCAAGGGCCTTCTTGTAGGCCTGACAGCGACTGTATCCCGACACATGTTGGACCTCCTCAGGGGTTGAACCGGGACAGGAGCACAGAAAGCAGGGGGTAACGCTATGCAGTTACTGGCCTTGTGGCCCTCGCTGCCACACCTAAAACACGCTTTGCTGCGATCTGGCCCAGTGCATTTCCCCGCTACGTGGCCAAAACCCAAGCATTTAAAACACCTGGGGGCCACCGGCTTACAACGTATTCGGCAGCTGACCCAGCCGATCCTTAAATGGCCTTTCTCCAACAGTGTCTCTGCGTCAGTCGCGACTAACGTTATAATGGCCATTTTTTGTCCGCAGATGTTTGTTTTCGAGACAAAGACCTTCGGATCGGTTACCTTCATCAGTGCTGCGTTAACGGCAGCCGTGACTTCCTCTTCTGTGGTAAGTCCATCCAAGTCTCTGATTTCAATGGTCAGTTTGGGCACAAGGCAGCGAACCTTAGCATTTGCACCCAGAGTGTTACGAATAGCATCCCCGAACTCGGATTTGCTCCATGTTCCAAGACCGAGGTCCACCAGTACGTCGCCTGTCCGAGTCTTTCTCACTGACTTGACTTCGACCCCGCTGTCAGCAGGTCTTATTTTAGTGCGGATGTCCCTCAATACCTTCGCGTAGGTTTGCCCAGCTGGGGGTTGGATTATGATTGCCTCCATCCGGGGCTTTGCCTTCCTTTTTTTATGCGTAGGCTCTGTGGCTTGGCGCTGTTTACGTTTCGTGCTCTCGGTTGCGTTGTTGGCAATTTTCTCCTTTTTCCTTTTTCCCTCTAGCCCTGAGGTTACCGGGCTTTCTTCTGCTGGCCGCTTCTCTGTCGGCTGCAGTTGCTTAAAGATGGGCGAGTTTTGGGTAGCCTTTGAGGCGCAGCTCTCGTTCTGTCGCTTGAGCGCCGCCCGAAAAAGGCTGTGCATGGCCTGTATGACTTCCATTGAGTCTTCCATCTGTTCCAAACCGGTCTTTATATCTTTACTGATGTTTGGCTGGCGGATCTTCTCCAGTTCAGTTTCAATTCTCTGGCGGGTCATTTCGACTTCCGCCTCACCCGGTGACATGACTTCTGTAGGTGCGTGAGCTTGCCCCCCCCCTTGGCCTTGGTTTATTTTTGGGGTTCCTTCCCCTAGCTGGTTTTGGTTCGCTCCGGATATTTTATTTCTCCGGTACCATCCATTTCTGGAAGGCATTTCCCAACCCACCACCAAGGGAGACGCCCGATGTGGGACCAGCAACCCGTCACGGGAATGATGATGATGATGATGATGATGATATTCCTATATTTAGGAATATCTATTATCACCAGGGAGAAATTCGTAAGCAAATTAAGGAGATGCTAGAAAAAGGAATTATCCGGGAAAGTAACTCACCATACAATTCACCTTTATGGATTGTGCCAAAGAAAACAGATGCATCAGGGAAAAAGAAATGGAGAATAGTTATCAACTATAGAAAACTGAATGGAAAGACAAAACTAGAGGTCTATCTGAGTATTGAGGAGATAGTAGATAGCATCGGAAAGGACAAATATTTCTCGGCATTCGATCTGGCTTCCGGATTCCATCAATTAGAAATGAAGGAAGAAAACAAACATAAAATAGCATTCTCCACACCTTCTGGGCAGTATGAATACCATGCTCATTCAACGGGACAAAGGGCAGCCGTCATGCTGATACCACATTGACAAACGTGTTAGGAACGGCACATCTTCTAATAGACCTGGGAGCGTTTCATATAGAAATGTGGAGTATTTTCGACCTGTTAATGATCCATTGATGAAGTAAGGTCTAATGATTTGATAATGATAACAGTCCCGTGGAATGAGCACGCCTTATAATGCAGGATAATTTATTTGCGAATCTCTCAGTAATTATTCATTTTAGACCCTACATAGTGTAATGTTTTTTTATGCAGAATGCGATGCATTACCAGAATTCAGAAAGAAAATTTAGGTATTACATTTAAAAAAATGTGACCTCCAATTCTCGATAAAGAAGTCAAACAGCATAAAACCCATCAAACTTTTGAATGCCCCCTTTGTAACCGTGCAACTTTTGTCCGAAAAATGTTTTCGTACAGTACATATTTTATGAGTTATTTTGAATCGTCACGTTTCGTGACTCACCCGATATAACCGTATGCCGTTCGAATTAAAAAACGCACCGCCTACCTTTCAACGAACAATGAACAACGGACTAAAAGGAATGATCGGAAGTACCTGTTTCGTATACACCTTAACTCATAATAAAACATCAAGACATTCTTCCAACGACTTCGGCATGCGGGACTACGTCTTGAAACCGACAAATGCGATGTGAAGTTGCAACGGGCCCGTCCAAAAATAGGCTCGTTCGCCCTTTTTAATGTGACCTACCGCGTTTTGATACGACCTATATACCGCTCACGCGAGAAGCGTATTAGGGTGTGATACTTGATCGGTAGGGAACAGTCTCGCCTGAAGGAGGAGAGAAGCGCTGACCAACCTCTACGTGTACATTTCCGAAGATCTGCATCTCAGAGCGTTTCCCTTGGTTACCGGTGGGACCGGGTACCTACTTAGAGGACTCACAGTGGTGGGACACTGCGGAATTATAGCATTCCCGACCAGGTGTAATTATCGTACATCCGCGGGCCCCGAGGTAACGCTGGAGTCGAGAGGGTGTAGCGACTCCGGTCATGCTCGCGTGCGCTGATGTCCATGTCGACAGTGGGGCCCGGTTAATCTATTAAGTTTTGTTAAATGTTCGAGGTTCCCTTGACCATCTCATTATTGTGTATTGTTGGTTCTTGTACCACTTCGTGAGATTTGGACTGTCAGCTCTGCCGCTCGGCAATTACTAAAGAATTTGTTCTTTATTGCAAATAAATATATATTTAGTGGCAAACGAGTCGATGGTTATTTATTATACCCGGCCGTTAGCTACAAGGGGAAGACGAAGGAAGAAAATATCAACGGTCTAGTAGAGACTACCGCCGAGTATAGAGATCACAGAACATCGCCGAGCAGTAAGGTGGATCCGAGTCGAGTATAGATTATCGCCGAAGAGACCATTTTCGCCAGGGGAGGAACTCGTGCTGATGAACTACAACCAGCCAGGGACGACGACCGTCACGTTTGGGACTTCCACAAACTTGCGGCAACCATCCTCCACGCAGGGAGAAGACGGTGAGCGTATGGTCCGGAGTATCTTTCGTGTTTTTGTAAAAATACGCAACAATATTCGTCGGTCGAATTACCGGTGGTGAAAGGCCCTAATAGTTAACACATTGAGCGCCGGCCCCGTGTTAAATTTCGATTTTGTTTCTATGTTTCGTTTTTGTTAAATTTCTATATGACGAATATGCAATCAAAATATACTATTTTACTATTTTAAAGCTTTAAATATTTCTTTAGCTACTCACTATTCAAAAACAAGCAAATGAGGCCGGCGTTCGGGTTTTAACCGGTTGATATGTGCCGGCGCTCAATGTGTTAAATATCACGTGTCGTCATCGCAAACGTGCCCTTCAGCTTCTTGCCTACGCAGATATCAAATTGCCGTTGCAGTTATCGCGAATCGCAATTACCGGGAAGTGCCTTTAGGTCGAGTCGAACTATCAATCCAATTATTACGATATTTATTTGACACGTATTCGCGTCTGGCGCTCAGCAAAATCACCCCTTTTTAGTATTGCCACAGCACGATTTTCGTACTACATTCCCTTCCCGGGAAAAGCGACGCGGAATTTATAGTGGGACGCACAGTGGCCGCGGAAAAACCGTTATAGCGAATTTCGAAAACCCGAACTTGCTTACTTGAGCCACATAATATCCAAGGATGGAATAAAGCCAAACCCACAAAACGTTAGGAAGATTGTCGTATATCCTAGATCTCAAAATAAGAAGGATATTAAATGATTTTTAAGACTAATGGGTTACTATCGAAAATTTATTCAAGACTGCCAAATGCTCTAAACCTCTAACGAATCTTCTCAAGCACAATAGCGAATGGACATGGGAAATTAAAGAAGAAAACGCATTTCAAGAACTGACATCCAGATTTTGAGAAACCATTCATACTGACAACAGACGCAAGTAACAAATGGGACATAGGAAAAGACAGGCCAATCCCCTTTGCCTCAAGAACATTAAATAAAGCCGAAAAGAATTATTCCGCTACAAAAAACGAACTATTATCCATCATATGGGGAGTTAAAGGGGGAACGGGGAGTTTTCTTCGGCTTTTGGATTTTCCATGCTCAAGGTCCCGTGAAGGTCATTATGTAATAGGTCGCTGGAAAGGCCTTCACCTCCACTATTACTTCATGATAAAAAAAATATCTAACCCCATTTAAAAAAATATCGATGACCTTCAAATCTCGAAAAATATGACCTTCAAAAAATTTTGTACGGGACAACATTTGCCTCCCGACGTCTACTGATTTTTGTCTATAACATTCTTTTCTATCATGAAAAATACGCCAGATATTCAAGGTGGTCACATTAGCTGGGACACCCTGTATAAAAGAAAGAAACAGCTATGGCAGAGGTGGCCAACCTTTCGCACACCATGTGCCAATTTTTTGACAGAGGAGTTCAGGTGCGCCATATAACTCGAGCACTTTTTATACCGTCCTGGTTAGGGGTTGATAAATAGAAATAAGGATAAAATCTGCTTCGCTTAGGAGATGAAAAGGAATAAGTTAAACACGCAGTTAAATTAATTAATAATGTGCCACTTGTAATCATCCGATGCGCCACGTTTTGGCCACCACTGACAAGGAACGTACCCGAGGTGTACCTCACCGACCTTTTTCCTTTTGATATATGTAGCTCATCAAAAACTATTAGACACGTATTTTTTTGTATGTCTCCATAATCGAGTTTAAGGGGTGAAAATTGCCCCTAAATCTCACCGTCAAAAATCATTTTTTGCTGTTTTCTTCACAATTAGGTACAATTTTTTCAAAAAACCACTGGAAGATAATTACACATTAGTAGAGAATACTATACATTATATTTTTACAAATGGTGGTCGCAACTATTATTTTTATTTAAGAAAACATGAAATTTTCTCGGAAAATTTTTTTGTATGGAACTTATAGATTTACACCAATTACAATGAAAATTGTACAGTTATAAAGAAAGTAAGAAATAGTGGTTGACCACTTTCGGCGTTTTTAAAAAAAAACACCTTTTAGGGTGTTACCTGAATAATGTCAACATATATTATTGCCAAATGTTGGAAAAAACAAATTGTACCTGAAGTAAATTTTCCTGATTTCGAAACCATAACATAAACATTAGAGGCCATAAATAAACTTGTTCCATTCCGTTACTTCACGGTTAAATAAATGTATCGCAGCCCAAAGGAGTCATTTTGAACATTTAGCGTAACACAAATAAAGAAAATAAACCTTACACGTTGAATTCAATTTATTCGATATTTCTAGGTTGAAGGTCATTTAACAGTCACACTGTGTCACATTGTTGAACTCGTTTAGATGTCAGCTACAATATGCAATAAAAAAAATATGCAATCCCATTTAAAAAAACGTTCATGTCCTTGAAAACTCTGAAAAAATGACATCGAAAAAAATTGATATTATGATGGCAATGTGCGTCCTTCGAAACCATTCTAATTCTGATCTATCCATATTTCATATCTTTCAATTCAACAGAGATATTCAGGTGTTCTGCTTTTTGTGAACGTGTAAAGAATGTCAAGATAGCAGAAGGAACTACTAAACGCAAGAGATTGACCCTTACCACGGATCCCGAAGGAAGTGGAAGGCACATAAATCCCGAAGAAGAGAAATTATTCTGCTACATAACGTTAAGAAGTACAGTACCTGAAAAAAAGAGGTTGAATTAAAAATTAAGAAACCTGATATCAGAAAGACGATCATCGAGATGATCATGTATATACACGCAAAGAAGAATAAGGAGAAGCCCCTCATGATATTCATTAGCAACTTCAAAGAACCGAGAATACAACAAGAAAAATGGAAGATTATAAAAGAAGCCCACGAGTCATTAATAGGAGAACATATTCAAAAACAAAAAACTCGTGTGATATTCTGTGATATTCTGAATGTTACCAGAATATCTAGTGATATTCAGTGAAACTTTGGTAAAATTTCTGGTAATAAGTGAGTTGTCAAACTTATCGGCCCAACTTATTTGAGACTACCAGTCTCAATGAAGGAATATTTAGAAATAAAAAAGTTGGACAAATTAACATTTTAAAGAAACGCCATCCAGACTACCTAAGAGAAAAAAGCAAGTACTGCATCTTCTCACTAATATACAAAAGGAATTATCAGTAATGCAAACCAAAGTATGTCAAAGTAGAAAACACCCTTTACATCCAACTAACAAGGGACATTACGGAAGTGTGCCCCTCCGATTTTGATGAAACTTGGCATACTTGTAAAGAATGCGAAAATAATCGACACGTATTTTTTTATAGCTGCTGTAAAACGGTTTAAGGGGATGAAATCACCCCTTGAAATTTGGGGTGCGGAAGGCTATCTCGGAAACTATTGAAGATAGACAAAAATTTCTTTTGAGAAAGTTGCACGGTTTTCTACGAAAAATAAAGTAAATTAATTGTTTTTATCACAAATTGTTTAAAAAATGATGTTTTAAACATTTTCACCTTTATTATAAAAAATAATGATTTTATTTATAGAAGAAGAAAGAAAGGAAATTTTAGGCCGAATTCAGCCATATCAAAATTTATGTAAGTCCATCGAGCGGTTTAAAAGATACAGCGGGTAAACTATTGACATCTGATGTTCGCGGCGGCGGAGACCGCTAACCAGTATGTATACTAGCGCTACACGTAGTTATTGTAGATAAGGGGATAAAGGAATTTTCATATTGGTTTTGAGATATTTTATTAAGGAATATAATTGTTACATATATGGTTCTCTTCAAAAAAGTGACGCAGACATAAATGTTTTTACGTATGCGTATCAATAAAGGAGGAAGAAGTAAAATAGCAGTCATCTTATCAAACAGCAGTCATTTTTTTATAGATTACGCGAAAATCACTTTAACGACAAAATATTCAAATAAGTGTTTATTTCTATACATTGCATTTCACACGGAGGGTTTTCCACTTTGTCATAAAAATTGAGGCAACACAGAGCGAAAGATAAAAATTTATTTTTGTCTCTTGTTATTGGAGTAGGTGACCTTCTCGGTATTGTTTAATGTATAAAAATAAAGAAGTATTTGGATCCGTTGTCATTGGAATGACTTTCGCGCAATGTATAAAAGGGTAGAAAGCGGTGCAGTAGTTATCAGTTGAGAGAAAAAATTCGTTCTGAAGTCATGCCGTACGTAAACGCCATTAGTGTACTCACAATGCTATTAGCATTGTACGATCCTTCGTACAAGGTATCAATACCTTTAAATAGTGCAGAACAGCAGCTATATGAAACTCTGTACGATGTTATATCGCAATGTATGGACGACACTACTTTCATTATTGAAGAGGATACGTATTTAGATATTGATAAATCCTGTGAAAATGCCGATCGTATCGTCAACACGTTCTGGCTTCATGACGAACCAAATTTATCGGAAGAATCTTACTACGACGAAAATATATGTCCATTATCGCAAGATGCTGTCGACACGAATTATAAACAGGAAGCTGTTAATTATTGGAAAAGCAGTAAGAAAGGATGGTACACGTTTGGATAAGTTACTTCGCATTTCTGATTCCACATATGCGAAGCTACAACATGCTTTAAAATCAAAGCACCTTATTCACGACATAGACCTTCGACGTTGGGCACTGGAAGCGAACAACATAGAAGAGTTGCCTATATTTACCGCTAGTACTGCATGGGTCTGGAGATTTAAAAAAGCGTATAATATCGTATCGCGTAAAGTAACTCGATTTACGACAACATCAAATCTTCGTGAAGGAATGCAGCAGACAGACGAGAACTTCGTTGCATCGGTGAAACAACATATGGAACAATACGGTATATCCAACGTATTTAACTCCGATCAAAGTGGATTTAATTTAGAAGTATATTCTGGGCGCACCTTGGCTGAACGGGGTATAAAATCTGTGGAAATCATTGTGCAATCGTTGTCAGCAATGACGCATAGTTATACTATTCAGCCAACAGTATCGGCTGACGAAAGACTTTTATCGCCATTGTTCATAGTTTTACAAGAACCTGCAGGCGAGTTTGGTCCACGTGTACAGCAGACCTTATTTAGTGCACCCAATCTTTACGTTATGGCTTCCAAATCAGGAAAGTTGACGACAAATCACTTCAGAAAGTGGCTGCAAGAAGTGTATCTACCAAACGTCGAGAAAAACAGTGTGCTACTTTTAGATTCATGGGGTGGTCACAGCGGACAAATTGTACAAGAAGCTGCTTTAGCTGTAGAGAAGGAAGTCATACTTCTCACTATACCAAAGGGGACGACGCCGTATTTGCAACCATTAGATGTGTACGGGTTTCGCGTTTGGAAATCATTTATCAAAAAATTTTCTGACACGGTTCTGCTTTTACAGAGCGATTTTGCGGATGTGCAGAACTTGCAGTTGCACCAAAGGAATAATATTTTTAAATTACAAAGTTTAACCCACAATCAATTCTCGTCGCCACGATTCACAGATTTTTTAAAATATTCATGGTATAGGATTGGGTACACTGATTCACGCCCAGAACGATTTCGAACGCCCACTGAATTTTGTTTTTCACTGTCTGAACCACGCTGTTCATTGTGTAACAATGTAGCGATCATAACATGTGGTTGGTGCAAAAAACCATTATGTCTGCGTCACTTTTTTGAAGAGAACCATATATGTAACAATTATATTCCTTAATAAAATATCTCAAAGCCAATAAGAAAATTCCTTTATTCCCTTATCTACAATAACTACGTGTAGCGCGCTAGTATACATGTTACCGTGAAAGACCGAAATTGGAGAATGTCAACATTCACCGGTGAATGTCAACACGTACCAAATACGTCGGTGAAAGATCGAATATTTCATTACATTCTTGTACATTCGGCCCCTCACCGGTGTATGTCGACAATCACAGATATGCTCTGGTGGAGGTCCAAAAGTGAGGAGCCGACAAAAAGGCGACTGGCTCTCTTCCGCCAAATCCTTTGTTCTGCTGGGAGTCAGTCAGCTTTGTCAGTCTTATGTGCAATTCAAAGTGTCATAAATGTTTAAGAGGATGCAATAAATAAGATTTGAATCACGTAAGTAGGTAATTTTTTATTACTACTATTTTCTTTTCTCATATAGAATATACTGTGTGTTTTAAATTCTTGGTCACTCCTTTCAGAAAGAGAGGCGAAAAAGTTACGTCATCCTCGTGACGTTTTATAGCGACTGAATTACGGAGAAGAAAATGTAAATTTCCGACATGTTCAACATTCACAATTAGTGCATGGTGAATGTCGACATTTACCGGTGTAAGTCAGAAATAAGGGTATTTAGCAAATATTTCAGACATACACCAAGCGACTATGTGAATGTTGACATTCACCGGTGAATGTCGATATTCTCCAGATTTCGGTCTTTCACGGTAACATACATACTGGTTAGCGGTCTCCGCCGCCGCGAACGTCAGATGTCAATAGTTTACCCGCTGTATCTTTGAAACCGCTCGATGGACTTACATAAATTTTGATATGGCTGACTTCGGCATAAAATTTCCTGTCTTTCTTCTTCTATAAATAAAATCACTACTTTTTATAATAAAGGTGAAAATGTTTAAAACATCATTTTTTGAACAATTTGTGGTAAAAACAATTAATGTACTTTATTTTTCGTAAAAAACCGTGCAACTTTCTCAAAAGAAATTTTTGTCTATCTTCAATAGTTTCCGAGATAGCCTTCCGCACCCCAAATTTCAAGGGGTGATTTCATCCCCTTAAACCGTTTTACAGCAGCTAGAAAAAAATACGTGTCGATTATTTTCGCATTCTTTACAAGTATGCCAAGTTTCATCAAAATCGGAGGGGGACACTTCCGTAATGTCCCTTGTAAGTACAGGTCATAACACTGAAGGCAACCATTTTGAATATAACTGTAATCACTCATCGCGCCATTCAGCAGATCCAACTCAACATGTTGCAAGTGATCAGGAACCGCTCACTGAGCGGTAGTCTCTGCTAAATGCGCCTAATGTTCAGCTTTGGTGGCTCTGTATTAACACCACAAAGAGGGTGTTTACAAGATGAAACCATGGAGCAACAAATTTTATTAAAAATTAATAAAGAATTTCGATAAAATTTAATAATGTTTATTTTGTAATAACCTATTAATGAATTGTTCACAATTTTTCTTACGCAACATAATTTATATATTTATATTATAAAAAAGTAACGGTAACGGTAACGGTAACGGTAACGGTAACGGTAACGGTAACGGTAACGGTAACGGTAACGGTAACGGTAACGGTAACGGTAACGGTAACGGTAACGGTAACGGTAACGGTAACGGTAACGGTAACGGTAACGGTAACGGTAACGGTAACGGTAACGGTAACGGTAACGGTAACGGTAACGGTAACGGTAACGGTAACGGTAACGGTAACGGTAACGGTAACGGTAACGGTAACGGTAACGGTAACGGTAACGGTAACGGTAACGGTAACGGTAACGGTAACGGTAACGGTAACGGTAACGGTAACGGTAACGGTAACGGTAACGGTAACGGTAACGGTAACGGTAACGGTAACGGTAACGGTAACGGTAACGGTAACGGTAACGGTAACGGTAACGGTAACGGTAACGGTAACGGTAACGGTAACGGTAACGGTAACGGTAACGGTAACGGTAACGGTAACGGTAACGGTAACGGTAACGGTAACGGTAACGGTAACGGTAACGGTAACGGTAACGGTAACGGTAACGGTAACGGTAACGGTAACGGTAACGGTAACGGTAACGGTAACGGTAACGGTAACGGTAACGGTAACGGTAACGGTAACGGTAACGGTAACGGTAACGGTAACGGTAACGGTAACGGTAACGGTAACGGTAACGGTAACGGTAACGGTAACGGTAACGGTAACGGTAACGGTAACGGTAACGGTAACGGTAACGGTAACGGTAACGGTAACGGTAACGGTAACGGTAACGGTAACGGTAACGGTAACGGTAACGGTAACGGTAACGGTAACGGTAACGGTAACGGTAACGGTAACGGTAACGGTAACGGTAACGGTAACGGTAACGGTAACGGTAACGGTAACGGTAACGGTAACGGTAACGGTAACGGTAACGGTAACGGTAACGGTAACGGTAACGGTAACGGTAACGGTAACGGTAACGGTAACGGTAACGGTAACGGTAACGGTAACGGTAACGGTAACGGTAACGGTAACGGTAACGGTAACGGTAACGGTAACGGTAACGGTAACGGTAACGGTAACGGTAACGGTAACGGTAACGGTAACGGTAACGGTAACGGTAACGGTAACGGTAACGGTAACGGTAACGGTAACGGTAACGGTAACGGTAACGGTAACGGTAACGGTAACGGTAACGGTAACGGTAACGGTAACGGTAACGGTAACGGTAACGGTAACGGTAACGGTAACGGTAACGGTAACGGTAACGGTAACGGTAACGGTAACGGTAACGGTAACGGTAACGGTAACGGTAACGGTAACGGTAACGGTAACGGTAACGGTAACGGTAACGGTAACGGTAACGGTAACGGTAACGGTAACGGTAACGGTAACGGTAACGGTAACGGTAACGGTAACGGTAACGGTAACGGTAACGGTAACGGTAACGGTAACGGTAACGGTAACGGTAACGGTAACGGTAACGGTAACGGTAACGGTAACGGTAACGGTAACGGTAACGGTAACGGTAACGGTAACGGTAACGGTAACGGTAACGGTAACGGTAACGGTAACGGTAACGGTAACGGTAACGGTAACGGTAACGGTAACGGTAACGGTAACGGTAACGGTAACGGTAACGGTAACGGTAACGGTAACGGTAACGGTAACGGTAACGGTAACGGTAACGGTAACGGTAACGGTAACGGTAACGGTAACGGTAACGGTAACGGTAACGAGTTACTTTTATAAAGTAAGTTAGAAAGACATACTTTTTTTTATTACTATAAAGAGTTACTTTTATAAAGTAACTTTCCCAATCCTGTATCTATGTATATAGTTATAAGGCTATGTGACTAGAGGAAAAACGATTTGTATGAGAGTAAGAAGTGAGAGAGTCGGCGAAGGACTGCCGTGTGAATCGGAGTATTGTGAGCGAAGGAAAACTTAAAGAGGAAA
The DNA here is from genome assembly GCA_963989215.1 of Hedychridium roseum. NCBI lineage: Eukaryota > Metazoa > Arthropoda > Insecta > Hymenoptera > Chrysididae > Hedychridium > Hedychridium roseum. The sequence goes on from OZ022308.1 coordinate 4,548,022, forward strand.
CTGTTAAAATAGAATTTATTATTTAAAGTTATTAAATTCGTGTTCTATTTTTTTTATTACACCTCACAGCGATACTACAGTATCATGATATCAGTATGCATATGAAACATTACGTCATTGTTGTCGTTGTTGCTGCTGTTGGTTTGATTTTTCTTATTATTATTTTTAATATTGTATTTCAGTCACCTTATAAAATTCCTCGATTGAAAAAAGGTGTGATACCATTACAGTTTCTTTGGACAGAGAATACATTTTTTGCATAACCTAATTTAATTGATCGAGTGATATAAATATGTGCATCAATGACGGTGTATCTGAACCAAAATTCAGCAATGGATGTAATGATGAAAACGAATCTCTTATTGTTAGTATAAACTTTCCTATTATTTTGAAGCTTGGTAGTTTATCGTTACCGCAATCATGGAATAATCACAAAGCAATATACAACAATATGAATGCAGTTGCATTTTTATAATATTGTATGTAAATAGTCAGTTGTAATATTATAAAATAAAAAATTATATTTTTGTTCACTATTTCAAGATAAAAAATTTATTCAATTATTTCAAATAAAAATTTAGTACTTTTCCGTTAGCCGGGCGCAACAAAAATAATGTAGAATTCCGCCAAATTTCTTACTACCATAAGAATATTATAAAAAGAAATAATATAACAATAATAATAACAATAATAATAATAATAATATAATAATAATAATATAATAATAATATTATAATAATAATAATGGATGAAGGAAAAGTTACCAACGGAATCGTATTTATTATAGTGGCCTTGCGGGGTACACTAGGGACTCCCGCTCTCTTTACAATTCCTTATCTCATTCGCTTCTTAATCTACTTGTTATTTATTCTATTCTCTTGATTTTATCGCTCCTCTCCTCCTTCCTTCCTCTCTCTCCCTCCTTCCCTCGCCCCTTCCCTTCTTCTTATCCATTCCTTCATCCATCCCTACCCCTTGCCTTCCCCGTCCAGAATCCTTTTGATTTTCTCCCCTATACCCTCCTCTTCACTCTTTTCCCCCTTTTCCATTCCTCTTCCACATCCCTCTAGCACGTGCTCCCACCCCTCTTCCTCCCAACCACATATCCTACATTTCCTCTTTTCTTCCTTTTCCCAGTACCTCCCTTCCCCCATTTCATTCCCCAGCCTAAAACTAATTATCCTTCTCCATTTTTCTTCCTTCCACCCTCTCTCTAGATAACCCGGTATCCCCTCTGTTGTTACCTCTTTATACCATTTATTGTATCTCGACTCTCTTATTCTTTCTCTTCTTTCCCTTCTCTGCTTCCCTTTTTCCCTCCTTTCTATTTCTCCATAATCTATTTCTCCTTTTTCCCTCTTTTCCTCTATTTCTCCTACCTCCATCCCCGATTCTTTTATGAACGCTTCCCTTTCCTCTTCCCATCCTTTGCTCTTCCCTCCTCCTTTTCTACTCCTCCTCACCACCAACTCCCAACACTTCCTAGCCCATTCGCTACCTCCTCCTCTTCTCAACCTTTCTTCGTATCCCCATGCCCTTCTTCCTGCTCTAATTTTTAGCTTATCCCTTTTTAACTCTTCTCTTATCATGTATCCTGGTGTTACCCAGTCAACTCCCATTGTCCACCTCAAGTACCTTTCCTCCATTGTTTCCATTTTTTTACGTTCCCTCCATCCCCATATTTCCACCCCGTAACTCATGACTGTCCAAATTAGCGTGTCGAACAGCCACACCCTTCTCTTCCAATCTTTTCCGAACATCCTTTTGCCTAGTCCCCATACCTGTCGCATCACTCTTCCCGTCTTTTTCACTCTGTCCTCTATATGCCCTTCTTGCCTCCCATTTCTTTGCAGCACATATCCTAAGTATCTAAATTCTTTTACTTCTTCTATTTTTTCCCTACCCCATCTCCATTCTATCTTTCTGTCCTTTCCTCCTCCCCTCCTAAATCTCATTACCTTCGTCTTCCCTATGTTCACTTCCAGACCTTTCTCCTTTACGTATTCTTTTAAGACCCTTAACATAGCCTTCATGCTATCCTCCTCCTCTGCAATTAGGACTATGTCGTCTGCATAAGCTAAAGTATGTATTTTTCCCACCCCTTCTATTCTTACCCCTCCTCCTGCCTTCGCTATCTTTTCCTCTATATCAGCTATCAGGCAATTGAACAGCATTGGGCTTAACGGGCACCCTTGTCTCACACCTCTCCCAGTCCAGAATTTTTCACCAAGGCTATCTCCCACCCTTACTCTATTTACCGTTTCTCCATATATTTCCCTTATTCTTTCTATTAACCCCCCATTTATGCCTTTTTCCCCCATCTCCTTCCATAACACCGTCCTATTCACGCTATCGAATGCTGCCTTAAAATCTACAAACAAAGCTATAACTTTCCCCTTCTCCTTTTCTATCCTCCTTCCCACCACACAATTTAATACATATATGTTGTCTATCGTTCCCCTTCCCTTCCTGAACCCCGTCTGCCCTTCCGGTAGTATCCCTTTTTGCTCTATTTCCTTCTGCAATCTTTCCGCCAGTATCGCTGCATATATCTTATACATTGCCGACATTACTGTTACACCTCTGTAGTCCTTCACGTCTTTTCCCTCTCCTTTTTTCTTTATTGGCACTATTATTCCCTCCTTCCATTCTTCTGGCCAGCCTTCCCCATCCCATATCTTCTTACATATTTTCCACATTCCTTCTTTTACCCCCTCCCCTACATATTTCCAACTTTCACCTTGTATTCCATCTACCCCTGTTGCCTTTCCTGTTTTCAGCTTCTTCACTGCTTCTTCGAATTCGCTCCTTTCTAGTTCCTTTTCTCCTTCCCATTTTTTTCCTTTTATTCTTTTTCCTCCTGTTATTATCCTCTCTTCCATTCCTCCTAGAGTTTCCTTGAAATATTCGCTCCATTCCTCTATCTTTATCTCTTTACATATACCACCTTTTCTCTTTTTTCCTTTTTTCAAAATCTCCCATACCTCTCTGTCTGTCCTTGCTTTCCCTACCTCTCTCATAAAATTTTCTCGTTCCCCCTCCTTCTTCCTTTCACACATCTCTTTGTACTCTTTTTTTCTCCTTCTGTACTCTTCCTCCTTTCCTTGCCCTCTTCTCCATTCCCTTAATCCCTTTTTCACCTCTGCTCTCATTTCTTTGCAATCTTGGTCCCACCATCCCTTTTTCCTCCTAACCTTCTTTTCGTTTCCTCCTTCTTCCTCTTCCTTCATTCCTTCCTCTACCCTCTTCTTTAATTCCCTCCATATGTCCTCTACTTTTTCCCCTTCCACTTCTTCCATTGTTCTTTCTTTATGTTTCTCTATCCTTTCTCTATTCCATTCCTGTCTTCTCCCTCCTTTTACCTTCTTTTCTTTTTTCTCCGTTTCTTCTCTCCTTTCTCCTTTTATGCTCACTACCAGTGGGTGGTGGTCCGACTCTACTTGCTCGGCCACCACCATTTCTTCTATATCTTCCAGCGTCTCTCCCCCCACCATCACATAATCGATTACCGTATTTCCTCTTCCTCCTGTATATGTAAATTCTCCTTGTTCATCTCCCTTTATTCTTCCATATAACACCTCCCATCCTAGCTCTCCTATTCTATTTCTTAGCTTCTTTCCTTGCTCGTTCATTTTCTTATCCTTTGACCTTCTCCCTTTCCCTTCTCCTGTTTCCCACTCTCTCCCCTCTTCCTCTTCTTCTTCCCCCATCCTTGCGTTGAAGTCCCCTCCTATTATAATCTTACTTCTCTCTCCCTCCTTTTCATCCATCCACTCTCTTAGGTATTCCATTTTTTTCTCTATATCCTTGTTTATGTAGACTCCTATTACTTTCCATACTTCCTTTCCCATCCTTACCATCCTTTTTATTATTCCCTCTTCCTCTTCATCTGCTTTATTCCATTCTCCTGTTGCTATTTCTTTTCTTGCGCCCATCAACATCCCTCCTATTGCTCTTCCTTTCTTATTTATTTTTTTCGCTCCTTGCCTGATCCAAACATACCCCTTTGGAAGCTTCCTCTCTATTTCCTCCTTTTTCTTTTCTTCCATCCACGTCTCCATCATCACTAGTACGTCCCATTCCTTGATGTCTTTCCAGAAACCTTCTCCTTTACCTTTTAACCCTGCCACATTCCAGAAACCTATTTTGTACCCCTCTCCCTTTCTCCTCTTACTCTTTGGCTTCCCTCTTCCTCTCTTTCTTTCCCTTTCCTCCACTTCTCCCTCTTTGCTTATCTTGTTCTCGTTTCCCCTTTCCTTCCTCCTCTCTTTTCCTTCCCTCTCTAGTTTTTTAACTTCTCCTCTTTTTCCTCCCACTTCCACCATCTTCCTTCTATGCATATCCTCCCGTATTTCACTTCTACTTTTTTCCCTTCCTTCCTGTGTTCCCATGCTATTTGTTTTATCTTCCATCTCATCCTTCTCTCTTTTTGCGTTAGGTCATCCAATATTCCTTCTTTTCCTTCTCTTATGTTTCTTTTCCCTATCATTACCTTTCTTTTATCCTCTATGCCTCCTAATCTTACCCACATCATATCTTTTCTTATCCCCCTCACCTTTTCCACCTTCACTTTTTCTTTTACTTTCTTTTCCAACCATTCTTCCATTTCCTTTTCCGTCATTTTTTGTTTCCCTTCCCAATTCCTGATGATTATATTTTTTCTCCTATTCTCTCTATCTTGCAATTCTTCTTTCCATTCCATCCTTTCCATCATCTCCTTTATTTCCTGTATCTTTCCTTCTCCCGTTCCTTATTCTCTCTCTCCTTTTACGTTTTCTATTCTCTTTTCCACCTCCGTCACTCTTACTTCTAGCTCTTCTATTTTCTCTACCTTCTCTGCTTTCTTTTCCATTTTATCTAGCCTCTCTTTCCATTCTTCCTTTTCTTTTCTCCATCTTTCTTCTCTTTCTTCCATTTCTCTCCTGATTTTCCCTATGTCTTCCCTGAGCGTCTTACCGCTCTCTTTTCCTACCTCTACTATCAGTTCCTTTATTTCTCTTTTCATTGCCTCTATCATCTTCTCCACCTCTCCCTTTCCGCTACTTCCTTCCTTTATTGGCGACCTTTCTATTATCCTACTCTTTCTGAATATTATCTCAGCTCTCTCTGCTTCTTTCCCCTTTTCTTCCTCTTCCTCTTCTCTGTCCTTTTTTCTCCCTCCTTCCATGAAATCCTCTATCTTTCCTAAGCTCCCGCTTCTTTCTCTCATCCAGCTATCTACCTTTTTTGGCCTTCCCCTCATCTTTTTCTCTTCTGCCTTCCCCTTTTCCATTCCTCTTCGTTCCCCCTCCTCTCCTCTCTTCTTCTCGAACCCTTCCATTTTGCTCTACTTTATTAGCCTCCTCTGTTCTCCTGCTGTGGCTTCCTATCTCCCCTCTAGGTGTCTCTTCTTTCCACTTATCCTGCTTGCTTGCTCTCTTTCCCTCCCTTTCTTCTAACCTCAAAAATTTCCGTTCTCCTTCCGTTTCCCTTCCTCTTTTTCTTACACCTTCCTTTCCTCTGCCTTTACCACTCCTACTTCGCCACCTTAAAAGGAAACGGAAAGGACGTGAAGTATTATAGAGGGGTAACGTTATTGAGCACAGCGTACAAGGTCTACGCGGCAGTGCTGGCGGGAAAAGTTAAGAGAAGATGTGGAAGGAAAGAACATCTTACCAGAAACGCAGTCCGGGCTCAGGCCAGGTAGAAGCACAATGGACAACATATACATCATGCAGCACGGAATAAGTAAGAGGCTGAAAGAAGGAGGGAAACTATCTTGTTTTTCATGGATTTCAGGGCTGCGTTTGACAAGGTGAAAAGAGGGACGCTCTGGAGGGCGATGGCGAAAGGTGTAGTAAGAAAAGGGTTAATAGAAAGAGTAAAAGAAATATATGAAAAAACAAAATGTGCTGTAAAGGTAGGAGAAGAGATCTCGGACTGGTTCTGGACAAGAACAGGAGTGAGGCAGGGTTGCCCGATCAGCCCAACCCTGTTCGAACTGCTGATCGCGGATATGGAGAAAGAAATGAGAGAAGGACTGGTAGGAGGACTGAGAATAGGAAAGGAAAAAATCTGGAATGGCTTATGCGGACGATATTGCGATGCTGGCAGAGACAGAGGAAGCCATGGAGGAAATGATGATGAGGATGAAGAGGTACGTGGGAAAGAAAGGACTGGTGCTAAACGCTGAAAAGTCCAAGATGATGGTCTTCCAAAACGGCAGAAGAAAGAGGGAAAAGAGGAAATGGTTCTGGGGAAGGGAGAGAATAGAGGAAGTAAAAGAGTTTAAGTACCTAGGCTTTGTGTTGAAGAGAAACGAAGGAAATGAAGCACAAATTAATGAGCTGAAGAAAAAAGCGAACGGAGTGATGAGAACAGTATGAGGATTAGGAGAAAGAAGGTTTAGTGACGACTTCAGAAGGAGAATGATGCTATTCGACTATTTAGTAGGAGGAATGATGTTGTATGGAGCAGAAGTGTGGGGTTGGAAGGAGGGAACAGAGCTGGAAGGCATACAAACAAGGTATATAAAGTGGACGCTGGGACTGGACAGATGGACACCAGACTACATCGTGTACAAAGAAACGGATAGAGGAAAGATCAGAAGTAAGGCAGGGAAAAGAGCATTGAAATTTGAAGAGAGAATCAAGAAAGGAAGGAAGAAATTATTAAAAGAGTGCTTGCAAGAGAAGGAGAAGGAAGACACGAGGGAAAAGTGGAAGAGAGGGAAAAATTTCTGAGACAGAATGGGCTCAGTATAGAGGAAGCAAGAAGAATCAGTCAAAGGGGAGGAGACCTGATAGGTAAAATAGAAAGAAGTAAGTTAGAAAGACACGGACAGTGGATTTATAACAAGGTATATAGCTCAAAATACAACACCAGGTACAAGGAAATAATGATAAGTGGGAAACCAAGATACTTAAAAAGGAGAGGAGAGAGAGGAAGTCAAAGATTAATAGCAATGTAATAACACACGTGTACTGTGAGAACAGAACGAAACTAACTCTCTATTATATACTCTCTATTATATAGAATATAGGCTTACTACTACTTAGGTATAATGGACGATAGGTGGCATTGTCGGTGACACATTTTAATAAACGACAACACCCCCACATATTAATATGTGTATCATCTCTTGTCTAAACCAAACCCTAAACATTTTGTATTCCCATAGTCTTTAACAAATTATAATGTTTAATAGAATTCAAGCTCTTTGTCAACAAATCAGCAGGCATGTTCGATGTCGGCATATACTCGACCTGCACAGTTTTATTAGCTATGTATTCTTTGCAAAATTGGTAACGAATGTCTACATGTTTGGACCTATTATGATACGCAGGCTTAGTCAGCAATTTTTAGCACTTTGGTTGTCATTGTAAATTGTGATATTATACAGTTCATTTGTTATTTCGAATTGTAAGTTTCTTAAGTAAATAGCCTCTTTACAACATTCTGATATTCTTATGTACTCGGCTTCTGTACTTAATAATGCTATAGTTTTCTGTTTCTTGCTTTTCCAAGATATTACACAACCCGACAGCTGAAAACAAAAACCAGTGTATGACTTTCTTTCAGTAATGTCATTGCCCCACTCAGCATCAATAAATCCTTTTAATTCCGATTTTTTTTTTAATTATATTTAAGACCAAAGTTTTTTGTTTTTTTTAAATATTTCAAAATACGTTTTGCGTGGCACCAGTGCTCATTATCATAACAAGTATTAAATTGGCTTAGGTATCCTACCGCGAAAGCTATATCAGAACGAGTCAAGATGGCTAAATACATTAAGCTTCCTATCAATTGTTGATAAGGCAAACTTTCATTACACTTTCCTTCTATCCTATCAAGATTCAATTTGTTTTCCATAGGGGTATTTATAATATTACAGTCATTCATACCAAATTTACATAACAATTGTTCCACGTATTTTTCTGGATCTAATGTTAACACGCCTTTATCTTTATTATAATTGACCCTCATTCCTAAGCACTGTTTTATCTGACCTAGATCTTTAATTTTGAACATGGATTTTAATATATCTTTCAGATCTTCATTCCCTTTAGTGTCATTAGAGAACACAAAGAAGTCATCTACGTAAAGCGCAACAATAGTTTTACGGTTATTACTACTTGTTTTGATATACAAACACGGCTCTAGCTTTAATCTTGCATAACCATTCTTAGTTAAACAATCATCTATTTTCTTGTACCACATTTTTGAAGACTGTTTTAGGCCGTAAATGGCTTTTTTTAATTTTAAAACTTTACCATCATTTGAATAACCAAAACACTCAGGTTTTTGCATGTATATTGTTTCTTCAAGATTTCCGTTCAAGAAAGCAGTTGTAACATCCAAATGTGTTATATCAAAATTCAATTTTACTGACAATGCGAAGAGTAAACGTAAAGTGGTGTGTTTTACCACCGGCAAAAAAGGTCTCGTCATAATCTATTCCGAATTTTTGTGTAAAACCCTTGGCCACTAAACGCGCACGGTATCGCACTTTATTATCAAGTTCATATTTCTTGTTTAACAGCCATTTACATTGTACAATTGATCCATCAGTAGGTGGATCCACTAGTTCCCACGCACTATTTTCTTCAAAGCTCTGTAGTTCCGTTTTGATTGCTCGCAGCCACAGTTCTTTTTCTGATCCTTTCAATGCTTCCTTTAATGACAATCCAGTAGTGTCACTTTGACTGAAGCAAGCACCACCGAAACCACATCTTTCAGGTGCTCGTCTGGTTCTTATTGGTCTAGATTCTTTCTTCGCTTCTCTTTGGCTTTCTGCATCTTCATAATCATTCGGACTACATGATTCGTCAGCTTTGCAATTCTCGATCATAGTGACTGCGTCGTCCCCCATTCAATCTTGTTGCCTATTGCTCCTCATGTTTTCCACTATCTGAAGATATGGGAGATTGTGTTTCCTTTTCTTCTACTTCGAATGGACTGCGTGAACTTGAACTCTTCTCCACGATGATCACATCTCTGCTTGTTGTTATACTTTTTGTTTCAGGATCATATACCCTATATCCTTTGACATTATCTGGGTATCCAATCAAAATACATTGACGAGATTTCTTATCCTATTTTGTCCTTTTTCTTTCGCCATATGTACCATTACTTTACTGTCGAATATTCTTAGATGACTAATATCAGGTTTCACTCTTGTCCAAACCTCATACGGAGTTTTGCCGTGTAATCCGGACGAAATGGTACGATTATGCAGGTACACAGCGGTGTTCGCAGCTTCTGCCCAGAATCTCCTGTCCAATTTGGCATCAAATAATAAACATCTCGCCTTTTCTATCACTGTTCTGTTCATCCTTTCGCATAATCCGTTTGCTGTGGGGTGTATGGGTTGGTCCTTTGATGTATTATACCATGTTTTTTTAAATAACTATCAAACTCCTTGTTGCAAAATTCAAGTCCGTTATCACTTCTCAAGGTCTTTATTTTTTTGTTGATTTGGTTTTCCGCCATAGCTTTAAATAGTTGGAAATGTTTCAGTGCTTCACTTTTGTTTTTTATAAAATATATAAATGTCATGCGGCTGTAGTCATCCACAAACAACAAGAAATACCTTGAATCTCCAATTGAACTAGTCTCCATCAGTCCGCAGATGTCTGTGTGTACTACGTTCAATTGTTCATCCGATCTGGTTCCAGAATGTGTGAAGGGTAGCCGAGACTGCTGGCCTTCGCAACAAACTTTGCAATTTATCAATATCTACTTTTTCATCTAATTGCATTCCTTCAACAACGTTCTTCATCTTGTTTATATAACTGCTGTTTATATGTCCTAATCTGCGATGCCAGGTATCACACGATACGGTTACTGCCGCCGATATCTTCTGAGGTACATTGAGCTTGTATACTCCATTTGACAGTGATGCAGTTGCCGCTAATATATTGTTCCTGTTGTAAACGTTGCATCCCTCGTCTGTGAAGATCACTTTGTTACCTTTTCTTATCAGCTGACTCACTGAAAGGAGGTTAGTCGTAAGGCTTGGTACACAGTATACGCCTTCAATGTATACAGTGACTCGCATTAATATTCGGACACCATGTTTTAGTTGAATAACTTTTTAGGGAATGAATATATCGGGAAACAATTTTTAGTGATGTTAGTTTAAACAGTTTGCTTGTTGACCTATTTCAGCGATTTTTGAAATTTTCAAAACTTACAAAATTACAATGAAATTTGTTAAGTACACTTTTTTCAACTTTTTTTATAGCCCCTGTTACAAAAATCTGAAATATACGTTTTGTAGAGTACATCGTGTTATGCATGTCCTGAAAATTTCATTCAATTTGATCAACGCACTGAAGAGCTACAGCTTCTCAAAGTGGCTTATTTTCGCTTAATTTTGCGAAAATTGTGATATTTCAAGCAAAACTACCGTCTTTGAAAAGCTGTTGCGCCTCAGTGCGTTGATCAAATTGAATGAAATTTTCAGGACATGCATAACACGATGTACTCTACAAAACGTATATTTCAGATTTTTGTAACAGGGGCTATAAAAAAAGTTGAAAAAAGTGTACTTTACAAATTTCATTGTAATTTTGTAAGTTTTGAAAATTTCGAAAATCGGTGAAATAGGTCAACAAGCAAACTGTTTAAATTAACATCACTAAAAATTGTTTCCCGATATATTCATTCCCTAAAAAGTTATTCAACTAAAACATGGTGTCCGAATATTAATGCGAGTCACTGTACATCAAATTCACTGCCTTTAGCTCTGGTCGTGATCCGCACATCGCCAGAACATATCACTGGAACTTTAGTTTTGTTCGCTACAACAATTTCTTGATTAGTCTCATCTGAAGTATTTAACATCTAATTTTTATTCGCTGTCAAGTGTACACTCGCGCCCGAATCTACATACCAATCTTCTTTATTAAAGCTTGCGCTGAGAAACACAGCAGAAAATGCATTTGTTTGTTTTCGCTCTGTATTTGTCTTAGAGTTAGTATTATTCGGACACTGCGATCGAAAATGCCCTATCTGTTTACATTTGTGACATTGGATATTTTTTGCACTTGTCTTCGGTCCATTATCTTTACTTCTTATGGCAACAGATTTCTATTGGTGTTGCCATTTTCTCGAAGTAGCGAATGCTGATTCAACTTCATTTTCATTCCCATCTAAATCGGATTCCATGTCTAGAAGCTTACTTTTAATAGCGACCGTTCTCACTTGAATTCCCGAATGCTCTATTGCCATTATCATGGGAGCAAATCTTTCCAGCTAGCAGCAGCGAACTGATCCATTCGTCATTTATTGCAAATCCCGTTCCAATTAGCTTCTGTCCAGTTTCCATAATTTGAGTAACGTATGAAGTCATGGAACTGCAATTTTCTCGCCGAATAGATGTCAGATTTCTTAGTAAGCTAATTCTTCTAGCGAAACCACAATCATCGAACAGCGACTTCAGTTTTTCCCACAGTTCACGCGTAGTAGCCACGTTCTTTATGTGCACATATAGCGACGAGTCGATTGTAAGGATTAATTTGGCCTTTGTCTTCGCATCATCATCGGCTTTCACGTCAGTTCCAGGCTTGATACAGTTCATCATTCCTTCTAGAACTAAAAAGTTTTGAGCAGCGAAAACGCACTCGTCATAATTTTGTCGTCCTCTAAGTTTTGGTATGTAATTTGCAGCCATTTTTTCTTTTGGTGACACCGCACAACTCGAACAATCCGATCACTCGTTCAATACAGAGTCTGGCAATCTGCCAATGATAATCCTACTGCGAAATACACCTAGTAACAAGCAGCACACTTTAACCGTACTTAATTTCGCGATTATCTGTCGTAACCGGCCTACTGAGCCCATAACCTGTAATAACACACGTGTACTGTGAGAACAGAACGAAACTAACTCTCTATTATATATATGACACTCACAGCCAGAAACAAAAGAGAATATGGGCTTACTACTACTTAGGTATAATGGACGATAGGTGGCATTGTCGGTGACACATTGTAGTGCTCTCGTACTACAAAGATAGGTACTAGCGCGGATTAATCAAATCCAATAATTGTAGAAGTGGATAACTATATTATTTATTAAAATAAACTTTGATATAAACTTTTAACAATAAAACTTTTCTTTTTAATGACTGACATACTATTGCAGCTAGGGTAAAAAGTACGTTCGCTCTCTATATTCGAGACAATGCAAGTAATCAAGAACTTATAATTCTTCTCGGTTACATTCCATTGGCGCTGCAGTCTTCTTCTCTCTTAATGGCCACTAGAGGCGTGGTGATCGCTTTAGACCGCTACACATTTGATTAAACAACACAAGCAAGGATAAGATGTAGCAACCAGGGTAGCCAAGCTCTCACCTCAAAACGTGGACTGCTTACAGCGCCACGTATGAATGCGGGTTAGAACTATTTGCATGTGTGTATATTCGTGTGACAGGCTCTCGATGTAGTAGTACACTGTATATGTAACCCATGCAATTCTCTTTTATTTTAATTATTTTATATACATTTATACAGTAAAATCATTCACAACAAGAATTGGTACAAATATTTTATTTATTTTCAGACACTTGTATACACATTTTTGTAGTATATTTATGTAGGCTTTTTAATAAGTGATACTTTCGTGACAAAATAAACTGTTACATACACCATACGTATGCAGAATAGCTCACAATATAATTTATCTAATTCTAAGTTTTAAAAAAGCAGAAGAGAAAAGCGGAAGTATTCTCTATACTACAAAAATAACACCAAGTATAATATTTTTAAATTGCAATGAAAATCACAGATGTTAGCAAAGATCACTACTTAATGCAAGCAGCGGCAAGTAGCCCCTTATACACGAAACAGTAATATGGCGGTTTAGATCTACCGTAAATAGCTTGTTTAGTAAGTTGCCATGGAAATGGGCGCCAAAAATGTTGCCGGCAGCGCCCCGTAGGTTTGCGGGTTAGAACTATATACGTGGCCACGGCAGCTACGTTAGGAGCTTGGCCCCCGTGGTAGCAACGTAGAGGAGGGGAATATGTATTGGACAGAAGAAATGGATAGGAAATGTAGGATATGTGGGGAGGAAGGAAAGTTGGAACACTTGAGGTATCACGAGGGGGAAGGGAGGATACTAGAAATAAACGAAATGTTAGATGATAGAGGAAAAAAAGAGTGGATAAGGAGGGTAGAGAAACTAAGAAAAGAGGTAGTAGATCGGAGGAAGTAGCACAATGAGAAGGCGGAGTGATGAATAAGAGAAATTTATTATTGTAAACCAAGTCCATACGCGAGGCCAAAGGCTGTGTATTATTATTAAATAAAATAAATAATAATAAACTAATAATAATACAATAATAATTTATAATAATAAAAAATAATATATAATATATGTAATAATATTTTTATTATTTAATATTATTTTCTTAATATTTGTTTATAGTTGAACGTTTTCGACTTTTATTCCGTTGACTGTTTTGTCATTCGCTTCGCTTGGCGACTTGGCTCACGTTTGGTTCACAATTGGCGACATTTGCGCCCGGCTAACGGAAATGTACCAAAAATTTTCCTGATTTTAGCATTAGATACATATAATATAACTTTATAAGAAGTTACACTGAGGTACGATATTATAGTGGCACGCATTTAATTTCCTATGTCCATATGCCACACGAGAAACCTGGCGAAGTAGAATTTCGATTAATAACATGTGCAGAACTGAAGGTGGCAAGAAAGTACCGATCCAAACTTTTTATAGTCTTCCAACGTTCAATAAAAGCATTCTTCGCTTACAGCTTTTTCCTTTTAAAACACTCGAATCTCTCAACCCTATTCCCGTTCCGCAACCTTTCACAGAGATCGCTCATCCGTATCAAGACTTCATAAAGGAATTTACGAAAGAATTTACATAAATTCTCTGAATCCCAGTAATATTAGCCTCATCCCAGGGTAGTGTTGCATAGACGCGTTATTACCTAAAATTAACCTCCTTATAATACATTCGAATCCCTACAAATCGTGACAATCCCAATTAATTCAAAGTTTCAAAATGTGTATTGGTTCAGTATTATTACAACACCATACGCATTTCAATACCAATCTCATTTTCTTAATACTACTGACAGCATATTCACCGGTTTCATGTGACAGTGTTTTTAATATTGTCAATAATCTAGACCAGTGATCGGCAAACTTATTAGCAAAAGAGCCAAATATGAACATTACAACAATTTTAAAAAAAATTGGGAGCTAAATCTGCTTGTTTAGTAAACTTTTATTACACTAAATAAGTAGTACACTTGTAATGTCCATACCCCTATAAACCTTTCCTAGCTTATCCTATACACCTATAAACCTTTCCACAGCTTATTCCTAGAAAACATCACGTCTTGCAAATCTCATCATCCGCAAAACATTCCGATCCTAAATAAATTCCTAACCATATAACCAAACCCAGATAACACTAAAGTTTATAACATAACCTACCCTACCGTAATCAACTAATCCTACAATTATAAAACCTACCGCGCTGCATCCCTGCCATCCTAACATCCTCGCTTCATCCCTTCTTTTCCCTTTTTCCCTCCGAATCCCAAACTTCTAATTGGTAAATAGACACCTACGCTCCACCTCTTCGACCAAGCCCACAGTTTTACATTTTGTATAAATATAGCCGTTAAGATACAAAACAGTGCTCAATTGTAAAATACCAAGAGAAGAGACAGTATTAGAGAACGAACAGAATTGTAATATAGAATACCAATTCAAACCTCTGTATCATCTTGCGCTCCGACCTGTACACCCTTGTGGAAATAAAATTATACATCTCTCAAATTTCCACGACCGATCCATTACACACTAAATAAAACTAAATTTCATACTTAATAAATATTTATTAATGCGAACAATGTGCTTGCATCTCCTTGGAAAGTTTGAGCAAGTCAGGTTTGTATGTTGTTTTTAATTTTCGGCATGATTTACGAAAACTAATAAAATTAAACTCGATGTTCGTTACGTATTTTTACAACAATATAAAATTTTAATTACCTATCTATCTTTTAACTTAAACAAAAATTATACATGTTCTTGATTTATAGAAGAATTTTAATTTATTAAAATAAGATGTAATTTTTTTCTTACCAAACTTTTTTATAAATGAAAATATTATTGCGCCTTTCGTGGATATTTGTGCCAGAGCCGCACTTAAGGAGCCAAAGAACCACATGCGGCTCTGGTGCCGCACTTTGCCGACCACTGATCTAGACTATGTGTACAGTATTTGGATTTTTATTTATGTAGGCCAGTAGCTGTCTTATGCTATAAGGTTCTAATCATATATTTATACTTTAGACAATTAAGTACGTGGTATTCTAACATGGCACTTCCAAAAATTGAATACACAAAGAAAGTACAGATATAATTACTTTATTACCATATTTAAATTAGTAATCTCATTATACTTATTACTCATCTAGTAATTAAAATAATTTATCTGATAATATAATGTCAATCACATTGTAATGGAACGCATATGTTTTGTAATAAAAAGTAACATGCGTGATATAAACATATTAAATACTTAGGCACGAAGTGGACATGTCTTATGGCGTTACAATGTTTATAAATAACTGTTTTACAATATTGTCGAAAGGCACATAGGTCTATTTACCTCCATGGTTTGCGAACTGCACCTGCACTAGTGCTCCTTTTTATGCCTTGATCTGAAACCAAAGATGAACAATTGGTAACATTCTATGATAAATTCCTAAAAATTTTATTTATGTAAAAATAAAACGTGTACACAATGTATGTGCTGTCATGGGGTTTTCTCTAATGTCGGAACTCCATGTTTGGCACCTGGATCTTGAAGAGTATGAATGAGATACAAATGGTTGACAGATTCCAATCCTAATAAGAAAAGTGTAATTAGTATATATTCTTCAAAATGGCTTACAAAAAAGACTATTAACTCGGAATTTTTACTATGATATATTTTCTGAGGAAATAGCACACTCATTCCTGGTACCCTATCTCTATTTTTGAACGAAACTTGTTAAAATTTATTATTGGGAAGTAATAAAATAACAGGCAGAGGTCTTATAAATTTTCATATACTATGTAGAATTAGACAGTTTTTAATTATACATTCACACTTCTTATATTGTTGCAGGAATTGTGTAAATACAGCTCTAACCATATTTCAGTATTATTGTCCTCCTGTAAGTATGTAAAAAGCCATATGAACGCGAGTTTGAACTTGTACTTTTACGGTAGTACAGGAGTATCATAAACAAGACTTTTAAAATTTTTATGTGAATAAACATCCTGCGGATTTAAATGAGGAAACGTGCATGGCACGCTATTGGACCTCCTCCGTCAATTCATGGTCTATCATAAACAAAAAGTATAACTAGGAAAAGAAGCTTTTACGGACCCATATTCATATGAATTTTTGTTATTCTTACAGTGAGATTATGCAATAATAATTATTGAACAATATTTATCTAAACCGTTTACATCGGACGAGGATAATAGGGAAAAATAGAATTAAAAAGCTTACAAGAGGTATGGATAATGCTGATTCGAAATAAAATTCGTAAATTTTGCAGTATGTTACGAAACTCATAAAACGAAGAAATCTTGTAAAATAATGCGTAAAAGTAGCACATGATACAACAATCTTTTTTTAATGATATATTAAATTGCTTATACTGTTAATTATTTAAATTTCATTAATAATTTTTTATTATACTCAAATAGAGTATTAAACAAATACCATTTAATATTTATATGGGAGATAGGACACATCATACCGAGTTAAAAAAACCTTAGTAAACATGGAAGTAAAGTTCAACGATTTCTAAGATATAAACATTTTGATACATAGCACTATGATTGAATTACTCGCTTCTACTGCTTATTATTTTGCTTATCTCAATTTTTCTTAAACACATTACCTCAGTATTTAGAGCATATGCTTTGGACTGCTTTGGTGATACATGCATGATGGGACCTTTTATGCGTAATATGCAGGGTTGAGAAGTAACGCGTTACTTGTACCGTCGTTACCGTTACAGTTACAAAAAAAGTAACTGTAACGGTAACGACAAATTTTATTTGTAACGAAAAATGTAACGAAGTAACGAGTAACGAATTTAACCATTACTTTTATCGTTACTTTTTTGAATTTTTTTATTTATTTAAAGTATTGTTCTTACCATTACGCGTGACAAAATTTTAATCTTAACTGTAAAGCCATAAGTAAATCGGTCAATCGACATTCAAATATTCCTATTACATTGTTAAAATGCTTGAATGTGATTAGCCGACGTACTCACAGTATATAAACGCGCTATTGTGTTCCGTAATTCGATGCCAGTACTGAAAATCTATAGTGTACGTGACATATTTACTATCTTTTTATGCAGAATATTACAAAGAACCTACTTATATAAAAAAAGTAGATAGAATCAACTTGCAAATCTCCAAATTGTTTTTTATGTAGAAAAATTTGAAGAAGAGTTGCAACGATTTTTAAAATCAAATAACTATAATATCGAAATGTTAAACGACTACATATCCAAAAATCAGAAAATTTTTTATTAAATATAATACAGCTCTACCAAGCAGTGCGTCTGTGGAGAGAATGTTTAGCGTTGGTGGCTCTGTATTAATACCACAAAGAGGGCGTTTACAAGATGAAACCATGGAGCAACAAATTTTATTAAAAATTAATAAAAAATTTCGATAAAATTAAATATTGTTTATTTTGTAATAACCTAGTAATGATTTGTTCACAATTTTCCTTACGCAAAATAATTTATTTATTTATATTATAAAAAAGTAACGGAAATTGCAACGACTCGTTACTTTCTAATAACTGTAACGGTAACGAGTTACTTTTGAAAATTTGTAACGAGTAACGGTAACGAATTACTTTTCAGAAAAAATAACGGTAACGGTAACGGTAACGAGTTACTTTTATAAAGTAACTTTCCCAACCCTGGTAATATGAAAGGTCATGACTGTGTAAAATGTCAAGCGTGTATGGAAGAGGAAGAAGGACATCTTTGTACATCTTCACCTTCTGTAAATATCAAAAACCCAATGGTAAGTCAATCATGATGCTAACGTCCAAAAGTGTTTATATCTCAGAAATGGTTGAACTTTCAACCTATGTTTACTAAGATTTTTTTAATCAGTATGGTGTGTCCTATGTACCATATAAATATTGAATGGTTTTTTTTAATACTCTGTACACATTAAATGCTTTATGGATGACAGACCATTCGTTAGAACAGTGTTTCCCAAACTATGTTCCGCGAAACACTTGTAAAACAAAATCAAACAAGAATAAATCATTCCAGGCTCCTATTAATCTTAATAATTTTTTACGAAATTCCTATTCACTTTCCGCGGAACAACAATGTTGTACAAAACAACTAAGATAATTGATTAAATAATTAGGATTTGAAGGCAATTTATGATTGAGAAGGCAATTTAGACTTCAATTTTGTGACTTCAGTTTAGACTCAGCTCAAATTTTGCGACCACAGAAAAAAGTTTTCCTATAAAAAATATTCTGTTAAAAAGGGGACGCAATTTCGTGAGAACCATTTTTTTTAAAGGAAAGAGGGAAGGGTGGAAGGGGGAGAGGTGTTAGAAATGTGTTAAAAAGATTTTAAGATCATCTTGATGTTTTTCCTTGTAATAATGCGTTGTCATTGTTTTTTCCCAAGGTGATTTTTTCCCGAGATTTCAAGGTTAATGTTTTAATAAATTACCTTGAGAAAAACGATGAGTTTTTTATACGACATTTTCGTTTTATTTTACCGGTAGAACACACTAGCAAAGAGGACACGAAGACCTATAAACGTCCTGTATAAGCACGTAAGTAATGAGTTTAAGAAAACTGGTTGAATGTCCTTCTCTTGTTGTACGTACACATCTCTGTATTTGTTATACTGAGTATACAATAAGACGGGAATATAAAATTTAAAATAATGAAAAAACTTCCAGATAAAAACTACAGGCAATAGAACTATTATTGTGTGTTTGATAAGTTTTAAGTAATCATTTGTACATTGCATTAGAAAAGGTAATTAAGCAGAATCATACTCCCTGAATCTTTTCCTGGCTAGTGTTCTTTGAGTAGCAAATGAATATGACGGTGTTGAAGATGGGCGTTCTGAACGAGATCTTTTAAGTTCCCGATCATGTGATATTACTTGCATTCTTTGTGCTGGAGTCTGAGCAAATAGATCCACTATATTCATTGATGCTGCATCACACTTTTCAAGAAACAGATATCAATCAACGTTTATTTTTATTCAATGTAAATTTAATGTTAATATCATAAATGGATATTTAGCAAAAAAATAAAACTTTTTACGTGCATGACCAACATTTGCAAGATGCGAATAATAGTGCTTCATACTTTACTTGTATCTTTGTTATGTCAAATACGTTTAATACCTAATCTTCTTGAATTATTTTTTTAATGGGATGGGCAGAAAGTTTTACATATTCAAATAGCTTTTAACAATCCTGACTTTCTTACTCTTACTGACCACGATAATAATGATGCTCACATACCTGTAGTTGTAGACGATGAAGGAAATTTAATTCTGGCAAATTAAGAGGGGCATCAATATGCAGTCTAAGCATGCATTGCAGAGCTTCTTTATAAGTACTTTTCAGTCTAAAGACACGTTCCGTTATCATTAATCGGCGGACCAAGTAACCCCTTGCATATGCGTTTATCACACTTGCTGCATGTACCTACAAATTGTAAAATTAAAAATGTTAAAACAGTTATAGTAAGATATGTAAATAGTGCAATTCTTACATGCTTTTTTGTATATCCTATATGATCAAGATTTGGAACATGAGTAGTGTTACAGTTCAATGGAAATAACTGTCGACTGATGTTTATTCCTTCATGCTGCTTAGTGCTCTTTGAGTCACCATTGTAATTGTTAATGTTATGTAGTTGTTCACAATCTCGTCTTCCTAGTGGTGTTAAGTCGATTATGCTTTGAGGATAAGTTTTTACGGTCGTAGAGGACTGGCACCATTTTCTTGTATCTAATACCGATTCATTGTTAGGAAAAGTATGATTCAGCGGACATGGTAACTTTTCGATTTGATCGTTTCGTAATGATATTATTTCAGCTTTTTTTAATTTTCGCCGGCAATTTAAATCTTTCAAATCATCTAAATCAGCCGTTGAGGTGCCAACAATACTTTGTGAATCTTCATTGCAATTAGTAGTTGTATTAAAATGAATTGAAGAAATAATTTCAGAAGTTTCTGGTAATGATCTTTTAATGTGAGTAAGTAATACCATTTGCTGCTTTTCAAACTCTTTTTGAAGTAAAATTTGTGCTCTTTGTTGGCAAGTTACCAGTTGGAGAATTTGTTTTTTGTGTACTTCTTGTATTTGTCTCAGAATGAGTATGAGCTTCTCTGATGTCATGGAAGATAGTAATTCACTTGTAGAATTTTGAATATTATTGTCGTTTAATGCTTTATAATCTTCATTATCCTTTGTAAAATTCTCAAGAGTACCTTTTTCAATTCGTTTGGAACACTGCATTCCAGTGTTAAGATTTCCTAGTGATCTATTAAGTTTGTTTTCTAAATTTAATATACAAACATTTTTATTGGCCTGCCACATTTGAGGAGCATAATTGATTTCTACATTTACATTACTCTTGTGCCTTTGATTATAAAATACATTTTTATTATCATTTT
Organism: Hedychridium roseum; assembly: GCA_963989215.1. Taxonomy (NCBI): domain Eukaryota; kingdom Metazoa; phylum Arthropoda; class Insecta; order Hymenoptera; family Chrysididae; genus Hedychridium; species Hedychridium roseum. The sequence continues at coordinate 4,568,751 of OZ022308.1, forward strand.
CATTCTTTGTGCATTCCTCCACTGACATTCCTTGTATAGAGTCTACTGATCGCGTAAGGCGGGGGATGTCTATTCCAATTTTAGCCCGTGATTTATGTGCAGGTTGATAGACTGTTGGAGTGATGGATATACTTTTTTTGGATGGATATACAATTCTACCGTATTTGTTAGATGAATCCATGATCATACATTGCTCATCCTTAGTTTGACTTTTCCATTCAGTTTCGCCTTGGGTGATTTTCCATTCTTTTCGTCTTACTGTTGATGTAGATGTTGGTATATAGTGTGCTCTAGGAATATCATTTTCATTAAGTGATTCTGATTGTAAATGAGCCACAAGCATTGGACTTGGGGCTTCTAATACATATGACCCTTGGCGTACCAATTTAGGAATTTGATGTGTATTGTTTGTTTCTAATGTAGTAGTAGCATTTGTATCCTGTTTATTCAGTGATTGATCCATAGTTATTGGAATAATATCTAAACTTGTAGGCACTTCTGGTTTTGAAACCTGTGGTATTAATTCTGTATTATTTATTACAGATGCCGATCTTGACTCTATTTTATCAAGTAAATCTTCTCTATTTGGAGCTAAGATGTTATCATTAGAGATTGACTTCCTGTTCTGGGTGTTCTGAAAAACTTTTGGTTCAAGTTTGTGTGTATTAGATTTTTTGGCATTCATCAATGAAATGATATCTTCATTTTGAGCTGGTAGAATTTCATTAGCTTTTTCAGACATAGCATCCAGGATTGTATTAATAGAAACATTTTCATTGTTACAACGTAATGGCTTATTTCCTTTTTGGTGTACATATTCAGTTTCTGACTCTGTTTCATCATAGTTTGTTACTATATGAGTGGAATATTTGATTGTATTCTTCCTTATGTTATGAATGGTACGCAAGTCTTTTTGTTTTTCTTCTACGGCTATTGCTAGATTTTTGTAATAATTCATTTCTGCTTTTATGTCATCAGTCATCTGCAATAAATTGTTAATCAAACTGAGAAGCTTTAAAATCGTATCTGGCATACTATAAACGGTTGTCAGCAATTAATAAAAAATATACATACAACTGGTGGAAGAAGAGGTACTCCGTTAATTTTTATACACGAAGTGTATGAAAGACTTTCCATTTTTCAATAGCTAAAAGCCTAATGTTACAACAAAAGTGAGTTTTATGTAGGAAAACTATTACAAATATGAACTAAACTAATAACATTCGGCATTTATACTATACTTTTCTTACAAATTGTGCACAAACTGATAAACCTGAAGATAGTATATCACCGAGGTACAAATTGATTGACAGCTTTGAAAGTGTCAGTTATGTTCGGTTAAAGCCGGTTCTGTTTATGAAAAATGACCTTTGAAGTAAGTATCGAAAAATTAAAAGAAGCACGCAATAAACGAGAGTAATTTGATTAGTTCCCACAAAAGTCATCGAAATATTTCACCCACATCGAAACAGAATCTTCTGTAACATTTATGGGGGATTTACTTTTTATATTAAACATATTAAATAACTACCAAGAACGTTTTCTTGGAATCTGTTATCAACGGTTACTAAATTACTAACCATAGGACGATATAACCTAAGATGGCACTAACAGTAAACGTATGATGGTGTTGCTGTTTCACAAGAACGAACAGACATTATGCATTCCAAGTGAACCGTGTTACATGTGTAACTTAACGTAGCAAAAAAGTTAAGGAAACGCGAACTATAAACAGATTTCTTATTTATTAGTGTACGATTGAGTGTACTATGGCTAAAAATAAACCCAATGATAAAACCTTAAAGATAAAAAATAAAAACAGCACACCGAGTGTCGTAAAAAAAGGTGTTACATTGAAAACGCCGATGCTAAATATTGTGTTAACAGTAACATGTATCGGCATTGCTGTATGGTTTAGTTACAAAGGATATCTTGAGACACGTGTAAATACACCATTCAATGCAGAAAAGGTAGTGATATAGCAATATAATCAATTTATTATAAATATTTCACTAAATTTATAATTATAATATTTACGAAATATCCTTGCTACATTTCACCTTTACTATATACAATTTTTGTTATACAGTATCAGATAAGTATGATAGGAAAAAATTCTATACTAAAAATAGCTGAAAATTATTGTTAGATTTCTTTTGATGTACATTTAGTGGAAAAAGTAGCATTTCATATTTATATTTGATATTAAAACTATGTCTGCATATCATATATATGTGCGTGATATTAACCAAAGACCAATCCAATTAGCACTAAGAGCTCAGAAAGTTAATTTAAATTATTTTGCCTTAAAAACAGTTAGTAACAGCAACTGGCTTAGAAGTACCAGATAGATATTGGGGAACCTATAGACCTGGAATTTATTTTGGATTAAAAACAAGAGATCCACATTCTCTAGTAACAGGTTTAATGTGGTATTTCCCACAACATCTACGCAACGATGGAAGTGGCTTTAGACATTGGTGTGACCAAGGAGATAAATTAGATAGGTATTGTTGATTTTATTGGTTGTACATTAACCTTATTAAATATATATTTTTTAACTTACTATCCCTGCATTCTAATTAATTAGGCTCTTGTACTAGGTATGCATGGTTGGAACATGATGGTAGAACATTTGGTGTTCAAGAAATTATGGATGGTTCTGTTGTTTTACGAACGACTTTTGTGAAACAACCAGGAGGAAACCATGGTGGAGATTGGACTTCCAGAATTACAGTGACTACAGAAAATGAAGAAAGACTTGGCGAAGAACTTTCACTTTTGTTTTATGCAGCTATTGAAACAAATAGCAAGGGAACACTGAAACCTAATCTTCATACTGAAAATAACATAACTGGTATAGAGGGGAGTACTCCAGGATTAGGAACATTTAATATGATATTGAGTGCAACTCAAGGTACTATACAGGAACAGTCTTTCTTGTCGACTTTTGCACCTAGTTTAAATGATTTAAAAGAGACTGTTCTTCAAAATCTTAGAATAGCTACTAAAAAAAACTCTTCTAGAAAACGTATAGTTTTACCTGGGGATATGTTACAATCATCAATTGATGAAAGCAAAGGATCCAATTTTGTTGCGATACAAATTACAGGAAAGATACCCTTTGAAATTGAGATAGCATATGAGTCTGGTAGTTTTACTGATCGCACTTATAAACTCCATGGAAAGAATTATGACAGAGCTCTTGAAGAAAGGAGACAATTATTTGACGAAAAGTTCGAAAATATTTTCAAACTAAAATCTAAAGGATTTAGTCCATTTGAAATTGCATTTGCTAAAATGACTCTTTCCAACATGGTGGGATCCATTGGATACTTTTACGGAAATTCACAGGTTCAAAGCGAATACACGAAAGGAGCTGTACCTTACTGGAAATCACCTTTATATACTGCTGTTCCCAGCCGAAGCTTTTTTCCTCGTGGTTTTTTATGGGATGAGGGTTTTCATGGTTTATTAATATCAGTATGGGACTTAGAAATAGAACTTGATATCATAAATCACTGGTTTGATTTAATGAATGTTGAGGGCTGGATACCTAGGGAGATGATTTTGGGCCATGAAGCTCTCGCCAAAGTTCCAGAAGAATTTATAACTCAAATGAATACCAACGCTAATCCCCCAACATTTTTTTTGACTCTACATTTTATTCTCCAGCATAATCGGGAAGCGTTACTTGAACAAAATTTTTACTTTCTTGATAGATTATATCCACGACTTCAAGCATGGTTTAACTGGTTCAATACGACACAAATTGGTGAACTATCAGGCACGTACCGTTGGCGTGGTAGGGACGTTTCCACAACTAGAGAACTCAACCCAAAAACTTTGACATCTGGTTTGGATGATTACCCTAGAGCTTCCCATCCAGACTCAAATGAATATCATATTGACTTACGCTGTTGGATTGCATTTGCTGCTAACACTTTGTCCCAAATTGCTGATATTTTAAATCATCCCAATTATAAATTTGAAAAAACTTTTAAGTACTTGTCCAATAATGACTTACTGAACAAATTACATTGGTCACCTAATACTCAAAGTTATTCGGACTACGGGCTACATACAGACAGAGTAGTTTTACGCAGGCCAACTCCACCTCCTCGATCTCATGCTCCATCTTTAGAATTCGTTCGTGTTGTCCTAGAAAATCCTACTTTACGACATGTTGACACAACCTTCGGTTATGTTTCCCTCTTTCCTTTTCTCCTTCAAATAATCGATCCTAATTCTCCGCAAATTGAAAAAATCTTGGACGATTTAATAGACCCAGATTTACTATGGACCCAATATGGTTTACGTTCCTTATCAAAGAAGTCCCCTTTGTACATGAAATATAATACTGAGCATGATCCACCTTATTGGCGTGGTGCTATTTGGATGAACTTAAATTATTTAACGGTCAGAGCTTTACATCATTATTCTTCAATTGAAACACCATATCAATCAAAAGCGAAGAAGGTCTACACAGAATTGCGACAAAATTTAATACAAAATGTTATCAAACAATACCAAAAATCAGGATATGTTTGGGAAAGTTACAGTGATAGCCATGGTGATGGAAAAGGAAGTCATCCTTTTACTGGATGGACATCATTAGTGCTTTTACTCATGGCGGAAATATATTAAAGTCTTTGAATTATCACTTATTTCCAGAAGAAATTTCACCCTGATTTTAAGAAATCTATATTAATGTTGAAAAACTTATTGAAACGCGTTGTTAAAGTTTATTTAGAAAGCATGTACATTTATAGTATCTAATTTACGTAATTATTAATATACATATAAAAAACCTCATTTAGGACGTTTTTGTAACTAAAGTGTCGCAAGTAATTGAATGACGTTAATGAATTCTTTGCTATTTGAGGCCTTTAGACAAGCATGTTAACAAAGAAACAGACTGACAGTAAAGAAAGATGCAAATTTCACCCAAACCTGTTCTTGATCATTTTTGCATATATCATGTATATTTAACAATCGGATTGACAGTTGTACTGTTTGTTATAAATGTTAGAGGAACGTTTTTAATAGTAACACTTTAATGACTACTGACTATGATGTCTCTTGCTAAATGTTACTTTCATAAATAATAACAATCAATAAGTCATAACATGATGGAATATATTATCATTAATACAGTACTTGTAATACAATATTTATATAGTACGTTTTACAGCCGAAACTCAATTGTCCAAGGTAATGTATACCGAGTTTATCTTAAATATTGAGTCGGTGGAACAGTTTTTTCGTTTCCATACTTCGTTTTATATATAGGGTGTTTCTAACAAGGAAAGTACCCGAGGTGTACCTCATCGATTTTTTTCCTTTTGAGATATGTTGTAGTACATCAAAAACTATTAGACACGTATTTTTTTGTACGTGCCCATAAGCCAGTTTAAGGGGTGAAAACTGCTCCTAAAGAGCACCGCCAAAAACCATTTTTTGCTGTTTTCTTCACAACTAAGTACAATTTTTTCAAAAAACCACTGGGAGACTATTACACATTAGTAGACAATACTATACATAATATTTTGACAAATGGGGGTCGCAACCCTTATTTTTATTTCAGGAAAAACGTAATGTTTCGGAACATTTTTTTGTGTAAAACTTCGAGATTTACACCAATTACAATGAAAATTGTACAGTTATATAGAAAATAAGAAATAGCAGTTGACCACTTTCGGTGTTTTTAAAAACAACCACCTGTTAGGGGGTAAATTACCCTTAACTTACATTATCGTATTTATTCATGGAAAAAAAAAATTTAGCTAATTCTTCGAGAAATTTGGTTCTCAATAAAACTGTTTATCACTAATTCAATAGTACAACCAAAAATGCGGTGATTTTTACCCTTTTAAGGGGGGTTAAATACCCCTCATACATAGTCAGTTACGAACTTACCTTACACAGTGATTGTTTGAACTTCCGTATTCCGCGACAGAATTTCAGATCGAGATTTTCAAGTCTATTTGTTATAAATTGTAGAAAATCTCTGAATTTGAGGTAAGAATTCTCTAGTTTTAGGCGTGATACGACGCGGGATCGCCATTTTTCAATTTTCCTGGTCATTAATGACATACATTACAGAGAAGATAGTTTAAGATGGTACTGACGTTCTGAGGGAAGCAACACCGCTTAATAAACATATTATCTTGAAAACAATTCCGAAAGGCACAACTGGTAAGATTCAACCGTTAGATGTGTATGGCTTCAGAATGTAGAAAAATTATGTAAAACACTTTTCGGACAGCGTAATATTAATGAATCAAGATTTAAATTTGCACTTCAGGAATAACATTATCAAACTGCAATCTTTAGTTCATAATCAACTATCTTCTCCAAGATACATAAATTTATTTAAATACTTATGGTATAAAAGCGGTTACATTGATGATAAAGCAGATATGTTCGACAACCACGTTGATTTTAGTTTCGGGGATAAATGCCATGTCAAGTGCGTTATTGAGGGATGTTCTAATGTTGTAATTGTAAGATACTCATGGTGTAAGAAGTCTTAATGTTTGAACTATTTTTTTCACGATTACCAGTATTGTACAGATTATCAAAACTAACAACTATCGAGATTACTGTATAATGATTAAAGATTAAAAATTATAATAAGAAATTTATTTGGAACCAAATATATTTATTAAAAACTTATAAGATAATGTATGTCATTAATAACCAGGAAAATTGAAAAATGGCGATCCCGCGTAGTATCACGCCTAAAACTAGAGAATTCTTACCTCAAATTCGGAGACTTTCTACAATTTATAACAAATAGACTTGAAAATCTCGATCTGAAATTCTGTCGCGGAATACGGAATTTCAAACAATCACTGTGTAAGGTAAGTTCGTAACTGACTATGTATGAGGGGTAGTTAACCCCCCTTAAAATGGTAAAAATCACCGCGTTTTTGGTTGTACTATTGAATTAGTGATAAACAGTTTTATAGAAAACCAAATTTCTCGAAGTATTAGCTAAAATTTTTTTTTCCGTGAATAAATACGATAATGTAAGTTAAGGGTAATTTACCCCCTAAAAAGCGGTTGTTTTTAAAATCGCCAAAAGTGGTCAACTTCTATTTCTTATTTTCTTTATAACTGTACAATTTTCATTGTAATTGGTGTAAATCTCTAGGTTTTACACAAAAAAATGTTCCGAAACATTACGTTTTTCCTCAAATAAAAGTAAGGGTTGCGACCCCCGTTTGTCAAAATATTATGTATAGTATTGTCCACTAATGTGTAATAATCTCCCAGTAGTTTTTTGAAAAAATTGCACTTAGTTGTGAAGAAAACAGCAAAAAATGGTTTTTGGCGGTGCTCTTTAGGGGCAGTTTTCACCCCTTAAACTGGCTTATGGGCACGTACAAAAAAATACGTGTCTAATAGTTTTTGATGTACTACAACATATCTCGAAAGGAAAAAAATCGGTGAGGTACACCTCGGGTACTTTCCTTGTAAGACATTGGTCCATACCTGGAGTGCATATAAACGAGGTAATTATGAGCAACTTTTATTGACATACTTATGGTCTCCGGTTATTATTGTTGATGTTACAGCCGTTGGAAAATTCCCCTGTATGAAGGCAATTTGATCTACGTTGGATTAATTTCGGTCCGTGGAAGGATTTCCAGGTTTAATCAGTTCAGTGCCACCTTTTTATTATAACCAATGTATTTAAGTTTACCCTCTATTGTGAACATACAATACTTGCGGGACCTTTTTACGAGAGGAAGCAGTACACACCCGTCGCGGACCGTTAGAACAAAAGCACGCGCGAAAAAGGAAACCGAAACATTTGCTAGGGAGGCGGGCGCTTCGAAACCTTATTTCATCAATCTACATAAAGATGCCTACAGCTGTCCGATGTTTTGTACGTTACGGTCATCGGCTCAGTGTCGTATACATGGGGCACAGTTCACTATAGTTTTCTCTTCATTCTTCAATTAACATCCGTGTTAAGTTTAGTTTTTCATTTTGAGTAATAAGCGCATATATGTATTGAATTGGCGGAGGAAACAGGGTAAATGGTTAAAGGCTGAACGACACATGGTTTACGTCCACGGTGTCTTAGGTATTTACGACTTGGGAACTCCGCTGGACGTGCCATAAAAAGCACTTAAAAAGGTCCTGGCATGCCCATAAATTGTATATTCGATACATTTGTGGACCATGTGTAGGACAATTCATAGAGATACCTGGGTGAAAGTACGCGACAAACAAACCCTCGTACTAGCCTACTGGTAAACGTCGTCCACCTCCAACTCCTGTGATGCTCAGCTATCCCCACCATGAAGGGAAATTCCCAGGCACAGAGTCCTGAAGAAAGGCTAAGCATCACAGGACATTCAGTAAGTAACGAATCTGACTGTCGAGAGGACATTCAGTACGTAAGAAATCTGACTGTCGAAAGGACACAGTAAGTAAGGAAGCTGACTGTCGAAAGGACACAGCTCGACCCAAAGAGTCAACCATATACAAGTTCCCGAAGGAAGCCTGAAGGAACAGAGAGTCCAGAAGATCGTAAGTACGACCTGGTAAATAAATGGAGATAATCTCCACTTACAGATATAGGCTGTAAGAAAATCCAGAAGATCGTGCATACGGCCTGGTAAACCAAGGGAGGTGACCTCCACTTACAGATATATTCTGTAAGAAAAGCCAGAAGATCGTACACACGGCCTGGTAACCAAATGGAGGTAATCTCCACATACAGACAAGATCTGTAATAATAATCAACAAATGGATAAAGTCCGCTTACAGACAGGATCTGTAAGAATGATTATTAAATGGAGTTAAGCTCCACATACAGATAGGTTCTGTAGGAATATAGACATTGTCTATAAGAAAGACTGAATTAACAACAAGGTTTTTTTACTCCTTCACTGCGAAGGGGTTTTTCCTTGTTAGAAATAAACATAAGAGTATAAATGATAAATTTGTTAAACTTATTACTTCACCAGTATCCCAAACGTCCGTTAGTTCTAGAGCATTCGAACAATCCGAATAGTGATTAGTTGAACGAGCCAAGGCGAGTGTTTCAATTTTCCGAACTGTTTAAAATCGATGAACTATTTGGAAAAAAAGTCCAAACGACTCGAATATTCGGACTCTCGTAAGTTTTCGAGCTACTTGGAGATAAATATTCAGGAAGAGAAAAAAGTATAGTGAACTGTGCCCAATGTATACGGTAATGATATACGTGACGTACCAACATCGGACAGCTATAGGCAGTTTTATGTACAGTGACTCCCAGAAATATTCGGACACCAGTGTATGGCTAGCTTTATGATTTAATATTGTGGTTATTAAAAAAGCGATCGCCTTCGTTCCTTTTTCCAATAACAAGTCATTTATTGCCGTTAATAAAGATATATACATAATTTAAAAAACTTACATACATTATATAATAGCAATAAACAAACGAAATAATACCGCATTTTCGGGTCACAAAAATATTCGGACACTATAAGAAATAATGTCTTTCAATCAAAATTTATTATTACATTTCTAAAATTAATATTTTGTTGCAAAACCATTTTGCTTTATAACATGTCTTAAACGACTCTGCATATTACAAATTATATTTTTCAAATATTTTGTTGATATAGATGCCCATTCCTCTTGAAGCCTAGTTTTAAGTTCTTCTTTGGAACGAATGGGCGTCCTGCGAATTCTTCGGTTCAACTCATCCCATAAGTTTTCTATGGGATTAAGGTCTGGTGACTGTGGAGGTGGATGCAGGACTTTCGGACAATTATATAATAAAAATTCTTGCACAATGCGCGACTTGTGCTTCGGATCATTATCCTGATAAAACTTAAAATTTTCCACAATGCCCATTTTATCTGCACTTTGTTTCAAATTGTCTTTTAATAAGTTCAAATAAGCATTCTTATCCATAATGCCATCGATAAAAACTAAATTGCCGACGCCGGAAGTCGAAATGCATCCCCAAACCATTACACTTCCTCCTCCGTGTTTCACCGTTCCTCGCGTATTGTTAACCCGAAACTTTGTATTCGGCTTACGCCACACCATACACCTTCCATCGGAGTCATAAACATTAAATTTGCTCTCATCAGCAAACAACGTTTTCCCACCATTTTCTTTAGCAATAAACTCCTTTGTGAAGTTTATTCGTTTTCTTCTGTTTGCCTCATTAATGTAGGGTTTCTTCCTAGCAACCCTACCATGAAAGTTATGTTCTCTCAACGTGCGGCGAACTGTTTCAGCTGAAACCTGTTTATTAGTTTCTTCTAACACCTCACTAGCTATTCGTGGTGCACTTAAACGCGGATTGTCTTTAACTTTTCGCACGATTCTCCTTTTTTCTCTCACATTTAAAATAGGTGGGCGACCAGTTTGTGGGACAAATTCGATACGATCCTCACTGTTGAATCTTCGGACTATGTCCGCCACAGTACTCACTCCAAGTAAGGAACTTATTTCGCGATATGATTTTCCCTTTTCGCGGTGGAATATTACGAGCTGGCGTATATCAAACGACGTATTTTTCCCTTTGCGACCCATCTTGACAAAGGCTAGGGTTGCTACTAAATAATGTTAACACGGCATCGACCACCAAGGCTATGTTTGTAAACAAACGCTTACCATTCTTTAAAATACCACTTCTTGAGAAGTACGGAATCGCGAAACGCACTAAGTGTCCGAATATTTCTGTGACCCGAAAATGCGGTATTATTTCATTTGTTTATTGCTATTATATAATGTATGTAAGTTTTTTCAATTATGTATATATCTTTATTAACGTCAATAAATGACTTGTTATTGGAAAAAGGAACGAAGACGATTGCTTTTTTAATAACTACAATATTAAATCATAAAGCTAGCCATACACTGGTGTCCGAATATTTCTGGGAGTCACTGTAGGTCGAATTGCCTGCATATGAGGGGATTTTCAAATGGCTGTAACATCAACAATAATGACCGGAGACCATAGGTATGTTAATAAAAGTTGCTTGTAATTACCTCGTTTATACGCCCTGCAAGTTTGGACCAATGTCTCAGAAACACACTTGTATACTAACAAGTAAGTTATCCGCCTACTTCCTACAATTGCTTTATTTCCAAATTCAGGAAAAGGGATTGGTGAAAAACGTCGATAATTTTATTTATACATAAAACGAAATTGCTTCTTCACCAATTTAGTAACACAAACGGTTATTTCGAGCTCATAAATCATGCAGATGAAAAATTCATGCTGTATTACTAAGTGCATGTAGATTATGTTACGTTGTTAACTAAAGAAAAATTAGTTAATTTTGAGTGAAATGTCTATTTTCTCGTGCTCAGCAATCTTCCGCAAACTGCTTTGGATAATCGGGATTCGACTTCATTTGCATTGCTAAATTTAAGTGTTCTACCTTCCTTATTGTACTTTGATCTATTGTTTTGAATAAACTCGTTACTTTTTTTAATCGCTTATTAATAAAAAGAACTCATTTTGAGCATTAAGGACTTATAATTGAATCAAATTTCAGTAACACTTTGTGTAACTCAGTAATAGTTGTGAATACAAAAAATAATAACTTTTCTTCAATGCATCACAAAACATACATGATTCATGACTGTGTTAAACAAAACCTTGTTATATAACACAAACATAAAGTAGTATGTAGCAACCGGAAAACAAAGTTGAAATACCATTCTAGAAAACAAACGAAAAAGATTTTTTCAAAGAAATCGTTAACCTGTTAACTGGCAGAAATGTATTGTAATGTCCGATCAAAAAAAGAATTCGTAACGGGCAGGACATAATAGTAATACGTATGCGAGGTGTTTTCTGTACGTTACTTCGGATTGGAGTTTTTGTTTCGTGATAGTAACGTGTAAGTTACCGTACACTTGTGCATTCTTGATTTATACGTTCCGCCACCGCTAGTTGCATTTCAGGAGCACCCGGTGAACAGGTTACTTTCTTAAAATACGGTGTTATATGAAGGGAACAGCAATTTTCAGACCGTATTGTATGAAAACCGGGTTGTTGTAGTATCGTGTTATTACGATTATTGTTTTGTAAATAGATAATTCTGAAAAGCAGCTTGTTTCACACAAATATGATCCAAAAGTATGAAAAATATAAGATATGGCTACTAAAGAATTAAACTAGGGTGATAAACATAATTTATTTAAAAATCAACCTAATTTTGACCCTCTTTAATATCCCTTTCTGTAAGAATTATCGGCGATATTTAAAATGTACATGATCCCAAACGCACACTATTTATAGGTGCTGGACAATCGGGACAAAAAAGCGGACTTCTTAAGGGGAATCAACCCTACTTCATTTTCTGATCTCACTATACGGGCAAAGCAAGGAAAACACGGCTTTCGTTGCCAGGAAAATGTCTTACATTGCTAATAAAAATAAATATATGTATAATAATAATAATAAAAAATTCTTTATGACATACGGGATGTCGAAAGAATACATGTAAACTTCGATTTTCCGCAATAAAATACTCGAAAATACTCAAATCATGACGCAAATAATGACAAATTTTTACGCTAACACACAACCATAAATCCAACATGGTGACTCAATATTGAATTTCTTGATTCGCACATGTTCACTAAATTTTACTTAAAAATCAAAGTGTCCGTGTATTAACTGTGTTACTTAACCGTCCGCCGGCGGACGCCGGGTCTTTCGTGACCGATGTATGCTCTGCGTTTTGTTTACATCTGCTATAGCTCGAGAACTGAGACTTAAGCCACTTCCCCTCACCTCTTAACGATGCGATAATCCCCATGCATCGAAAAAAAAACATTTTGCATGTCAGTATACGTTTTAGCAGCAACCAGGAAAGGCGCGTTTCATTCATTTCATAGTCATAATGTCTACAAATACAGAAGTATCAAATGAACAGTGCATATTCACGGAGTTCCTCAGTGATGATGATGATCATCATCACAATGAACGTTCATCAGATGGAGGAAGTACTTGTACCTGTAGTGATTCTGAACCGCAAGTACAAGATCACGAAAGTGACACAATTTCGGGAGAGTCTGATGAAAATAATAATAGCAGTGAAAATGTTGCTGGACGTAAATGGGCATATATTGCTCCTCGTAGAAGAGAGATGGAACATGTACTATCACAAAATGGATCTTTGACTGCAAAAAGTAGTCAAGTTACCACTATGAAAGAATGTTTTCATTTATTTATCAGTGATGATATACTTGATATAATAGTAACGTTCACTAATCAAAAAGCAAAAGATGTTTTTATGAACAAAGAATCAACAAGAAGGTGGAAACCTGTGGATCGTGTGGAAATAAATGCGTTTCTTGGTTTCTTATTGACTATTGGCCGATTTAGAGAATCCAGAGAAAACAAAAACGATTTGTGGAAGAAAGATTCCTCATTTTCGAGACCAGTTTACACGGCTGTAATGTCGCGTGACCGATTTCGGGAAATTCTACAATTTATTCGTTTTGATGATCTGACGACAAAAAATGAGAGAAAGGCAATTGACAGATTAGCGTCACTTAGAGACGTCACAAATGTTGTCATCGTAAATTGTAAGGAATCTTATAACGCATCAAACGAAGGAACAATTGACGAGCAGTTAGTCACTTTTCGTGGGTGCTGTTCGTTCAAAGTTTACATGCCGCAAAAGCCAGGCAAGTACGGCATAAAAATTTGGACGCTTTGCGATAATTGGACATATTATTGCTGCAATATCGATGTTTATCTCGGAAAAAGTGGAAATACGGTCCCTCATGCGAGGGTTAATACCTGTAGAAAGTTATTGTCTATTACTTAAAATAGTACTAAAGCAGGGTTTCTGGAAACTAGACGCCCGTCTCGCCGTTACAAATAATTCAGAGTTCTACCGCTAATTGCGTGTGCATCGATATACAGTGACTCACGAAAATATTCGGACACTTACAAGGGAACGTTTCAGACTGTCCCTCTCCGATTTTGATGGGCTTTGGATATGTTATAAAGGAATTCAAAATAAGGGAGACGTAATTTTTTTATACGTGCCCTAACGCGAGTTTCAGGGCGAAATCAGCCTCTGAAAAAAAACTTGCCTTCCCACGTTTGCGCGAATAGCGGATAAATTGCGTATACAAGCGAAAAATGTTTCCAATAAAAGTTGTACGGTTTTAATAGACCTACAAAACAGTCGCAAGAAAAGTTACAAAAATTTCTTGTTTTTCAAAAATTTACCCCCTATCACCTTTATTTTTATAAATCGAGAAACGTAATAATTCGGTAATAATTCCGGAATATCGTTCGGATTTTCAAATTCCAGTATTGTATCTTCTTGCATGTCCAGTGTCGGTACCTTTTCCGTGAAATTGTTTAACATTACTGAAGAATAATACAGATGTAATGTCCATACCCCTATAATCCTTTTCCTAGCTTATCCTATACACCTATAAACCTTTCCACAGCTTATTCCTAGAAAACATCACGTCTTGCAAATCTCATCATCCGCAAAACATTCCGATCCTAAATAAATTCCTAACCATATAACCAAACCCAGATAACACTAAAGTTTATAACATAACCTACCCTACCGTAATCAACTAATCCTACAATTATAAAACCTACCGCGCTGCATCCCTGCCATCCTAACATCCTCGCTTCATCCCTTCTTTTCCCTTTTTCCCTCCGAATCCCAAACTTCTAATTGGTAAATAGACACCTACGCTCCACCTCTTCGACCAAGCCCACAGTTTTACATTTTGTATAAATATAGCCGTTAAGATACAAAACAGTGCTCAATTGTAAAATACCAAGAGAAGAGACAGTATTAGAGAACGAACAGAATTGTAATATAGAATACCAATTCAAACCTCTGTATCATCTTGCGCTCCGACCTGTACACCCTTGTGGAAATAAAATTATACATCTCTCAAATTTCCACGACCGATCCATTACACAGATATTATAGGATTAAGAAAAGAAAACAGAGTTGTTCGTAAGCAATAAGTTAAGGTGTGAATGAGAATTTGAATGAGTGTGATATGGAAGAGAGCGTAAGTATCGACGGTTGAATGGAGGCGTAGAGGAACAGACGAGATATGAAATAGACCTAACATCCAATGTAATTTTTCGGCCACATTCTTGGGGGCCAGGTGGCCTCCTTACTATTTTAGTGCCACGCTATGTGTTACCAATGCAGCTTGAAAATGTATGGCAGCGCTATGTCTGGTGGGAATAAATATTACGAATTATGAAGTGATTTAAATCGGAATGAAGGTGCAAATTCATGCAGCCGCTGAGAAGCTGTGACGCAGAAACAACTTCCCATCTATGTACTTTTTTGGTTCATGGCAGATATTGTAATTTTTTTCGCGCAAATGTTCCAATTTTCAAGTCTGCCGCTAGAAAGTTAAAATTGAACCAACTTCCTTACGTCGTACCTATTTAACTGTTAATTTGAATGTAGTTGTCATCTCATTAGTTTGATTTTATAAACAATCAAGGTGTCAGAGTTAACTGATGAAGATGATGATAAAGGTAAGAATGTATAATATTTTCATACGGCATGTTGAAATAATTCATTTTTAAATATTTTGTATGTTATGTTTGCCAAACTATTTTTTATATATTAATTTTTATATTAATTTCAGAATCCCGTGAAATGTGGCTATTGCTAATCAATATGTGAAGAAAGCAGAGCTCATGGTCACGGCTGTTTGAGAGATTACGATGAATTTTATATCAATCCTGAAACGAAAGTGATGTGGGGCGTTGATGGTAAGTAACTTGAAAATTTATGTAAGAATTAAATACAAAAATTTATTCTGAGTAAATGTTTGGTGTTGGTGTTTTTAATATGGTAGAAGAAGGCGAGACTTTGAATGTTGATAAGGAAAATGCTCCGAACAATCTTCAAACATCCAACAAAAACGATTCCGGTAACAAAGCCAACAAGAAAATTGATGCAAGTGCAAATGCAGTTCAGAAGAAGATAGATCAAGAAGAATAGTTAATTTTAGAGGTCATGAACCGACCAGCACTCTGGGATATAACTATTCCACTCAACCAACGTGGAAAAGTCTTAACAAAAAAGTTGTGGATTGAGGTGTCAGAAGCAAAATAAAAAAAATGCAAATGTATGGAACGATCGTCAACAAAAACAGCGTTCAAGCTTTTCAGCGTCTGCATGAAAAGGTACGAAGGGAAATTTGCGTCTGCGTCGAATCTTCTGCGTCAGATTCACGACCATAGATCAGAAATTATGTATAAGGGAAATTGTTTTGAGCGTCACAGCTTCTCAACGGCTGCATGAATTTGCACCTTGAGTTAAACATGGGAATCAAGCTCAGATTTCCTATTTCTTGTCGGAAGAAATTTCGGCGCACTGGTGGGATTGTCAATAGACTGCATTCGACACAATAAATATCACTGTAAATACAAATATTTATCTTTAATCCTTACTGATATATATTATCAGATTTCTGCTCGTGTTGCATATTTATTGTTTATGTAGTTGCTAGCTAACATTTCATATTTTTACTCGTATAACCTGTTTATTGCTTTCGCCCATACTACAAAGTATATCATCCCATCAGATTACCCTTTAGTAGATCGTTATTAATATAATTATTAACATGGAACAACAGAAAAGTAAACCACATTATAGAAAACGTGAATACCCAAAGTGTGGTATAACAAATCGCGGAGTACACGATGGTATTACATTTCATGTTTTTCCCCTAAAAGATAATGATCGTTTAATTGCGTGGTTGGTCAATTGTGATTTAGATGATTGGGTGGAAATGTCCGAATCACATTTTAGAAATAAATATATATGTAGTTGCCATTTTTGTAAAGAAGATTTTTATAAGTCCAGGAAATTAAAATCTAATGCTTGTCCGAAATCTATCGTCAGATGGTGACTGCAATAATAATGAAATTGATAGTAGTTTCGAAAGTCAAGGCACTTCATTTGTAAATAAACAGAGCGCAATTGAACAGCGAATGACAGAAACCGAAATTAAATTACAGCGAGAGACGAACAAATGTAATGTTCTTCGATCGCAGCTACGGGCGAAATGTAAAGCATTTAATCTGTTAAAATATTATAGTTGATAATCTACAATTTCTTCTTCCATAAGATTCAAATGTACGCGCTGGGTGAAATACTGGCAATATGGTCGATAGATCATATCGATATAATACACTTAGAGAAATATATATTGGCGTAACAGAGTCGACGGTCGGTTAAGAGAGCGAGGAACAATAAAAAGAATCGTAGTGTGTTCAGTTAATACAGTCTTTTTATAGATACTGAAAATAAAGATACTTTGTAATTGTAAGTTTTTGCAGTTACTGTGATATATATATATATATATATATATATATATATATTTAAAATCCTGCCGAAACCACTGGACTTTTTCCAATATGAAAATTATCATAATCGACTACAAAAAAAGCTTTCTTCAGGAGATATAACTGATTCGTACTTGAAGAAAGCAATCGCGAAGAGAGTCTCGGGATTTATCCTAACTTTTGTTTTCATGTTGATATTTAGATTGTAAAAGTCCGAAAAGTATACGTCAAAACAAAGACAATTATGCAAGACGTTGCATTATACTTCGCCGTCATTGTATAATAAAATGCACGATGATCTCGGTTTCAGTCTTCCAAGTCCAGTAACGATTATACGATGGTTTGGAAGAATTGATATTTGACCTAGAATTTGCCAGAATTTATTTAACGCGTTAAAAATTAAAGCGCCAGGTATGGAAGATATAGACTGGAATGGCGTTCTTTTATTTGATGAAATAGCGACGAAAAAGTGTTTTCATTTCCATCTAAGCAAGCAAATAATTGAGGGTTTCGAAGATTTGGGGACGTTGGGAAGGAATTGAGCCGTGGGTACACAAGTGCTTGTTTTTATGGCAAAGGGCTTGTTCACGAATTGGAAACAACCAGTGGCATTCTTTTTTTCCAAATCTGGCGTTAGAAAACATGATTTATCTGTAATTGTGAATCAGGTGTTAGATGCATTACATGAAAGTAATGTAAAAGTCAGAACAGTGGTTTCCGATCAGGGATCAAGTAATCAAAGCATAGCAGAAGAAAGAGTAACAATCGATAGACCTTATTTTTAACAAAATGGCCAAAAAAAAAATTTTTTATTTGATTATTTACATTTGTTTAAAAGTATCAGGAATAATTTATTGAAGTATAATTTTTTAATTAACGGCTGTAGAGTTTCCTGGTTCAACATTTATGGAACATTGAGAAAACTAAAGGTACACGTGCCGCTTACAAACTATCCGAAAAACATGTAAGGCCGAATTCCTTTGATAAATTGAAGTGTAAGCTCGCTCTTGAAGCATTCAGTAAAAGGGTTTCTTCTGCTTTGTTTACCGCAGTTGCTACTGGTTGCATAAAAACAAACACTATACAAATCACGGAAAGTTCTTTTGAAACCCTGAATGATTTGTTTGATAATTTAAATAGTAAGTGCGCTCGTGACCCTAATCCAAACAAGTGCGCAATTTCTGATTTTCATACAAACGTTGAAGAGAATTTAAAGGCACAATTGTGTAAGATGTCTGATTGGCATATAATTACATCAAATGAATTAAAAACTCCCCCTTGTTTCTTATGGTTACGACAGTCTGTAAATACTACCGTGCAACTTTGCGCAATGAGGAGGTTACGTTTTTGATGACAACGCGTCTTAATACTGATGTTTTAGAGAACTTTTTTTCGGTTTTATGAATGCACGGTGGCACTTACAACCAAAATCCCTCTGTAAAAGCGGTACGCCTCGCAATCAGGAAGAATATAATGCTAAATTTAAATCGTAGTTCGTATAGCGGTAATTGTATTCCTGATTGTGATGCAACGTTATTACAGGAGGTTATTTTATCACAATTTGACCCAATCACTTCTGATGTTCCGGTAGAAATAGCAGAAGACAATGATGTTGATAATGATATGCAGTTAGTGATCGGCCAAAAATTAGATAAATTGTCAACATCACTGTGCACTTTAGAGTCTTGTGCAATAGAGTATTTCGCGGGATACATAGTCAAAAAAAGTTTTAAAAAATCTAAATGTGTTAAATATTATAACTATTTTATTAACAATAAAGTGAAATTTAATCGTGACGAGCAAATACTTTTAGCTTGTCGGACATATGCAGTGAACGATAATTTTGATTTTGGTCATCTTTCTGCTCCAACAGAAGAATTTTCCGTGATATTCAAAATTATAAATTTAGTATTCGATACCTGTTTCCCAAAAATACGTAGCGAAACATCTATATTGGATAAATTATTTCGAATAATTTCTGAATCAGTTCATCAGAAATATCCGAAATGGTTTATCGAAGATGAATGTGCTGCACATAGAAAGGATTTGACTTATTTGGCAATAACGATAAAAATTCATAAAGATACCGTATGGCTCGGTCAACAATTAAGATTTTCGAAAAATTCTGGTCAGCAAAGTTCTAAATTACGTAAGATCCAAAAAGTATAAGTTTTTATTAATTTCTTATATCATTCTTTATTGTTCGCACTCGCATACTCCTTTGTAACATAAATTCCTCGCACGTTTTCTCCCCCTCCCCCCCAGCGACCAAAACTAATAAGCCAACTCATCTAGTTCGGCGTTATGGGGCCGTGGGAGGGGGAAGGGGAAAGTACTTGAGGAGCCTGAGAGAAGAAAGGAAAGAGGCTCCAATGCACTTGCGGCTTCCGACAGCATTAGACGTGGATACCTTCAATGTTCCTAGTTGCGATTCTCTATTATTATCTGTGCGTGCCATCGGTGAGTTCTTGTGGGCGAGACACATTTAGTGCTGTCTTCGCAGGACAATTATCAATATTGTCCTGAGGTGCCACTAATGCGACTTAACGACCGTCGACTGCAACCTGGTGAGTGCTGTCCCCGTTCTCGGGACGTCGGGACCGGGTGCAGTGCGTTGTGGCCCTTCCAGTCTCTCTCTGATACAAAGGGCTGTACCCTTCATCTCGCAGTGGGACTTCCACTCTCTCTCTCTCTCTCTCCGATGCAGTATATATACGAAGTATACAAGATTGACAAGTCGCTTTACTCTCTGCTCCGAACAATTTCATAGTAAATTGTATTAAAATAGTGTCTCCAGTTTTAATTTTGCTCAGTGTTGCGAGGAAATTCGCTGCTCATATTTTGATTGCATTGTGCCGGCCCTGGATCACTGCATACGGAAGCTATTGCACATCTCTTCCTGCAATCTGACAACGGACTCTTGTGTCTGTGTGTGGCCTTTCATTGTCTGGAGCAATACCGTTAAGTTCAAACTATCTGCCACATCAACATCTGAGCGCCATCGAGTGACACACGCTACTGCTACCATAATCACTATCATCCGCTGTCAATTTGCTCGACCGATATGCCTAATTGCCGAGCGTGCGGTAAATTTTGGCCTGGATCCCTTATATGCACCTTTTGCCACGTTGACAACAACAGTGTAGCAACATCTAATACATCCACTGTCATAAGCTCCTTCACAACTGTCGCTGCTCAGCTGCGGGATCTGCGTTCTACTCTCTTCATGATTCGCAATAAATTAAATGATGTCGACTCCATAGATACTCCAAGAGATAAACTCGACGCCTGCATGCAGTCTGTCGAAGGAATGCAATCGGCACTCAGCACCCTCAACCAACGTGTGGATGAGCTTGCACTTCATGACAACAACATTACTACCCGCTACACGTCGCTTGAAGAACGGCAAAAGAAGGTCGAAGACAAGGTATCCCACCTACAACAAAGGTGCAATACTCCAACTGCACCTTCTACTTCCCTTTTCACTGCACAGAAGTTTGGGAATCTGGACAAATCTCAAAGGGACCTTGAAATTATCATCTCGGGACTGCCAGCTGCTCCCAATGAACGCATACTTAATTCACTAAACGTTTTAGCGTCAGCGCTTAAGGTAAATCTATCACCTTCCGAGATTGCGTTTGCACGTCGTTTTCGTCTGAATTCTAAATCGCCTTCATCTCCTCTACCGATTATTGTGCGTTTCACATCATCATTTGTCCACAACGCCTGGCTTGCTGCGAAACGACGGAGGGGCGAACCCTTCGGCTCTCAACCCTTCCCTGCCGTCTGCTTTCATTTTGGTCAATGAGAGATGCACTTCTGAGGAACGACGTCTTTTTGCTGATGCTAAAAAGATTGCCCGCTTGCATAATATACTGCACATATGGATGCGTCGCGAATGCATTTACTATATAATTAATATTGAAGATCGCCCTCATCGTGTTACGAGCCTAACTGAATTCGAAAAGTCACTTACTCACCCTGCGCTACGCGCAAATGCCTCGACCTCGGGCACTCATTCTACTGCATTCTCCTCTACACATAATGCTGAGCCACACTTCACTACACCACAATCTTCACCATCTCCTAATGGACCACTATGATATATACCCCCTACGGAGTTTCGGAATCCACATCACCAACAGGAACATCACACTCTCGCTAATACTAATCTTAATTTCACTTCATCACCTCTTCTAGGCACGAACGAATACAGCTCACCCCGTAACTCAAATTTACCTGGAATTATTTCTTCGTGCCCACCAACTATCTCTGCTTCTGTATCTCCCTACCGCTCTATTACATAATCTAATTACACTCAACTGTCGAATTTACACCAGAACTGTTTTGTAGTCGGTCATCTTAATGTTCGATCGCTCTTACCTAATCTCTCTGCTGTATCGGACCTAATCGAGCTACACCATATAGATATTTTAGCTGTTAGTGAAACTTGGAGCAATTGTAAAATAAGAACATCAGAAGTTGAGATACCGGGCTCCAAATTTATTAGAGCGGACCGTATTTCAAATCTTCCTATCAGTGGTGGAGGGGTCGGTCTGTATACTAAATCTTCTATCCAAACCGAAGTAATACCTCCCTCAGATGTTCTTGTTAGCGCTAATTGTTCTCTACTCGACGCTTGCGGAGTTATTGCAAAAATATCTGGACTCTCCATATCAATTTTCTGTGCTTATCGTCCACCTCACTCTTCACTAACCAATATTGAAGCTTTTGAGATGCATATTTCTGAATACGCCTTCCACCTGAACCTACTCGGATCACTGATAATACTTCCACTTTAATTGATCTAATCATAGTTAGTAATGCGCTAGAAATATCAGAATCTTACGTTTTTGATGCTAGTGATATAAGTGACCACTGCCTTATACTTTCCTCTTTCGATTTCAAAAAACCTAAATTTGTTCCTCGATATATTCGTAGTAGAGATTTTAACAGCATTCCACTTGATACATTTGGTGAATATGTACGCGACTTAAATTGGTCTCTAGTCTACAATGTGTGGACAGTTGACGACAAAGTACAAACTTTTACGTCTCTATTAATTGATCTTTTTGACAAGTTTGCACCGATTAAACTGATTCGAGTTTCGCGCCTCAGTACACCCTGGCTGACGTCTGCCGTTAAGAAACTCATAAAGTTAAAAAACTCTGCTCTATCGAAGTGGCGCAAATCTCGTACTGAGGAGAATCGTCATAATTATCTCTCCCTGCGCAACCTCACTAATTCATCAATACGGGCCGAGAAAAAAGCTTACTTCTCACGCTTGTCTCACACACACCAACCCAAACAATTTTGGAATAGTCAGCGTTCACGCGGTATGGCCCGCAGCAACAAACTCTCGTCTGAACTTGATTCTTCCTTTGCTGATGTTAACCCTGCTGACATTGACAATCACTTCATCAATCATCTCCCTCAAACTACTGCTTCGCTCGACACGCTCGATGAAGTTCATCTCAATCTTAATATTCAAACGCGGCATCATTTTAATTTGTTTCCTCCATTACATCGTTCGGCCAAATTCCAATCTTCTTTTTCATATCTTGCTCCTCACTTTTACAACCTTCTTCCATCACATGTGTGCTCCATTACCTCCATAACATTTTTTAAAGCTGGTGCGCATAATTTCATACTCTTTTCATCTACCCTTCCTACATAATTGTTAGTCAGACATCTTTCTGTATCTCACGTCATACTTATTCATACTTATCAGATTTCATTATAGATACATATCGTACATATTAGTACATATCACATACATATCATTCATATCATACATACATATCATACTTATTAGATTTAATCTTAGACTAAGGACTAAATGTAATTACCGGTTAGGTTGCAAAACGGCATATTGCCGAACCTCGCCATTGCATCATGAAACTATGTTTTATTCAATATCCTATTATTATACTTTTCTTTCTTGTTGCAATAAAGACGATATACAGGGTATTTCTATGACATTGGTCCAAACTTAAATAGCGCATAGATGGAGTAAAAATAAGCAACTTTTAATAATATACCTGTGGTCTCTGATGATTATTGCCGAAGTTACAGCCGTTTGAATACCCGCCTACAGGTATGCAATATGTAGACAACGTGACCCATATTCGGCGGCCGACAGCTGTCCGATGCGGTCAACGGCACGGCGATCGTCATCGGCTCAGTGCCGTGTACATGGGACACAGCTGACAACCTTTTCCGTCTTTATTTTTCGAGCCGAGGAAGTGTTAAAATTTTCCAAACTACTTTAAATCACCGAACTATTGGGAAACAAATTAGCTATTAAAAAATTGCAAACGACTAAAATATTCGAGAACTCATAAAATTTCGAATTACTTGTGGATAAATGTTCAGCTCGGAAAGTTTACATATTCCAATAGATTACAAACTATCGAGTTATTCGTAAATATCCGCATTATTGGTGACGACGTTTCCTGTACTAGAAAGTAATTTTTCACTTGGTAAATGGAAAGTAATTATTTCGAAAAAGTTTATTGCGCTTTACCTTTTTTTAAATACAGCAAACCAAAATGTATTAACTACAGAAATGTATATTACACCTTGATAATGCCCGAAATAAAATAAATTATAATACTTCCAACAAAACTAGTATACTTTAATACTTACGTGTATATGCGGCACATGCAGAAACAGCCAAACACAAGAAAAACAACAAACACAAGCCTGAATTTAATGATGTCTTGTTTTCAGGCACATAGGTGAGTATATAAGAGTTCTCCGGCAATTAAAACTAATCAGAATGATTTTAACATTAGGAGAACAGACTTATACTTGAAGACGTGTTTTTCCTCTTAAAAATTGTTTTTTTCGAAAAATACAAAGACCGGTCAACTTTGTTTTTCCTCGCTCTACAATTTGGTTTTTGTTAAAATCGGATAATTAGGTTTTTCTTTATACTATAATGAAAATTTTCAGAGGGTGGTTCACCCCCTTGCAATAAGGGTGCATAGAAAGATGAATATGTGAATTTCATCATTTCACGTAAGGAATCATTATTTAAAGTTGGTTTGGTGGTGATAGAGATACTCCTTCTATGTAAAACTACACAAACACCGCTTTTCATGCTCAACTTTGAGGGTGAATTTCACCCCTTAAATCCGTTTAAGAGCACATATAAAAAAATACGTGTCACTTATTTTTCGATGGACTAAAACATATCACAGGCATTAGAAAATCGGAGGCGGTCACTTCGCACAGTTTCCTTGTCAGGGAAACCTCCTTCATCTCATTAACCCTTTGCACTCCTATGTCAAGTGTGACTTGCCATCAGTTTTTATCTAAGGAGCTCCTTTGTCGAGTCCCACTCGACATTATTTCATGTCCAAATAAATAGATGTCGCGCACACGTTATCGACGCTCTTACCGACCTGATTTATTATTATTACTATTATTAAGAAAGAGAAAACTTACCTAACGTACATCAACCTGCTCAGAGTTTGAAAACTGTGTAACCGTCACCCTCTAAATATTTACAATGAGTGAAAGGCGCGAAATAAATAAGGACTTTGACAGTACTGATAGTGATGACTATATGCAAGAAGTAGATCTTGAGTGCAATATACTCGAGGAAGAGGATAATACAAATGACTTTGCTAGTGGTATCGCAAAGGTCAATATAAGTCAAAATTCCGAGACAGACTCGGAAACATATTTCCATCGTCGGCGTAAACGAGTGAGGAAACTTCTTAACAGTAGTAAGGATAGACATTTCAGCAATAATCAAACTGGAAACGTAATACCAAACTCGAATGATGTAGCACGTAATGATAGTTACATTTGTGATTACAATTTTAAATTATATTTTTGGTTATTAAGTGGTTAACATCGTACATATTTCGCAAATCATACGTACTCCAAATTTTACCATCATGGTGAAACATCTAAATCCTGCGTATAATTATTTTGATTATGATGCAAGTTTAAGGCGAAGCAAGTGTAAGGTAGCAGGATGTACTTCACGGCCTATTACGGTGAGCATTTATTTTCATTAATTGTGTATTGTTAAAAATAAATGAATATTTGTCAACCATTGAGAGATTGAAAAGAATCGGGCCCGATTTGAACAAGGCATCTACAACCTAGAAAAATAGATTCATTATTCCAAAATAATTGAATAACTAATTATTAATAAAAAATTAATAATAAAAAGCGTTAACAAATAGAAATAAAAATCATGTTTTCGAAAAGTTAAAAGAGCGTGGTGATTGGGTGAAATTTTGTGAAGAAAATTTTGTTATTTAAATCCATTATCACTGTGTATCTGTAAACATAAAGCATTATTTTATTTTCTTATATTACTGATTTGCTGATAAATTGCAGGGACGCCATGCCACAAATTTGGAGAGACACATAGCCCGACATCATCCAAATGAGATGAACGAAATACGAAACGAAAAGATGTTACAAAAGGCACAAGATGACGAAACAGCTGGTTCTTCAAAACCAAAACAATGGAAATTAGACACACACATCATTATTAATTTTACAAAAGAAAAGCTAGTCGATGCTTGTGTCGAACTTGTAACAGTTAATGGAAGGCCCTTTTCACTAATGGAAGATTCGGGGTTTAGGAAAATTATTAAACCTATACAGGAAGCTCTTGGAAACATCGCAATTAATGCTGACAATATCCGAATGTTCCTCCAAGAGAAGAACACAAAATTGCGAACTAAGATCACGGAAGAAATTCAAAATAAATGTATTTGTTTAAAAATAGACGTTGCCACGCGAATGGAGCAATCTTTTCTGGGCATTAATATCCAATTCATAGATGAAGGCAAAATTTGTTTACGCACCTTAGCAGTTAAAGAATTAACTGCAAGCCATACTGGGCAAAATTTAAAAAGTACAATTTTGGACACATTAGATGAATACAAAATCCGAATTGATCAGCTGTACGCTGTAACTACCGATAATGGTTCCAATATGTTGAAAACCGTGTCTCTTTTCCAAGGTGAGAACAGACAAGAAAGAGAACATGAAGAAGAAGATCCAATTGAGGATGTAACTGTGATAAATACCAATGAACTGGATTTAATAGTCACAGATTTGAAAACATGCACTAAACGGCAAGTGCAAGGGATGCGTTGCATGGCGCACACCTTACAATTGGCTGTGATGGACGGTGTAAAAATTCCTGCCGTCAAGTCAAATATAGGTATTTCTAAAGCAATTAGTATTTTTAATATAGAAATTTTGTCTCGTACATATTGATAATTAAAGAGATGAAGGAGGTTTCCTGAGTGTATTAATTAATATTTTGTCGTTAATAACAGTCATTCATTTTCATTGCACACATAATATGGATCATAATTTATAATGTTTTAGATCGAGCACGAGAAGTGGTAAAAGCATTGAGAACTACGACAATTTTGGCGTTATTGAAGCGCTTAAAGTTAAGAAAGCCTATATTAGATTACGTTACTCGTTGGGGTTCAACACACGACATGCTGTCGCGGTTATTGGAACTCCAAAAGTTTGCATAGGACCTTGCTCTAACAAACGAACGTTTGCATCTAAATGATGAGCAGTCGGCAATTATTGAGAATACGGTGAAATCACTTCAACCTGCCAAAATCGCCACACTCAAATTACACGCTGAGCAAATCACACCTGGCGATAGCTATGGAGCATGGATGCAATGCCAATTGCAATACGAAACAATTGGCATAATCCTATCTGTTACTGTTGCCAATGCAATGAAGCGAAGACAGTCTTCACTAGTAGAATGTGATGGGTTTGTAGCATCCATTCTAGTAGATAGCCATTACAATCTACTTTTATCAACGGACGAACAAATTCGGGGACAAGAGTTTTTGAAAATGGTATGGAGGGATGTGGATCGTTGCAATAATACGTCAATGGAAACGTTGGAAATCGTGCAACTGGGCAACAATTGCAGCAAAAATTCCGACGACGAGTTGGAGCAAATGCTATCCCGCATGGAGAAGTCAAAGAATAGAACTTCATCAAAGACCGGTAATAGTAATAATCATAAACATAATAAATTCACAAAAAATCAGAAACTTACATATTATATGCCTTGCAGATAACGGTGTTAATATTATGTATGAAATAAATACATATTTGAGTATACCAAGGGAGAAAACTGAACAAAATTTGTTAAATCTCTGGGAGGCGGAAAAACACAGTTTGCCAGCCGCATATAAGCTTGCTTGCATCGTCCATGCGATGCCAACAACGGAAGTAAGCGTTGAGAGGCTGTTAAATAAAAAAATTACTACTGAAAATGCTGTCTTACTTCATTATTTCAGAATAGTGCCTTCCACAATTTATTTAAATATGCTTTCAGTAGCTTTAAGGCAGTAGGGAACAATTGTAAGATTTTTTTAACACACTTCACCAACATCCATATAGTCAGTTCTTTTTTAATGTAGAATCAACTGCACAGTTACGAATTTTTCTCAAATAATTAATTAATTAAACAGATACTGCAAGCTATTGTGACATTGTATCGGGCACATCACAAAATTAGCCTCGTTCACCCTCTTTATTGTCGGGTTTTTATACCGTTCGCGCGATATAATACCGCGATTACGTTAATTTCGTACCGCAAGAAGCGTATTCGGGTGCAATACTGTATGGTTAGGGAACCGTCTCGCCCATAGGAGGCGAGAAGAGCCGATCCACCCCTATAGGAAGGACCTCCGGAGACCGGCATCACGGGATGCCTCTATCGATTACCGGTATTACCAAATAATTCCTCTACGGACTCGTAGCGACCGGACCGCGGAATTACCGCCGGCCCAATCGGGTAATTATCGTTCACCCGCGGGCCCCGAGGTAACGCTAGGGTCGAGAGGGGTGGTTTACGGGAGGCCACGAGGAGGGGCACGACGTTCCCGGACGAGGACATCATCGTCAGCGATTTCCGAAACCCGGGAAGAACACTCTCGCACTGACCACAGTCCTAGTCAGACGTAACTCTTTCGTATTAACCGTCTTAGAAGTCAGTCGGAACCAAAAGTAGTATTCTCGCCGTAACTGTAGTCCAGACGTCCCTAAGTACCGCGCGCCGAGCATCGCTACTCTGATATCGCGGAGGGTGAACCAAAATTGGGGACCTACCATCTGAAGGGAAGGGGACCATTTTCCGCCGAAGGGAGGAATCTTTACGGGCGGCCTGCAGCCGGTCGAGAATCAGGGCCGTCACCTTTTGGCCGTCTCCGAGCAGGGAGAAGACGGCGAGGCGGTGAGCGTAGGGTTTTCCGTATCTTTTCGATTATGTGAAGGTACGCAACTTGGCCCCAACGAGCAGAATTCGTTCTTTTTCTTTTTTTTTACCGGGGGCGAAAGGCCCCGACAGTCAAATATCGTATCGCTGCACGGACGACTCGTTACAAGCCAAGTTGCGGAACCCCGAACGCGCCTTTAGCTTCTTGCTTGCGGCTCGGTATCGTCATCGAGTCCGTGCGAATTAGAATTACCGAAAGGTATAGGTTGATTGCGAACGTTGCCGTTATTTCCGTCTCCCGTCCGGAGGCTGATCGAGTTGTTTGTTACTCGTTAATAAATTGTTTAAGGTTTAAACCTATTCCCCGAATTCGAGAATATTTTTGACGCCTGGCCACTTCACTTTCTCTTTAGATCCCGCCACTCTACTGTAATCATAGTGAGGCTGAGCTGCCGGAGGCTGCATGAGGCTGAGCTGCCGGCTTCTCGGTGAATCCGGAAAGTAGTCTTTTTATTCGACGCGCATTCGCGTCTGGCGCCCAACAAAATTGTAATCAAATTATTTTTCCCGCAACTCAAGTTATCGTATCGTCCCGGAGAAAGCGACGCGGAACTTATAGCGGAACGCAGTGGCCGCGAAAACCGTTATAGAATGTAGTAGTAGTGGTGTTATCCGGAAGAAGTATGTAAATATTAGAATTGATAAGTACCCGGAAATAAAATTTCCAAAAATAACTAATATATCATTTAAAAGTAGAAGTAATAAAAGAACAAGAACAAGTTGTAGGAACATTATGATGATTTTAAAGATAATAGAAGTATAAAAAAAATGAAAGAATGAAAGTAGTTGTATCTTGTTCATTGTGCGTGAGTAAAGTGGTATGAAGCTGAGGCCAGTTGGTCCAATTCTTGCATTAGCAGTGTCGGCAGGTGCGGTAGTGATGTTTTACTAGATGTTGGTGGTAGCATAGCAGAAGTGCGATCTATAGTTATTGTGCAGATGCAGTAGAAAGCAGTGTATATATCGCATGTTGGTTTATGTTATGACGTAAAAGGATTGCCATGAGTTTTCTGTAACTAAGAGTATAATCAGTGAGCATAATATATGTCATAAGAAGCTGGAACAGGATAGTGTCTAGTTTATACAGCTCTCAGTTGTAAAAATAAGTGATTAGGTATAAAATAATAGATGAAGTGATGGGTTGAAGGTTTTTTTTTTTTTAATGAGGTGGGGAAATCCTTAATGGATACCAGGAAGGGTATCGTGATAGTGTGGGACTCATGGGAAGGTAGTGCAGGCCCGCGGTACCCACTAAAACCCCACCTTTAAGCATTCGGAGACGGAACCACCTTTATGGCATACTTCGGTCCGATGCTGTACGTTCCTCCTGGTTCTTCTGTTTTAGGATGTCCGAGATACAGGTTGCTATCGCATCCCAGTCTTCAGTTGATCCAGCATCGTACCGACTATGTTACTCGGGTTAAGCCCAGTGTTGAAATTTGGGCAACAGTGTCTTATACTATCCCATTTAGGACATCGGAAGATGGTGTGCTTGGGCGTATCCTTCTTTCCGCAGTACCGGCACGTATCCGAACTCCTAAGGTTAAATCGGAATAAGTAGTGCTCAAAGCACCCGTGTCCTGATAGAAACTGTGTTAACTCGAAATTAACTTCCCCGTGGTTTCTGCCTATCCACTTCCTGACGTCAGGGATCAATTTCCTCGTCCAGTTTGCGTTGTTACTTGATATCCATCAGCTTTGCCACCTTTTTACAGTTAGTATTCTCGCCTCTTCCTGGTCTGCTCCTTCAAACATCATGCACCTTTCATGGGCTAGTAGGTCCAAGGGGGGTAACCCCGCAATAACTAAGATAGCCTCGGTTGATACCGTCCTATAAGCGGAGCAAACTCTAAGGGCCATTTTCCGATGTATCCCATCTAATATATTGGAGGCCTTCTTATATCTAAACACCGAATACCACACCGGAGACGCATACAAGATGATCGAAGACACCACCGTGGCCATAATCTTTCGTTTAGTGGATTTCGGGCCTGCCACATTCGGCATGATCGTGACAAGGGAGTCCTGAGCTCTTCTAGCCTTATGGGCAATTTCATACACATGCCTCATAAAGGTACGTCTAGCTCTATGGTCTAGCCATACTCCAAGATACTTAAGTGCATGGACAGGGTTAATAGTACTCTCTTGGATACGGATTCCCACGGGTGGGGTAGCTCTTCTACCCGCCATGATAACCATGCACGTTTTTTCAGGGGCTAGACTAAGTCTGATCGTGTTGAGGGACTCTTGGATCTTCGCGATAGCTCTATCAGCCTTGTCTTGAGGCTCTTCCCCACTTGTAGCGCAAACAGTAAGGACTAGATCATCCGCATATCCAACTAACTGGCACCCTTCTGGAACAGCCGTCAGCAAGACCTTATTATATAGAAGGTTCCAAAGTATGGGGCCCAGCACTGATCCTTGCGGAGCCCCACTAGAGATTTCCAAAACTTTTGTGCGATTACCGCACTCAATAATAATGGACCTATCCAGCAGATAGTTATTTATAACTCTTCTTAAGTACTGAGAGATGCCAATACTCCTAAGGTGTTGCAGAATCATTTCCCAAGAACAAGAGTTGAACACATTACGAACGTGAAACGTAACCACCATAGGGAATTGCCTTTGCTAACCGATGTCTCCGCGGCATTCCTTACTGTATTCATCGCCTTGTTGATCGCCGAAATAGTCGACCTGCCCTTCCTGAAGCCAAACTGTGTATCCGATAGGGCCTTCAGCTTCTCAACTTTTGCTTCAAATCGTCTTAGTAGCAGATATTTTAGGATTTTGGCAATGCTGCTAAGGACACAAATTGGTCTATAGGACGAGGGGTCATCGCTCACCCTCCCTGGCTTCTTTATAAGAAATAACCACCCTGCTTTAGTGCAGGTGGTATCTCTGCATTCCTGATGATTACGTTAAACGCCTCCAACAGTTCCCTGGGGCAACTGTCCATTAGCGCTCTTATTATCTCCGAGAGAAACATGTCTGGACCCGGACTTTTGTTGTTTTTAAGTCTACTAATCGCTAGGCTGAGTTCCTCTAATGTAAATTCTGGGGGAGGATCCCAGAGGTCTTCTTCTTCTCTTCGGAATGGTGGATGTTCCGGAAAGAGTGCTTGGGCGATATTCGTAGCTTGGTCTAGAGATAGCGTGTTTAGATTCCTTCTAATTTTACTCATAACGATTTTATATGCATCTCCCCAAGGATTTACATTAAGGTCCTGGCACAGTCGCTTCCAGCATTCTTTTTTAGAGCTGCTAATCAGATGCTTCAGTCTTGTTCTTTCTTGTTTTAATAGCTGTCGCGTGTATCGCGCCATACTAGGATTCTCCTTCGATTGCCTAACTAATCGGCGTCTTATCTTTATACACTGAATCGTAGCGTTAGAAATATCCTGATTCCACCAATACACGGGTTTACGCCGGTCGTTCCTTTTAATTTTCGGAAGTGACTTATCACATGCATTACTCAATGCCTGCTGAAGGTCAGTAATAGTCACCAGTTCTCCTAGATTTCTAGCTAGTCTATGTACCTCGGTTCTCGTACGCTGACACAATGCGGGATATAGTTCCTCCTTATATCTCCATCCTTTTTTATTGGTCGATTCTGAAAGGGCTAGAGGGGTAGGTTCTTTCTTTCCCTAAGTCTAAAGCAGATCACCATGTTGTCGCTTAAGGTTTCTACATCTACGACAGTCCAGTGAGTTACACGAGTTAACATCTCCTCTGAGACGATAGTCAGGTCTAGTATGAAGGAATATCCTCCTCTTCTAAACGTGAGGATACCTGGGCCGTTGACGCAATAGAGCCTATGAGAGGCCATCCAGTCTGTGAGGTGGGCCCCTCTCTTGTCCATGGTCTTCTGACCCCATTCGTAGGACTTGCAGTTGAAGTCACCCGCCAAAATAATATTTCTGGGCTACCGCCTGATCAGCTGTCCTACCCTCTCAAGTTTGTCAATAAACACTTCCATCGAATCATTGGGGGAAAGGTAGCACCTGGCAATGACAATATTCGCCTATTGGATCCACACTACACTGTCAATGGTACCCGACTGTTGTATAGGAATGCTCGAGAGATTAGCAATTGCCGCATCCTTGTTGGGGTCCGAATGCCAGTATTCTGCTCCCAACGATTTTTTATTAGGCTCCGAAACTATGAGTAGATCTGCGGTTATATCTCCAGATGTTTTGAATAATAAGTCAAGGGCTTCTCTACTCCTGTTTGTGTTAAGCTGCAGCATCGTAAAGCACTCTAGAACAGGTTTATTACTCGTCCTGTCTTTCTTGACAGCCTGTGGTTCCGGTTCTATGTCCCGCCTCCCCACATATGAGGCATTTAGGGTCGGGTGCTGGGTATACGCAGGAGTCGTGATCTTTATCTCCGCAGCGGAAGCACAGCCCAGATCTGTCTGGTCCCTTGCACGTGTTAGCCAGGTGGCCCTCTTCTCAGCAACGAAAACATTTAATAGGGACTTCCCTTTCCTCAACCCTAGAAGAAATCCAATCTATCTTAACCCTGCCTAGTTTTACGATCCTATTCACCAAAAACTTAGGTGCCTTGACTGTCGCCTTTTTCGAATCCCTAAATGCGGGCCTAATCGAGGTCATTTTTTTATCTTATATACAGGGGAGGAAAAATGCCTTTACGCACACCCCAAGATAGTGTTTGAGGTAGTATGGGGCTCAGCCTGTTAAACAATACCCACTAAAAAACCTCCCCCGATTAGTGGGCAAGGCACGGAACCACTTGCAAGCATTTCTTCGTGCACTGTCCAGTTCTCCTAAGTCCTGTAAAGGTCTTCGTCTGCTATTTTAGCCCTTTGGACATCAGCAATGAAGCTGTTAATTGCGTTCCAGTTTCCTTCGCTTTCAATGGCTTTGCTGAGGAAGTTCCTCGGCGTGACGACACCCGTTTCGTTGACAGACTCTTCTTTGAGGTTCTTATTTTTCGCATCGAAAGAAGGTGTGCTTAGGTGTATCCATCTTTCCACAGTATGGTTAGTCTGGAGAACTTCGTAATTTAAAACGATGGAGATAAGAATAAAAGGCTCCATGCCTCAAAAGGAATTGGGTCAGAAAATAGTTGAGCTCCCCATGCTCCCTATCTACCCACTTCGTTATATCAGGGATCAAGGTTTTGGTCCAGCTACTGGGTTCCACCCTGTCCCATTCTTGCTGCCACTTCCTGAGGATTTTCCCCCTAGCTATTTCGGGAGGTGCACCTTCTTTAGTGCTAAGTGTTTCCTCCACAAGATACCTAATCGGTGAGTTGGATGTAATCACCATAATAGCATCCCTGGAGACTGTGTGGTATGCTGCTGCCACCTTGATGGCCATTTTCCTCTGAACCATCTCCAGATTTCTCACCACAACCTTAAATCTAAGGGAGGGGGCCCAGATTTGGCATCCGTATATGATGGTAGAGATGATGACAGCATACAGCATCCTCCACTTCTTGCATTTTGGTCTACCGATATTAGGGAGCATTCTCGTGAGGGCAGTAAACTTTCGCTCGGCCCTCATCTTGGCAGCCCTGGAATTTTCCACAAAGCTTAAGTGGGTATCTATATATATCCCAAGATATTTGATCACTGGCTTTAAAACTATTGTATGATCTCCTACTTTTAACTCGGGTTCCCCTATACGTCTTTTTCCCTTGATTATCAGGTCCTCGGTTTTTTCAGGACATAGCTTGAGATTTAGCTCATTTATCTTGCTGGCAACCTTTTCTAATGCCCTGTTTGCAGTTATTTCTAGCTCCTGGGTGTTGCGGGCGATCACAAGCACCGCCAGATCATCGGCGTATGCAAAAACATGTACAGATGTTTCGTAATCCATCTCCAGTATATCATTATATAGGATATTCCAGAGAGTAGGTCCTAGGACTGACCCTTGCGGTACTCCACAGGTAACCCTACATGGGCAGCACCCGTCCTCTGCTCTAATAATGAGGCTTCTATTATTAAGATAGTCCTGGATTATCCTTCGCAGATATTCCGAGATCCCTAGTTGCCTAAGTTTACCTAAAATCCTATCCCAGCATGCCGTGTTAAAGGCATTCTTTATGTCGAAGGTGATAAGAGAGGGGATTTCCCTTGAGGATATAGGCTTACTTATCACCTTCTTCACTACCCCAACTAGGGATTCTAGGGCATTCAAGGTAGACATGCCTTTCTTGAAGCCAAATTGCAATTTGGAAACGGCTTTTTTCTTGTCTATCTCCTCACTCACCTTCGCTAAAAGCAGGTGTTCACACAATTTTCCAGTGGCATCAGTGAGACAGGGCGGTCTATAAGAAGAGGGCAAGCCCGGCTTGGGTACCAAAGCCAGGATTGCTCTCTTTCACTCCTTGGGGAATATGGCTCTATCCAGTAGATCATTGAAGACTTTTAAAATCTCGTTGGGCTTCTCCTGCACCACAAGCTGTACAATTTCCGAGCCGATGGCGTTTGGGCCAGGGGCCTTTTTGCCTCTCAGATTTTTGGCCGCATTAAGCAGCTCCTCCAGCGTGAATGGAGGGTAGGTAATATCACTAAAGGACTCTCTAACTGGTTCCACTTGTGCCTCCAGAAACAATTCTTCAGCTATTTGCACCATTCTATCTATTGATATCTTAGGTCTGTGTCTTATATACCTACCTGTAACAATTCTACATGCCTTTCTGGCCTTGTTACAGGCTTCCCTCAAATCCTTAATTTTATTGCTCCACTAATAAACCGGGTAGAACTTTAGCAGGGGGTTCCGCAGTTGGAATGATTCATCCATAGCGTTAGATATCACCTTATTTATATTAAACACGTTAACTTCACTTTTTTATTTAAAGTGTTTTTCTAAGTTTTTAACAAATGTTCTTCTTTAACCTATCTTGTTTAACTTTCCAGCCTCTCGCGATTAGATTATTTCTATGTATACTATTTTTATCCTTGTTGTTATTATTCGTTTTATCCCGTTTTTTAATATTCCAAACTTCAAAGAAAATTGCTCTATGGTCTGTATTAAACTCTTCGTCAAGTACCCTCCACTTCTTAATTCTATTTATAAGGCTTTCGCTAGTAATTGTAAGGTCGATGACATTTCCGTAGTTTCTTCTGACTATGGTGGGTTTTCCTCCTGTATTAGCAATGTGGAGATCCATGGATGATAAGCCATTCCTCCACGTATTCTCCTCTTTTGTCAGTGCCTGTAGACCCCCAAACCTCAGACTTTGCATTAAAATTCCCTCCTGTAACCGTCTCGCCTTTGATATCTCTTAGTTTATCACTAAGAGTATCTATAAAGGTCCTGAAGACGGCCATTGATGCGTTAGGGGATATGTATATACTAAAAATATACAGTCCTCGGGTTTTAATCATCACCCAACCATCGCCGGATTTACTGTCCTCTATAACAAGACTTATAGTGATAAGCTGGATTGTCGCGTCTTAGCTCGTATCATTATAGTTAATTTGCTTGTGCTTGTCCACCAGTTTTTTGTTCGGCTCTGAGATGATGGTCAGGTCAACATGTTCTTTCCTTGCAGTAGCTAGGATGAGGTCCATAGATGTTCGTGACCTATTCGCAATGACCTGCAAAAACTTTAACGAGTTCACTAACCCGCCGTTCAATGCCAATTTTACTTGTCCTACTTTCTGGTTTTTGTTCTTGTTATTGTTTTCCTTTTCCCGGTCACAGCCTGGCGAAGTGATCCTGCTTTCCGCAACGAAATGAGGTGCCTCTTTTGTCTGGGCCCTTACATCCCTGTACCGTGTGGCTCGCGTCCCCACAGCGAAAACACCTGGCCTCAACGTTTCTCAGCAGAATCCTGCAGTTGACCCAACCAATCTTAATTCTGCCCATCTGTTTAAGCTTACTTGCGGCATATTTCGGCATCTTAACCGTCGCCTTCTGCGTTCCCTTGAAAGCTGGTCTCAGTGAGGTCACCTCAAGGTCAACAGAGTTGATAAAAGCAAGTTTGTCAAGGTGTGCAAGGATATCTTCCCTTGTGGTATCTGAGCCTAAATCGCAGACGTATATAATTGCTTGTGGCCTTTTTGTTCTTATGTCTGCCTGTTGCAAGTGTGTCCTAAGTACCGTCTTAAAGGTGTTTATCTTCTCCTGTATTCCTCTTGCTCTTATTTCTAGGTCACCGTTGTCACTTTTACGGAAGGATAAAATTTCCGCTTCAGGATTATGCACCATCAGCTCTTCCTTGGTCTTTTTAAGCAACTCGGTATACGTTAATTTTAATTCAGATTTTATCTATGTAAATCTTGACCTTTGGTTCAATGTTGGCGTCTTCCTGTCCTCTCACTTCGTGTAGGTTTCCTTGTACCTTTTCCACTTGTATTCTTCTTTTAAGCGGACCTGCTACTTCCGGTAAGGCATTTAAGTTATTTTTAGCTGCTTCCGAGTATTTTTCAGGGGCTTCCGTTTTGAGGAGGAATGATGATGCCACAACTAGCTTATTAGCCTCTTGAGCTTCAAACTCCATGATCTCCTTTAATGATCTAATGTCATCGTCTATAATGCTTTCCGAAATGATAGCTGATAAATCAGTTATCCCTCGCTGCGTGTCCAATTTGCCCTCTTCGATGATTTGTAGGCATTCCTGTGTATCAGCTCCTATTTCACGTCCTCCGTCTTCCTGTCGCGTATTGTCACTGGCCGTTTTATCTGTGTGTATTCCTTCCTCTACAATCCGGTGTTTTTGTAATTCCATGTGTGCTTCCTCAAGTTCCGTCCTCATGTTCTCACCTTCTTGAGCCTTAGCAGTGAGGATGATGATACCCTGCTTTATAAGGTTGATCCCTTCGTTCATTTTGGAGACAATATCACCTTTTATATTCTTGCTCTTACCCTTCAGCTCCCCAAGGTTTGACAAGTGTCCCAAAGTCTTTTTGGCGACCACTTCGACCAGTTTCTCAGGTACAGCACTGCCCTCTTCCTCCGAGGAGGACAGGACAGCCCTCTTCCTCTTCGCAGCTGGTCTGCTTCCACTTCTTGTCACCACCTGGGAGCCCCCAGCCTCCTTTTTGGGGTTAGGAAGCTCCCAATCAGCTTCGATATTGAGCTAATTTTAAGGCTCGTTGACAGACTCTGGGAGAAGAGGGGGGATTTTCTGTTAGGCTCAAAAGTTGCCTTGAGAGCCCTACTTCCTGACCCCAAACTCAAAAATCCAGAATTCACAACTTTGTACCCAACTCCAAACCTATCTCTCTACGATATTGCTCCTATGCGCTCAAGTTCACCCCCATCCAATCGAGGTCACTTTAAATTCTTCCATGTATTCCGAACCAACAGCTTCTCTTATTCCTGAGATTATGTCATCCTCTGTCGTCTCAGAGTCTAGGTCCTTGAAGTGTATATACCCCAATAGGGATTCTAGACACAACTTTAGTATCTTGTACCTTATCCAGTATCGCATTTTTTAATACATTCACTTTACTGAGGTTGCCTTTGATGTTTACTTCCACTGCTCCACGAGCCGTTTTCCTAATTGATGAGACCTCAACTCCTATGTCCTGTACACCCACCGCTTTTTTAATAATTCTTAGTGTCTCCGCATACGATTTGTTTTCAGCAGTTATTACGATCGAGTTCCTCTGTCTAATTGTCATCGATGTAGTTTTCACCTGCCTTGTCTTAGTTGGTTCTTTATCCCCTATTACTAGTTTCTTAGGTTGAAGGGTTAGGGGGAGGCCTGAGCCCTCCTTCTATCAAGTGTCTTGGTCCTTTATTGCCTATAATGTCAGCATAGCTGTTCCTATATGGAGCATAGGTTTGATGTAGCTCAATAAGCTCCGTCATCTTATCATTTTCCATCTGTACCAGTTGCTTCAGCTTCTGGACCTCTCCTTGGACTTCCCGTATGACATCCCTTTTTACCGGCGACGTAGAGGATGTACCAGGGATTGGGCAGCTGAGATCAATAATCCCTTTCGAGGAAAAAATATCTTCTCCAATATACCTGGATTTTTCAGATGAAAAGGTAAGGCGGCAGGCCGTTTCTGCTTTTAGGTGTTCAACCTCACTTCGTAGTAGCTGAAGCTGCACGTGTTTGTGTTTATGCTCTTTGATTTTAAGAAGAAGGAGCATCATAATGTCTCTCAGATTCGCATTATTTTTCTTGAGCTGTCCACTGACCGTACCTGTAATGTTTTTGCTCTTCACTCTGAGAGCTTCTTGCTCTGCTATTATGTTTAGAGCTTTTCTACATAGGTTGTGCGAGCTATCGTCTCCCGGTATTTCATAGGTATTTTCTTCGGTTGGGGATGTCGAGAGCCTGCTCTTCTTTTTTGGTTTTTTTTTTACCCTTGTAGATTGCGTGAGTATATTAATCCCTGCTTCAAAATCCTCATCTTCACCATTCTCTGGATTTACAGTCCCTTCATTGCCTCTATTACTAGGTACTTCCTTTTCCACCATTTCGGGGACTCTCGTCGGATTTTTTTAATCATCTCCCCCCCTCGGGGATCTCATAAAAGTTATAATCTTTTGCATTCCCTTAGTATTAATTATTATCGTGACATTGAAAGCAGCAACAAAGGAAGTAAGAGAAAAGAAAGTAGGGAGTTTGTGCCTTTATGACGGTGGGGTGTCCATGCTAATTATTCGCGGTAGCAATTTTATATATAGAGAGCGGAAAAACACCCAAACGAAGCATAGAACTCAATCCCAACTTCCGAGCAAGGTATATGTAGATTTGGTAGATTAGGAAAGAAAACTAAGCTTAAAAGACTAGCCTGTAATCTAATGTGTTCTTAACATTAATTTCTTATATTACTATTTTTATTAAACATAAATTAACCTACTTACTCTACCCAAGGTGCCCATATATGGCAATACTTTAAGTTCTTTCATTATTTCCAACCCTAGGCTCACACCCGCACCATTCACCAAAAATAATAGCACCATCGGATAGGATTTTTCCCCTCTTCCCATTGATATATATATATTTATAGGGAAGAACAAAAGATGGATGCCGTAATGACCGATTTCCGGTCTGCCACGTGGCAGCCGCGTGGCATACGGTTTCTAGGGGAGAATAGATTTCCTAATATATCTCAAAAAATCCGTCACTTTTTCAAAAAATTCTTTCACAGTTCAATAGAACTCCCGAAACTGAATACACCGACACCAAATTTCAAATTTATGATCACTTTTTACCACTTCAAACTTCACTTATTCGCGGAGCGACTTAACCATATATGCCTCCTTACACACTACAACTTTTCTCTCTAACATTTTCTTCTGCCTTCAAGCCTAACGGAGATATTTAGATGTTCTGTTTCTCGAGAATCACCCGATATATACTGAAGACGGTTGGACCAAGGACTGAACTTTGTGGGACTCCTGCTAAAATTTGAAAGTTTTTAGAAAAATGACCATTATAACGGACGCACATAATCCTGTCAGTGAGGTAGGATTTAATTAATTAGATGATGAGTGGGTTTACGTTAATTAGGATGAGTTTGTGAATCAAGGTTTTATGCCAAACAGTGTCAAAGACCTTTGCCAGATCAAGAAGGATGATGGCAACTGATCTTTTCGTATTAAGATGGTGTGCAGCAAAATGTGAGACACGGACCACTTGATGAATGGTAGAATGAGGAGGTCGGAACCCGAATTGCTCATTAATGATTATATTATTGGCTTAGAGATAGGAACAGTTTTACTTGTTTTCCAAAATTTATGAAAATAATTTATGTGGAAACAAGTTCGAAATATACAGTATGGTTGTGTAATAATCCTGTGGGAGGCATGTTGTAACATGGGAACTGAAATATTATCAAGGCCAGGTGCTTTGTTGTTTCTGATATTTTTAATAATAAGTGATATAGTAGAAGGATTAACTATTGAATGAAGATTGTTTGAATAGGAAATCGACGGGATATTGTAGTATTTGTGATCGACTATAGAGTCATATGGAGAAGATAATTAATATTCGTGTTGAAAACTGAAAAATGTGACCAACGCGTCGACTTATTCTTGATCCGACACGTGTAAAGAGTAGGAGAAGTGAAGTGGAGGTAAGTATTGTAACTTGTTTTTTGAGTTTTTGGCGCGGAATGCTAACCAGAAGGTGGGCTGAAGTTATTTATTGTTTATATTATATATATATTGGCACAGACGAGGACTCTTTAACTTTCTTTTTAAAAAGAAATCTTAATTCTTTATTTACTTTCTACTCGATACAACTTTTTACAATTTAATTTGACTTGATTTGATGTCTACAAAGAGATTGTCAGCAAGACGTAACGTGTGTCGTAATGGATTATGACGCGTGACGTGTAGGAGAGAGTGAGAGTGAGAGTGTCCGAATGCTGTCGCGGGGGTCCTTATATATCTTTAAGATGTTGATATTTTCGTGTCCGGAAGATTCTCGCCGTTCTCA
This sequence comes from Hedychridium roseum, assembly GCA_963989215.1. NCBI lineage: Eukaryota > Metazoa > Arthropoda > Insecta > Hymenoptera > Chrysididae > Hedychridium > Hedychridium roseum. Next base: position 4,609,771 of record OZ022308.1, read on the forward strand.
CAGACATACCATTACATATACGCTGTCGGGAAATTTCTATCTGTTACAATATATAACATCTCCTGTAACGTAAGAAAGTTCTTTTTACTACCGTATTTGATCTTGCATGACCTTCAATAATAGCTTGCTGAGGTCGTGTCAACATCCGCTATCATGTCGCGATGAAAAAAAAAATAGCATTCCATTTAAAAGAATCGAAATGACCTTCAAATATTCTCTACGCCTCCGCCCACGCAAGGAATGTTGGGACTACAATATGTCCCCCTCGGTACCCAGCAAGTTATGTACAAAACATTTTTTCATATTATTGCAAATAACGGCAATATTCAAGGTGGTCATAGTTATTGGCCCACCCTGTATATTGTTATGCGCGGGTCCGCGAGGCATCGGAAAAGAGTTTACTACAACACTTTTAAGGTTTTTTACACTTTTTTTTTACAATTTATTTACAAGCATGTCTGATGTGTACCGAAGCTGTGCTCAAACTCTAATATAACAAACAGCAAACTAGTATCCACAATAACTCCTTAGTTACAATATCAACAACCTTCCTTCATTCTGTACTTCTTTCTTGCGAACTTCGTGTCATAGTTGACAGCCGTAACACTGCCTCCCTCTCTAAAACGGACGTCCCGGCCGTGTTAATCTTGTTCCTCGGATGCTTCGGATTTGGAAAAGGTATTGATCGTGTATGTGATGGTGGTCTTTTCTAAACCGATAATTCTCTCAGTATTCACTCACAGTCCCAAGGGAAAACCACAGCAAAAACCTTGGGCGAGAGGATCGCATCGCTTTTATAAGTTTTGTATCAAAGTAACTTCTTTAATAAATCTCATTAACTTGAACAGCAAAACAGTAAAGCAGCAACAAAAAAACAGTAATTTTAACAACAGTTGGATGATGGATGGATGAGCGGAAGATCAGAGGTAAACGACGAATCTGCCATTTTCTTTCTTGATCCATGTTGTCGAAACGGATCCTTTTACAAGTGGCTTCTTCTATAGCCATTCCCCGTTGGTTTCCAGCTTTGACGCAGGATCTGCAATCACCATAAGGTTTACGACATAGTGCGTCTGCGTTACCATGCAACCTACCGCTCCTATGTACAATCTGGAATTCATATTGCCCTAACTCTTCTAACCAACGGCCATTTGACCCTCAGAATTTTTAAAGGAAAGAAGCCAGCGTAATGCGCTATGGTCCGAGCGAATAACAAACTTTTTACCATAAAGGTACTGATGAAAATGACGTACAGCTCTAATCACAGCCGATAATTCTTTCCTCGTAGCACAATAATTCCTCTCTGGTTTATTCAACACCTTGCTGTAATACGCCACTACTTTCTCTTGCCCAGTAAAATTTTGCGAGAGAACGGCACCTACCTCATAATTCGAAGCATCTGTGTCTAAAATGAATTCTTTCTCCTCATCGGGAAAAACCAGAATTGGTGAAGAAACTAACTCTTGCTTTAGCCTATTAAATGCCTCTTGACTATCTGAAGTCCATTCGAAATCTTTACCCTCCTCCGTTAATTTATACAGCTACTTAGCAATTTGTGCGAAACCTTTCAGAAATCTTCTATAATACGAGCATAAGCCCAAGAAACTCCTCACTTGTTTTCGACTTGTTGGGACCGGCCAATTTTGAACAGCTAACACTTTCTTTGGATCTGTACCAATTCCTTCGGTAGAAACGACATGACCTAAATAGGCTATTTTTGTTTGGAAGAATGTACATTTCTTTGGATTCATTAACAACCTAGCCTCACGCAAACGTTGGAAAACTTGTTTTAAATTTCCCAACTCGTCTGCAAAATCTTTGCCATAAATTATTACATCGTCTAAATACAACAAACAAATTTTCCACAGGCGTTGCGACAAAACCCTATCCATTAATCTTCGAACGTAGCTGGTGCATTACATAGCCCGAAAGGCATGACGGTAAACTGATACAGTACATTTCCTACTGCGAATGCAGATTTTTCACTATCTTCCTCTGCTAACGGTATTTGCCAATACCCACTCTGTAAATCTATGGTTGAAAACCATGAAGAACCTGATATAGCATCAAGAATTTCATCTATTCTAGGTAAGGGATACGAATCCTTTTTCGTACTATTCAACTTGCGATAGTCTATACAGAATCTTGTCGAACCATCTTGTTTCTCTACTAGAACGATTGGAGATGCCCAAGGACTCGATGACTCCTTTATTACCCCTTGTTTCAGCATCTTTTGAACTATTTCGTTAGCTTTTCTACGCTTATGCATCGGCATTCGACGCGGTTTTTATTTGCTAGAAGGATGATCCCCTGTACCAATATGATGATTCACTAACTGGCACTGCCCAATTTTTTCAGAATCTTTTGCAAAGACATTCTGAAATTCCATTAATAAACTTCGAAATTCTTCCCGTTTTGAAGAATTCAACCCTGTGACACTTCTTTCGAATAATGTCTCCAGAAATTTTGGAAACTCGTTAATCTCTGAGAAAATTTGCCTATTCCTCCATCGCTGATTTAGATTCCTATAAAGAGATAATTGAGAGCCATTTTTAAGTTCTAATATGCCCTTTTCCAAATCTAGACGCTTCGCAACCTTTTCGAGAAGACCTACCCCCAGAATGCAGCTGTCATCAACATCAACTACGTATGCTTCTTGGCCTAACCTCATTCGACCGAAAAGGAAATGGAATTGCTTCTTTCTCTTAATAATCCCTGGTTAATTCTTTGCCATCTACACCAACTATCTTTCTATTATCTCCAGGTATATCTAATTCTTCAAGCTCATCTATTCTATCTTTTCATACGAGTGTGACGGAGGATCCCATGTCTATAAGACAATTCGAGGGTTTTCCATCAATAGACCCTTCCACATAGAGCCCTGAGTTTGAAAATTCAGGTGACAATCCTGAAACTATTTTGTACATTCTTTTAAAATTTTGCTCGATAATATCTTTTCCCTTTCTCAAAGCTGTACTAACATTTTTTGCAATCAAAAAACAACTTAACAAAAATAACTGTATTATTACTTTGAGAAGATCCCCAAAGCTATATATGGAAGATTTCACTTTTCCAACTGTGGAGGCTGCAACTTCTCGGTTTAAATTTTCCTCCTTTAATTTAAACCCTGCTCGTTTTTTGCTTTCTTATTATCCCCTCTCTTAAATTTGTTCTCATTTCTTTGCCTACAATGAAAGTGAGTATGCCCTTCCTATCCGCATTTCCAACATGTAATTTTACCTCTCTCCCCTTCGTTCACGTCATTAGAATTATAATTGACCCGTTTAGCCGAAGCATTACCGTTACGGCTACAGTATGTTCCTCGATTTTCAAACTTTTTCAAATTATTCGATTGATCAAATCGTAAACCTTCTCGTCTCTCCGCAGTCCTCTCCACACATAAGTTTTCGATTTGATCTATCTCCATCGCTCGAGCCACTACATCCTCAAATTTTTGTGTTCTTGAAATATACAGTTGTTTCTTAATGCTCACATTTCGTATCGCGTTAATAAATTGGGAGATAGTAAATTTTTCACGGATTTCTATCGGGCATTCTGGCAAGGCTTGCAATGCCAACTTTTCAATTTCATTAGCTAACTCCGGCATACTTTGCCCTGGCTTTTGGTAGAGTTTTGAAATTGTACAAAACTAACTGCCGACGACCTCTCTTTCGAAAATTGTCTTTTTAACACCGCATATAATGTGTCGTAATTTAATTGTTGCTCGTCCTCCAGAATCGTTAAGACCGCGCGAGCGCGTCCCTCCAGAGTATTTAACAATGCTGCAGCCTTAACAAAATTTCCCCATTTATTGACACGAGCAATCGATTCAAACTGGGCTATAAATTCGTCCCAGTTTTCCCCATCAAATTTAGATGGCTTCAACAAATACCCTAAGTTTGGCGAGTTGTTTGAGCTATTGATATTCAAATGCTCGTTGGAGGACACACTCGCATTATTAAAAATGTTATTAATATTTTTTTCTAATTCGATTAATTTGGCCTTATTGGTGTTGTCCATCTCCTCCAAGCGTCTGAGAAGACCCTCCTCCCGCCGGCAAACGTCCTCTGCCTGCATGCGGAGACCCTTGCAAAACATCTCCTGCCCTCGGTGCATGCTGTCCTCCAAGCGTTCCACCATAACACAGAAAGAATTTGCAGAATCACCCGACGCCGAATCCCTTCCTTCTCGAGAGGGCGGCTCTTCAGAGTCTCGCGAATTCTCTCTTCTATCCTCCACCACATTCATCGATCGCGTCACCCTTTTGCTTGTAATAATCCCACTTCTGACGGTTTAAAATGGCGGACGGCACCCCTCCGTCCTTCGGGAATGTTCGTTAGCACGAACTTCCCAAGGGAACGAACACAAAGGGATTGTTGGTCGGACAAGATATAACCGTTATCTAAAAAGAGGGTTTTGTTTAATGGAATGTTCTAATTGTAATACCCCTCACCGTCCGATGGAGTCGGAGGTGCCCCGATAAACCCAGCTGAAACGGCAAACTTATTAGATGAATAATTACTACGGATTTTAATTGCTTGACAATGTTTCTTTTATTCAACATCTCCCCGTAACTTACACAATTCCTCTCTCCCTCTCGGCGAGGCTCGTTGCAACGAATACTACGCAGTAACTATGAACCCGTGATGGCGGTATTACAGGATCAAGACGTGTGCACGCGGCTGTGGCTATCAGGCGACTCTCTCGATTCTCAGGAAGAACCTCGTGTTCCTCCGCTCGTCCGTAAGGTTGGGCATTCTACATGGCTGACGTGATTGTCGTCCGCCGGCACCAGGCGGGAGATTCAAATTACGTCGTTAACATAGATGTTCTATCTGCTTCGCGTTAGTTATCTAGTCTTTGTCGGTAGCTGATGCGTTACAATTGTAATTCGCGCAACATCGGTCGGTTATTCATGCGTCAGTTATCGAAAAAGACTGCACTGCCATCAACGTCCCTTCCCTATGACCAAAGTTCGACGCAACATCGTTGCAAGCATGCATCATGTGATATGAGATTCCCTTAACACGTACAAATAACATGAAACGGTCTTGATTGTTCGGACATTCGTATTGGGTAAGTACGTTATATGATACAGTGAAATTTGTCTAACGCACGAATTGATGGTACGTATTAAAATTAAGCCTGTCCCTCTTCCCTAATTATCTTTCTCTTTCTTCGCAGGTCATCACGGACATCGTCGGTGGATATCGATGGATTATGCGCGACGTTCTCGATCATAAGGTAAGTATTCGGTTACGTCTAATTCCTTAACGTTTCTATTATAGGCCGAACAGACCATCAATCGTCGGACGAAGCGGTGCAACAAAAATGGTTAAAGATACAGACGCCAAGTACGTTCATATCTCAATGCTTCAACGATTCGTTACGCGGCGCATATCGTAACAGGCTACGCGTTGCATGCCATATTTTGCATCAAGCTTACTTTCGTATGGTCAATCTTACGGTTTTCCCGGATCTTCCTCAACAGTAAACGAATATTATTAACATTACAGACGTATACATTGTCATGGAACGGGCGTACTCTTCACAAATATTAGCCGTTCCAAATCTATCAATGGCTATGAACGTAATATTGTATGTCCCGGTTATTCAGATTCTCGTAAGAATGTCCGTGACATATTATGGCCAAGGGGACGAAACGCGACATAAAATCAAATTGTTTTTTAATTTAGATCGACCATTGGCGGTCACGCGTGAATGCCAATGGTCCAGGGTCGAAATCCACAAACCTATCCTAGAAATCCCTCATCCGTTCATTGGGAAATATTGGGAATTCTTCGTTTGCTTACTCCTACTCTAAAACGTGGTCGCCGAAGTACGTGATGATTCTTTGTGTCCTAGTCTTTTCGGTGAATGGTCGCTGTCGGTGTGATGACCACTGGTCTGCTTCCTTATCCGGAATGCAATCGTTCTCGGACGCCGCCAGTCATGGGCGTTGACCGATGTTCGGTCTCGCCTGATAGCCTGGGAGAACAGCAAAGACCCATAGATTTGACTACGCTTCTTTTTTTTTGCGACGGGAAAATCTTCGATAAGATCCCCCCAACCCGTCGGATGGCCATCCTCAGGTGCATGCTAGGGGCCCCCGAGAACGGCAAAGTATTACTTCCGGGGACCCCCGTACCTATCCCAACCCGGGGAATCTCCCCTACCCCCTGCCCGACAATCCGAGCTCCTATCCTTGATGGGGGGGGGGGGGTATCGCTCCCCTCACCCGCCTCCAAATAAAAAAATTTGGTAAGAGCCGCCATAGGCGACAGTGCCTTACCAGTTAAGTGTGTTCCATCCTTGTCTAGGGGAGTGCTAAACTTCTCTCCTTTCATACTACACATATTTGACTACGCTTACGTAACATCCTGCGTGCAGTTATAAGTTGTTATAAATTAAAATCTTTAGTGTAATTAGCAACGTGTTTGTCATGTGTGTTACTGTGGGTGGTATGTGTTGAGGTTGCACGTCTGCGTATCGCATGACGGTAGTTGATGAGAGTGTTGATGTTAGCGTCAATGTCTTGTTCTATCTGAGTAACTCATTCTATTTTGTATGTCTGGGTTACCGTTGAGTACAGTTCCCAATCAGCATCATTGGAACATATACAGACTTTAGAGATTTGACTAGAGGTTTATAAAACGACTTGGTGGTCAGATTGTAGGTCAGGTAATGTGTTGCAGGTGTACGTGAAGTCGGTATCAATCAAGAAAAAGTCAGTTGTAGATCGTCGTCGTCGTCGTCTTTTTACTCGTCTTTTTACCCATTTTCTCACATTCATCGCATTTATCTCAGTATTTTACTGGTTACTGGAGGGTCGGACCAAAGTCAGCTTCCATTCTATTGTGGTGTGTTGAGAAAACTTCGTATTATTGTGCATGTGTTGATGATTACAGTTTTCTATAGGGTTTTGTATAGATTTGGGTTGAGTTGAAGTATTCTTAGGCTATCGTGTAAGATGTGCAGTATTACTCCTGTTGCTGAGATTATTATGGGTACTGTCGTGACTTTGTCTTGCCGCCAAATTTGTTTTATTTCTTCTACTGATGTATTTTCTTATTTTCTTTTATTTTCTTATCTTTTCGTTGTATTTTTTTTCAACATTTACTGTGTTAGGTATTGCAATGTCTATTAGGTATATGGTTCTTTTTATTTTGTCTATTAATGTTATATCTGGTCTGTTGTGATTGGTTGTATGGTCAGTTATTATATTTCTATTCCAATATCATTTTATTGCTCCATTTTCTATTACCGTGTCCGGGTTGTACTTATACCATTGTGTGTTTGTATCTCTTAGTTTATATCTATGTATTATTGCTAAATGTATTTGTTTGCATATATTGTCCTGTCTGGTTATATACTCTATTGCTGCGAGTGTTGCACATGCACTAGTTACATGTTCTATTGTTCTTTTTGTTGTATGGCATGGTCTACATCTATCATCAGTTACCGTGTTGTCCCGACTTATATGTTTACTGTAGTTTTTTGTTTTAATAACTTTATCTTGTATGGCGATCATAAATGCCTCCGTTTCTGCGAATATTTGTCCTATTAGCCATTGGTTTGATGCCTGTGTGTCTATGTGTGGCTGTTTTATATACTTAATGTGCTCTCCATGCATTGTTTTTTGTTGCCATGATTGTATTTTCATATTGTTTGTGTCTATTTCCTCTTGTATTGTATATTGATTGTCATGTAGTTTTAGTGGTGTTAACGCATGATCTATTTCTATGATGGCTCTGTATAGGGGGCTGTCTTGATTCTCGTAAAAGTATTTTATTATTATTATTTTTTTTTCTTCTCCCTTTTCTGGGTCTCTTTTTTTTCCTCTCGGACGGACTTAGGCCAAGTCTTGAGTGGTGTCTACGTTAGATTTAAGAATTTCCGGGTGATGTTGCATGTTTTGAGTATTACTGCTTTTTGTATTTGTTCGTATTTGTGTGGTTCCAGTTTCAGTTGTTGTAAATGTTTCTTGAATGAGTGTGCCGTGATTCCTATTGCGGATGCTATGAGTGGTATTATGAAGACTTTCTCTTGATTCCATATTCTCTGTATTTCTTGTGCTAGTGGGTGATATTTTTCGATTTTATTGTTGTACTTGTTGGCCAAATTGGCGTCATTAGGTATCGAGATGTCTATTAAATATGTTATTTTTTCTTTCTTGTCTATGAGTGTGGTGTCCGGTCTATTGTATTTCATTGTTTTGTCAGTGTGAACTGTTACGTCCCAGTACAAATTGTGTGTTTCATTTTCAATGATGATTGTGGGTGTGTACTTGCAGTATGGTGTTTTGCTTTGTTCTGGTTGTATCTGATCTTTTGATTGTATCTGTTTGCTATTTCTTTGTGTATTATTTTAGCTGCCATGTTGTGTCTTTTCGTGTATTCTGTGCTTGCCAGTAGTTTGCATCCACCTGTTATGTGGTCTATTGTTCCAGATGTCTGCTTGCATTTTCTGCATCTGTCGTCCTGTATGTTGCTGTCTTTTAGTATCTGTTTTGAGTGGTGGCGATTACTTGATCTTGTATAGCCATCAGGAACCCTTCTGTCTCTGGAAATATGTCTCCCTTTTATAACCATCTGTATGTGTCTGTTTTACTGATATTTTCGTTTCTTGTAATGTAATAGTGCTTTCCATGGAGCTGTTTCCTTGCCCAGATGTCCATTTTTATTTGTGTGTTCTCTTTGTCATTGTAGTTGTCTATTGTTTGGATTCGTGTTCTAAGGTTAAGGGGTGTGTAGTTTTTATCTGCGTGTACTATTGCTTTATGCAGTTCGTGTTCTTTGTTGTGGAAATAGTAACGTAACTTTTGTATTTGTTTGTTGTGAAGTGACTGTATGTCTATTTGTCTTCTGCCTCCCTCGTTTCTGGTTATTGTTAGGCGTTCTTTGCATGATTTAGGGTGTAGTTTCCGGAATTTTGTCATTTGTATTCGTGTTATTCTGTCTATGTTTTCTAGGTCCGTTGTAGTCCATTTTATGATACCGAAGGAGTATGTTAGTATTGATATGGCGTAAGTGTTTATTGCGTTGGTGAGGTTTTTTGCGTTCAGTTTTGTCTTTAGTATTGTTACAAGTCTGGATTTGTATAGTTCCTGTAGGTGTTGCTTTATGTCTGTGTGGTTGATTCGTGTGTTTTGTTCGAAGCCAGGCTATTTGTATGTTTCATATTTGTCTAGGTTGTCAAGCGTTTCGTTCTGTAGTGTTCTTTGCGTATTGTCTGTGGTCCAGTGTCCTTTTTCAATGTCTGCCGTTCTGTATTTCCTGATTCCGAATTCCATGTTTATGTCTGCTGTGAATTTTTCCGTGGTCTTTAGCAGTCCTTCTAGCTGTGCTTTAGTTGCGGCGTATAGTTTTATGTCATCCATATATATTAGGTGGTTTAGCGTGCACTGTTTTTGTTTCTGATGCCTGATGTTGAGACCGTATTTAGTTTGATTTAGCAGGCACATGTTGAACCAAACTGCGCTAAGCTCGTCTCCTTGAAATATGGCTTTGTTACGACTTGGATCGTCGTGATAGATGTTGTTGAGAATAAATGGTTACTTGAAAGTCATACTTGTAGATGATGTTTAAAATGTTTATTGAACTTGGTAACGTGCAATGGCCAGAGAGCAGGTTGGTGAAACTGTAGTGTGTGAATGAAGAGTGTGTTCTATTTAATCTAAACTAAACTAAAACTAACTAACTAACCTACGAGTAACTAAAAGACTAAGTGAAGACTGAGTAAAGACTAAATGAAGACTGAGGGTGTTTAGGTTTGTACTCCCGAAGGAAAACTCGGGACTCTTTGGAAAAGTGAGGGTGGGAGAAGGTTGTGGTGGTGGTTGGATGTGGTGGGGATGGGCCATATAGGTTTTGATAGTCGTCTCTGTGTATAATAATAATAATAACAATAACAATAACAATAATAATAATAACTGAAGAGGGGTTGCGTCCGTGGGACGTAATAGGCTTTGTTAATTTTTATATTGTCTGTTTGCGTGGTGTCTGTTACTGTCTTCAAATGTATTTTAGTTCTCCATGTTTCCATGATTGTGTACAGGAGTTGTCGGATCCGTCTGTTTATCTTGTATATTTGTAGTAATTTTCTTTAGCCATGTGTGTGGGATGGAATCAAAAGCATTTTTGTAGTCTATGTAACATGTGTGTAGATTTCGTTGCTGTTTTGTTGCTTGTTTCATTATTGTGCTGTCTATGATTAACTGTTCTTTGTATCCTTGACTATTTCTTTTAAATCCTTTTTGTTCTACTGCGAATATATTGTATTGTATTATGTGTTTTTCGATTTTCCTGCATATTATTCCGGTTATCGCCATCGCCATCGCCATCGCCATCGCCATCGTTATCGTTATCGTTATCGTTATCGTTGAATTGTCTATATAAATTGTAGGAGATTTCATCGGTGTATGGTTGGTTGGAGAATTCATTATGTATTCAGTGTTTGAATTTTCGGTTAGATTTGTTTTTTTGCGCTGTTAGGTAATTGTTGATCGTTAGTATTGATGTTATGAGGATTAGCATTTTTTGGCTGTTGATGTTGCTGAATTTGGATTTGAATTAGTGTTGGTGTTATCTGTGAAGGTGAATGCATCGAAAAGTGAGAAACGGTTAGACGTTTTTATATTGCGGATGATTTCGGTCTCCATGTCGTTTGTGACATTTTCAGGATTAGCATTGTCTTTATAAGGAGATTTGGGCATGTCTGAGTTTATAAGATTAGATAATGATGGATATGAGCCTCCATCGCTCAGGGGTTAGAGCACTCGTCTTGTAAATCAGGGGTCCAGAGTTCAAAAGTGCAGTATGAAAGGAGAGAAGTTTAGCACTCCCATAGACAAGGATGGAACACACATAACTGGTAAGGCACTGTCGCCTTTGGCTGCTCTTATCAAATTTTTTACACAAGAAGAGGGCGAATCACCCGAGGAGGACCCCTGGTGTCGGGGTATGTACACGGACGTTTGTGACGTGTCCATGCCCCGAACAAAGACCTGCGCCCGGAGAGCGACGTACTGGTGATCAGAAGAGATCGCCGAATTACGACGAACCTCAACGGTCAGCAGACACCGCTGAGATACGGCTGAAACATACAAGGGTTACCGAGCCGCATGGGATGTACTCATCACAGCCATCAGGAAGGCCAAAGGCAAAGCGTGGGAGGAATTGTTATCCTCCCTTGATTCTGATCCCTGGGGACGTCCGTACCGAATGGTACTCGGCAGACTCTAAAAACGAACGTCCTCAGAGACAGACTCCATGAACCCTCTGGTCCTGGATTATGTGCTGCGCACCCTCTTCCCCGAGGACCAGGAGGGTGCAACTCTAAATTGGGACGTCCCCCCTCCGGGGGCGATGTTTGGTGAGGACCTGGGAGTAACCTAGGAGGAGCTGGCCTGGGCCGCCGGTAAGCTTGGAGGTCATTGCAAGGCCCCTGGCCATATTATAGCTTAGTCCTTGGCCTTCGTGTCGGATCGCTTGCGGCAGCTATTCACTGGCTGTTTCAGGCGGGGGTTTTTCCCCAGGAAGTGGGGTGAAGCCAGGCTAATCGTTCTCCGAAAGAAGGGCAGACCTGCGGGCACCCCTTCGGCCTACAGGCCTTTGTGTCTGCTGGACGAGGCGGGCAAGCGATGCGCTAACACCGCCTCCCATGCTACCTCGTGGAGGTTGTCCGGAGCTACTTTCGGGACAGACGTTTGGTGTTCCCGGTGAAAACCGGAAGTGTGTGCAGGAGGAATGTGTCATACGGGGTTCCACAGGGTCCGTTTTGGGCCCACTGCTGTGGAACCTAGCGTACGACAGTGTTTTGAGATCTGTACTTCCCCCAGGTACAGACACGGTGTGTTAAACCGATGACACAGTGGTGATGGCCGGGGGAAGACGTGGGAGGAGGCCGTAGCCATGGCCAACTTGGCGGTGGCCTGCGTCACGCGCGCAATAATGCGCATGGATCTGCGGGTGGCCTCCCAAAAGACGGAAGCGCTGTTTTTCAGTATTCAGTATTGTTTTCAGTCTTGCCCAGCCTTCCGTAAGGATTGGGTTGCTCGGCTTAACAGAATTTACCAGCGGGTAGGTGATAGTGGATTTTGTTCCTCTTGAGCATATTGTAGTACATCAAAAAGTATTAGACCCGTATTTTTTTGGTACGTGTCTGTAAGCGAGTTTAAGGGATGAAAACTGCCTCTAAAGTACACCGCCAAAAACCATTTTTTGCTGTTTTCTTCACAACGCGGTACAAATGTTTAATAAAACCACTGGGAAATAATTGTACATTAGTAGACAATACTATACATAATATTTTCACAAATCGCGGTCGCAACCCCTACTTTTATTTGAGAAAGAACATAATATTTCGGAATTTTTTTTATGGAAAATTTGAATCAATTATAATGAAACCTATGCCGTTATAAAGAAAATAAGGAATAGCAGTTGACCACTTTTGGCGTTTAAAAAAAACAACCTTTTAGGAGGTAAATTACCCTTGTTTTTTTAGGAATTTACATTTATCTATTTTGAGTTGTATCTTATGTTTACTTAGTAGTTCGAAAATCTCCTTTCAAATTTGTATATTCTCAGAAACGGTTTCGGTTGCTACAAATATATCGTCGATATATACGGCTACTTTCTCTGTATTTAATAATGGTCTTAATAAGTTTGTTATACCCCTTTAAAACGCGGCCGGACAATTCGACATCCCAAAAGGCATCCTAACATATTCATACTGCCCATCAGGTGTCACAAAGGCAGTATATTTGACAGACTTCTCCTCAAGTTGTACTTGGTGAAATGACTCCTTCAAGTCCAAATGAAAAAATATCTTTTTATTTACCAAACTCTGTATAGTGTCTTCCAAACTGGGAAGAGGGAATTTATCCTTCACAGTAACTTCGTTTATTTTCCTATAATCAGAACATATTCTAATATCACCATTTGCTTTGTTTACTATCACTATTGGATTACCACATTTGCTAAAACTTTCTTGTATTGTACCTTCTTTGAGTAAACGTTTAATTTTCTGTCTGACCTTGTTCCTGATCCCATACGAATGCTTACGTGGCCTATAATAAAACGAGATATCTTTGTTTAATCTAATTTTAAATTCAATATTAGGAAGATGGTTGTTTGTGTTTTTTTTTCTTAAAAAAAATTCTTTTCTATTATGTACAACAACTCATTTTTCTTATTCTGTGTTACGTAATTTTGATAATCTGCTACTATCTGATCCAACGTTTCTTTATCCGTCCCGACTAGCGTTTGTTGTTCATATAGTATGTTATAAATACAATTAGTTTCTATTACACTCGACTTTTATTCGTTATCACAGTTTGTTACAATAGAGTTGTTAAATGTCAAATAATCTTTTAGTTCTTTCTTCGTATGTAAAATTGAAAAGTTTATATTTCTCCAATGAATGAGTATAATTACATCCCTTCTAGTAATGAATGGAGCTCCAAGTATAATATCGTGACTTATCTCGTGATCTTTAAAAATAAATAAATTAACTTCAAAATTCTTATTTTCAAATTTGATTACCTTGAACCAGTGTTGGGCGTTAATCATTAAATTTTCAATCAGATGTTTAATTGGCTAAAAAATTAATTTCGATTAATTTAATTGCAATTAAAATTAATTGCAAGTAACTATTAGTTGCATGTTACAATTAATTTATTGAAATTAACTTGCTTTAATCGCAACTCGCAATTAAAATAATTGCATTTTTTATTTTAAATTATTCTCTGAAGCCATTACAACAAGCAATTAATCTATTTAACACTAGATTTACGGACCTATTTTGATGCATTTAGTTACATATTAAATAGATAATTAGATCTAAAACGATGAAATGAAAACTCAATGTGGATTCACTTCTTTACTTAGTATCTGTATCTGTATTTATTATAGTGCCCTTGCGGGGTACACTAGGGACTCCCGCTCCCTTTACAATTCCTTATCTTATTCGCTTTTTACTCTACTTATTATTAATTCTATTCACATGGTTTTATCGCTCCTCTCCTCCTTCCTTCCTCTCTCTCCCTCCTTCCCTCGCCCCTTCCCTTCTTCTTATCCATTCCTTCATCCATCCCTCCCCCTTGCCTTCTCCGTCCAGAATCCTTTTGATTTTCTCCCCTATACCCTCCTCTTCCCTCTTTTCCCCCTTTTCCATTCCTCTTCCACATCCCTCTAGCACGTGCTCCCATCCCTCTTCCTCCCAACCACATATCCTACATTTCCTCTTTTCTTCCTTTTCCCAGTACCTCCCTTCCCCCATTTCATTCCCCAGCCTAAACCTAATTATCCTTCTCCATTTTTCTTCCTTCCACCCTCTCTCTAAATAACCCGGTATCCCCTCTGTTGTTACCTCTTTATACCATTTATTGTATCTCGATTCCCTTATTCTTTCTCTTCTTTCCCTTCTCTGCTTCCCTTTTTCCCTCCTTTCTATTTCTCCATAATCTATTTCTCCTTTTTCCCTCTTTTCCTCTATTTCTCCTACCTCCATCCCCGATTCTTTTATGAACGCTTCCCTTTCCTCTTCCCATCCTTTGCTCTTCCCTCCTCCTTTTCTACTCCTCCTCACCACCAACTCCCAACACTTCCTAGCCCATTCGCTACCTCCTCCTCTTCTCAACCTTTCTTCGTATCCCCATGCCCTTCTTCCTGCTCTAATTTTTAGCTTATCCCTTTTTAACTCTTCTCTTATCATGTATCCTGGTGTTACCCAGTCAACTCCCATTGTCCACCTCAAGTACCTTTCCTCCATTGTTTCCATTTTTTTACGTTCCCTCCATCCCCATATTTCCACCCCGTAACTCATGACTGTCCAAATTAGCGTGTCGAACAGCCACACCCTTCTCTTCCAATCTTTTCCGAACATCCTTTTGCCTAGTCCCCATACCTGTCGCATCACTCTTCCCGTCTTTTTCACTCTGTCCTCTATATGCCCTTCTTGCCTCCCATTTCTTTGCAGCACATATCCTAAGTATCTAAATTCTTTTACTTCTTCTATTTTTTCCCTACCCCATCTCCATTCTATCTTTCTGTCCTTTCCTCCTCCCCTCCTAAATCTCATTACCTTCGTCTTCCCTATGTTCACTTCCAGACCTTTCTCCTTTACGTATTCTTTTAAAACCCTTAACATAGCCTTCATGCTATCCTCCTCCTCTGCAATTAGGACTATGTCGTCTGCATAAGCTAAAGTATGTATTTTTCCCACCCCTTCTATTCTTACCCCTCCTCCTGCCTTCGCTATCTTTTTCTCTATATCAGCTATCAGGCAATTGAACAGCATTGGGCTTAACGGGCACCCTTGTCTCACACCTCTTCCAGTCCAGAATTTTTCACCAAGGCTATCTCCCACCCTTACTCTATTTACCGTTTCTCCATATATTTCCCTTATTCTTTCTATTAACCCCCCATTTATGCCTTTTTCCCCCATCTCCTTCCATAACACCGTCCTATTCACGCTATCAAATGCTGCCTTAAAATCTACAAACAAAGCTATAACTTTCCCCTTCTCCTTTTCTATCCTTCTTCCCACCACACAATTTAATACATATATGTTGTCTATTGTTCCCCTTCCCTTCCTGAACCCCGTCTGCCCTTCCGGTAGTATCCCTTTTTGTTCTATTTCCTTCTGCAATCTTTCCGCCAGTATCGCTGCATATATCTTATACATTGCCGACATTACTGTTACACCTCTGTAGTCCTTCACGTCTTTTCCCTCTCCTTTTTTCTTTATTGGCACTATTATTCCCTCCTTCCATTCTTCTGGCCAGCCTTCCCCATCCCATATCTTCTTACATATTTTCCACATTCCTTCTTTTACCCCCTCCCCTGCATATTTCCAACTTTCACCTTGTATTCCATCTACCCCTGTTGCCTTTCCTGTTTTCAGCTTCTTCACTGCTTCTTCGAATTCACTCCTTTCTAGTTCCTTTTCTCCTTCCCATTTTTTTCCTTTTATTCTTTTTCCTCCTGTTATTATCCTCTCTTCCATTCCTCCTAGAGTTTCCTTGAAATATTCACTCCATTCCTCTATCTTTATCTCTTTACAAATACCACCTTTTCTCTTTTTTCCTTTCTTCAAAATCTCCCATACCTCTCTGTCTGTCCTTGCTTTCCCTACCTCTCTCATAAAATTTTCTCGTTCCTCCTCCTTCTTTCTTTCACACATCTCTTTGTACTCTTTTTTTCTCCTTCTGTACTCTTCCTCCTTTCCTTGCCCTCTTCTTCTTTACTTAGTAAAAAGTGACATAAAACTTGACAAAAACTGTTTCAGCATGTTGATAAATATAAAATAAAAATACCTGATTAAGTCAAATTGGCTCGCTTAGTAAATCTAGTGTTAACGCTACGAATACCAGATAAATAAAGTATATATATTGCTTCATTAAGGGGTAATACCACTGTAAATTTTTCAAGAAATCGATTTTTTTTTATTGGCTTAAAAGATGTGTTGAACCTTCTAGATTATGGGGAAAAAAGTTCATTACCTGAAAGAAATTAGTTTCTTGAAATTTCGAACTCCGCCATAAGCGCGTCGGACCATACCGAAACGGCTACCTGCGTGAAATAAATACCTGCTAGGAGGGTACAGCCTATTGTCCTACCTTTTCAATTCTAACACCCCTAGTACAGTAACAGATATCGTTAGAAAGTGTTTTTGATCAGTCAGAAGCATTTCCATACAAAAGTATGTTATTATAAGGGCGGGAATTTACGCGTAGATCTGGATGCGCTCCAGGCTTTTTACTTTTAGGTAAAACATTTAATTAGATGGCCGATACGCGACCGGCAATAAAACATCTATATATCTATATATCTATATCAAATAAAACATCTGCCAGAAGGGACTTTCTCGCGGATTTGGAAAAAATGCGCTTTTAGACATCTGGTCCCTCCCACGATCAGTGGCTGCGGAGGTGTCGTTGCTATAAAAAACACGATCTTCCAAGGGTCTGGGCAATTGCAGTTGACATCCTGTGACAAGTTCACAAACTTTTGAGGACTCATCAGGGATTTGATTGTCAGATCCAAAAATCCCACAATAGCGTCAGTACATGTACAGAAAGAATTAATTCTCTTACTTGAAATCACGGTTTTTCCGTGTAGTGCTTGTAAGTTACAATGAGTGACCACAAAGTGCATCAAGCAAAAAAAAAGTGAAAAAGCAAAAGTGAATCAAGCACGCCGAGTTGTCTTCGACAGAGGCGGCAAAAGACGCGCGCTCTAGCACAAAATCTTTGAGGAAAGAGAACGAGGAAGAATATTTGAACACGGAAGGGCAGCTTTATGGTCCTGAAATAGCAGACTAATGGTAAAAATTTGTAAACAGCCAAATTTTTCATTTCTTCATGTCTATAACACATTTCAAAACTTTAAACGCGTTTTTCTCGAAACATGATTTTTCCAGTCGGCACGCAGCATAACTCGAACAATTTTCATTCTGTCCATTTGAATTTTTAACCATATCTTAAAAATGACATTTTGTAGTGAAACACGTACGGGATTTTTGATAAGTTGATTTAAACAGTTTTTATGAACAAATGATTGCCTTTCTTTTTGTCGAAAATCAAACATTCCACTTCAAATACTCGCCAATCACACAAAAATCAATATTTTTAAAATCCCTTACGTGTTTCACTAGCTATAACCATGTAGATTAAGTGTATTTTTTCTTTTTTTCCCAGATTTAAATTTGCATCAGCTACACTGCGTGCCGCAGAGCGCGGCAACTTCAACACGCCTCACAAGAATGGCTTCGGCGTCGTCATTGTTTAATATTTATCGATGATAATTTTTTATGTAATACTTGAATATATGTTTAATAACATCCTCGAATATTTTTATCCTATTACCTTTCCTTCCATCCAAAAAAAATTCGTGAAAATACGCTTATTTTACGGCTGTTACAGTGGTGTTACCCCTTAAACATAAAAGTAATATCGGATAATCGTCTTCTGGTCTCTAGTGAACATAAATTGAGAAATGAGTACGAGAAGTCGTAATTGTGGTTATTAACCCCTTAACGCACAAATTTTTTTTTAAAAACCGGCCAAAAAAGGTCAATTTTTGTTATGTAAAAAATACACTTTAAAATATTTTCTTGGCAAAAAAATAAAAAAAATAAAAAACATACAAAATTAGCATAAACAGCATAAAATACAACACCGCTCGAATTGTCTCGAGTGTGCACAGTTTGGCCTGTTTAGCGCGCTCCAATTAACTCGAGCGCACAAGTTAAGGGGTTAAAACCCATGGGAGTGCCATTTTTATACATGGCGTAGCAAAGGAATATATGTTGGATTTCTTCTAACTTAGAAATAAGTTTAGAGGAACTAGGAGACCAGATAACGGATGCTTCCATTAATATCGGTACTACTAACAAGCTTATATATAGATATTTGATACAAGATACGTTTGTAAAATCTGCGGTGAATCGTTTAATAAGACCGACTGTACGGTGCGCCTTAGATGACACCAAGTCAACCTGTTTATTAAAGTCAAGGTCATAGTTAAAAATAACGCCAAGGTCTGTAGCCGACGAGGAAGAATTTAAAAAGAACCCATTGACATTATAATTAAAATCCGTAAAGTTAATAGTCTTATAAAAATGAACTACAGTGCACTTATCAAGATTTAAAAATATTTGATTACGGTCACACCAAAGTACCAATCTGTCTAAGTCGTCCTGTAATAAAAATGCATCATTCAAGGTACAGATATTACTGAAAAATTTTAGATCGTCAGCATATAATAAAAATTTAGAATGATGAAAACAGGTTGAGATGTCATTTATGTAAAAGTTAAATAAAAACGGTCCTAAATGAGACCCCTGCGGCACACCAGAGGGTGCAGTAATTTCGTAGGATAGAGCATTTTTATATTTTACTATTTGTTTTCTATTAGTAATGTAATTACGGATCCATGTAACAAATATGGGTGGGAATCCTAATAGTTCCAGCTTGTGTATCAGTAGGGAACGATTGACTATATCAGGCGATTTTGAAAAATCTGTGTAGATCGCATCAACTTGTCGACCCTTTTCCAATGAGTCAGCAATAAATTCCTCAAATAACAGTAAGTTCGTGACTGTGGATCTTTTTCGTCGAAAACCATGCTGTTCAGTACTTAGTGCTGAATCGAATATTACTCCCAGTCTATTAATGATTAGCTCTTCAAAAAGTTTTGGAATAGTACTAATAATAGATATGGGTCGATAGTTTAAGACATTTCTCCTATCCCCACCTTTATGTATAGGCGTGATAAAACTACATTTCCATACAAGTGGAAAAGTACTAGTGCTGAGAGACTTATTAAAAATTAGAAAAATGGATTTAGCCAATGCGTGTACACACGATTTTAAGAATGACGCAGGGATACCATCAGGACCTGGCCCCTTGTTAATATTGATTTTGCTGATTTTGTCGTATACCTCCGATAGGAAAAATAAAACAGGAGAAAAATCAACTACAGAGTTGATGTCTGTATGATATCTGTATTATTTACAATATCCTGATTATTGGAAGCCATCATATCATTTAAAAACATAGAACTTGGCAGGCCTGTAGTATTTCTTTTCGCGTTCACAAACTTCCAAAACGCCTTAATATTGGTAGACGTAAGAATTCCCACCTTATTTATGTAACCCGCGTAATTAACCAGAGATAAACGCTTGCATTCAGATCTAAGGCTAGAAAATCGTAAATAATCTGTTCTAGATTGAGACAACTTAAATGTTTTGTGGGCAATTTTCTTTTCTCGAATCAACTTTTGTAATAATGGACTAACCCAGGCCGGAAAAGATTGGTTGCGAATTATTTTAAGTGGAACAAATCTAGAAATAGTTAAATAAATTATATCATAAAAATTTTCCACTATGGCATCAATATCTGAGTCTAAAAACAGAGTATCCCAATCATAAGTAGAAAGGTGATAACAGATGGCTTGGTAGTTAGTTTTATTAAAATCGAAAACAGAATAACTAAGTTTTTCTTAGTTTGAATCGAATTATTAAAAACAGTAACCTTGCATAAAATGGCTGGGTGATACGAGTCCATCGGAAGAAGCGGATCTTGAAATTTAGTCACTCTAAGAGAAGGAAAATTTGTCCACAAAACATCCAAGGAAAAATTCATGTGGTTCGTGATGTTATTCATCTGAATACAATTATGTATACTGAATGCATCAGTTAAAAGATTGGCTGCCTCAATAGAAGCTGAGGACGTACGACTTATATAGGTAGGAGTAGTAATTCCCTCACATGTTACCCACGATACTTTGGAGTTGTTGTAATCGCCGACCACCCAGAAAAGTGCATCGGGGTAGAAATCTCGAAGTAGATCCATCTGGTGACAATGATCAAGATAAGTGGTGACCGGCGGTGAAGGCGGTATGTAACAAGAACCAATGATTAAAATCAAACTCAATAGTTTGATTTTAAAAAAAGTTTGATTTTAATAAATACGTGCTCAATGTTCTTCAGAGTTAATGAGCAAGGATCGTTATGAAGACTGCAAGAAATTGCAATCAAAACACCTCCTCCACGATGAAAATCACTAGTGTCCACATCACGATCCTTTCTATAAACATAATAATCGTGGAAAGCAGCGTGGATATCGGCATCTGTGATAGTATCATTCAGCCATGTCTCGGTAAGGATAATAATGTCGTACTTGATCGCAGAGGTAACTAATGAGCGATGTAAGTCATTCAGCTTCGTACGAAGTCCGCGTACATTTTGGTAATAGATAGTCAGGTCCGTCAGATCCATTAGCTTTTTGGAGAAGGGTTAGAAGGAAAAGTAGCACTTTTCCGGGAATCGATGATGGTTGGAATTCCATTCATGTATCCAATTCGTCTATGGCGCTCACCTAGGTTGTGAAGCTGTTTCAATTTTTCTTTGATCGACTTATAATGCGCTCTTTGCATATTGGTGTAGTCTGCCGAGAAGCGATATGGCCATTTATATTTCTGGGAATTTCTTAGGATACTAGACATCTCTGAAGTGCTATTCAAGATAATTTTCAAGGGACAATTAATTCCTGGGTTTCTTTTGCCTAATCTGAATACCTTAGCGTTGGAAATGTTGACATTAGAGTCAGTGATAGACTGCAGAGCATCAGCAATTTTTTTCATGTCATCTTTAATTCTATGAGAAGGGGCGGCCTCATTAGATTCAGTGACATTAAAGCACATAAGATTTTTTGAGCGCTTTTCCCTCTCAGCGAGCTCGTATAAGATGGATTCAGTATGGTTCTGCATGTAATTCGGTGTAACAGACACAGAATCTCGGGTACTATCCATGCTACTCGGCAGGTGTTTAATTTGATTTTCTAAATGTTCCATCCTATAGGATAGCTTGGATAATTCCACCGAAAGTTTGTTAAATTGAGCATCGTAGTGCTTGTTAGTCATATTGTTGAATTTTTCAAATTCGGATGATATTATTGATCTGATGGTATTGATCAATGTCGTATCCACAAGAGACTCCGGAAGATTGGAACAGGTAGTATTGCAACAGGAAAGTTCGCCACTTGTATTCAGCATATTGGCCTTCTGAGCGCAGCTCGGATGATAATTAATGTCACACTTATTGCAGGAAACTGCCTCCGTAACCTGTTTGAAGCAACCACGGCATACCTTGTTCCCACTAGACGGCATTGTGATCGATTTGCCGATAAATTTTAATATGTTAATCTCAGGTTGGTGACATGGTCAGGTAGAATTATTCTTTAAATCGAAATAACGGCCAGATGATCCACGAAAAATTAAAAGTAAACCACTATGCAAATTAGAGCGAGATAATGATTCACAGGTTATTGCCGCCGCACTCGGGACAGTGAATCACAATAAAACCAACAAAGACAAGCCTGAATTTAATGATGTCTTGTTTTCAGGCATATAGGTGAGTTTATAAGAGGTCTTCGGCAATTAAAACTAATCAGAATTATTTTAACATTTGGAAAACAGACTTATACTTGAAGACGTGTTTTTCCTCTTAAAAATTGTTTTTTTCGAAAAATACAAAAACTGGTCAACTTTGTTTTTGTTCGCTCTACAATTTGGTTTTTTTTCATCAAAATCAGATAATTAGTTTTTTTTATATTAAAATGAAAATTTTCATAGGGTGGTTCACCCCCTTGCAATAGGGGTGCATAGAAAGATGAATATGTGAATTTCATCATTTCACGTAAGGAATGTTTTAAAGTTGGTTTGGTTGCGATAGACACACTCCCTCTGTGTAAAACTACACAAACACCGCTTTTGATGCTCAACTTTGAGGGTGAATTTCACCTCTTAAATCCGTTTAAGAGCACATATAAAAAAATACGTGTCTCTTATTTTTTGATGGACTACAACATATCACAATCATAAGAAAATGGGAGGCGGTCACTTTGCAACGTTTCCTTGTCAGGCAGTAGTAAGTAAATAGGAGCAGGTAAGGTACGTCCTCTCTCACTGATGACTGATTGATGATTTAAAGTAGTTCAGAAAATTTTAACACTTCCTCGGCTCGAAAAATAAAGACGAAAAAGGTTTAGTCAGCTATGTCCCATGTATACGGCACTGAGCCGCTGACGATCGCCGTGCCGTTGACCGCATCGGACAGCTGTCGGCAGATGCATATCGGTCACGTGGCCTACTGACAGGCGGATGTTCAAACGGGTGTAACTTCGGCAATAATTATCAGCGACCATAGGTATGTTAACAAAAGTTGCTTGTTTTTACCTCATTTAGACGCTTCTGAAGTTTGGCAGCATGTCACACCCTGTATAACCTGAAAAAGGATATTAGGCGGAATTCGCTAACGCACCACAGTATAAATTTAACGTCGTCTCCAACCAATCAACTCTTTATTCCTATATATCCCGCCTTCGCTCGCGATCATTCCGCAAGAGAAATTCCACCTCTCGGCGATAACCACGCCGAGGAAAATCCTCCTGACTTCCTCGATCCCCCGAATCACCGAACCAACGACGTAATAATTTTACAGGATTTTGTTAACAGTCAAGTTCACATTTATATGGACCGTTTATTTTGAAAGTGGTGTAAGTCCATTTAAAAAAAAAATGAGTTATGACATAATTTATGCTTAATGTAGTGTAAACTTTTTAATTATAACTAGTTAGTATTTAATTTCTTAAAAAATTCCCATGTTTTATCCAATTTCCATACACACCACAGGATTATTATGATGTCAAAAAATCTACAAAACGCAATCAAAAAACAGATAAGCAAAAACACTAATGGAGAAAAGGTAAATTGGTTGCAAATATGTTGAATGAGGTTTCTCAAAAGTGCACTATATACTATTTTACATAAAACATTAACGAAGAACAAAGATTTTATGAATATTTAAGAATTCAAGTGGTGTAGGTCCATTTGCAGTCCGTAAATATACATTATTTTAGTTAAATTCGTCTAAAAACAATTTATATAATGAAATTACATATTGATAAATTAGTAGAAATATTGCCAGACTTGACACAATAATCCTATACTTTTTAATTGACTAATATACTAACAACAGAAAATGGACTTCCACCACTTTCAAAATAAACGGTCCATATAATACCACGCGACCACCTCGTTGTATCTCGGCCTCCGTTCATCTTAAACGAAGTGCCGTTAGATTTCGAATTTATGGAGCTAGAGATCATCACATTAGATTAATTAAGATTAATTCAATTGTAATTTGCACATACCGCATTTGAATATACTTTATAACCGATTACTCCTGGTGTTCACCATTCAATTCCCCGCAACTGACATATGTCCCTAGAACACTCACATGCGTCTGGTAGCGATCTAGCTGCACGATCAAATAAGTTGTGGCCTGTGTCCACGATCAAATGAGATGGACCGATAAGTTTGAAAACTTTTTTGGAACTAGAATATTTGTATTTGATGAATGTAAGTAGCGCCACTTAACTAGTGTGAGTGCACCACAGTGCTGACACGCAGTAATGAGTAGTGTAGGAGCACAGACTTCTATATAATACCCTAGACTGCTAACTCCCGTTAAGACTCTTGAGGAAAAAGTGATACAAGTGGTGGGGAGTGTCGGCCATTTTTAGTGTAGGCAAAACAAGGCAAAGTCCTATATAAAAGCGTGTTAAAATTGCTCATTTAAAATTCTTATTTTAATGTTCTAGTTTTCTTTCAACTAATAATTCCGGTATGAAGTAATTAGTAAAGATGCCTACTTCGTGTTGTGCATATGAATGCAAACGGATGCACAAAAGGCTGTAAAATTCAGTTTTTTTCGTAAGTATATTTCTTGTGCTCCTTTAGTAAAACTTTGTAAATTACAAGTTATTTATGTATTTCTCTCTATCTTCAGATTATTTTCATATTATAAAATGTGTGTCCTGTGCAACCAGTGTCATATCAAACAAAAATAGTGAACATAATTATGCTCATAATGCATAGTATTCAAAATTTAAAGATCACTGTAATAGAGGTGGCTTAATTTTGCCCTCAAACTGTGTTTTTAAAATTGTTAGGGAAACAGAAATAGAAATTAAAAGAACAATCAACAATTTAAAAATGTTATATGAAAATCTAGGAAAATTAATTGTTCTATCAATTAAACGAAAATTTTCTTTAGATTCTTCTATATTTGTACATTTAAATTGTGAAAACATTGATTATTTTGAACGATCACATAAAATTATTTTAATTAGTTCCATAGCTTGTAATTTTGCAGATTTTATTCACATGCAGATTATATTCATATGAAAAATTTATTGACAAAGAAGTGTTATTACCATACCGTAAACGACATCAATTAACACAGCAAATTTTATTTAGAAATGAATAATTTTCTGTAATAAAGTGTATTATTGATCAAATAAATAAAGTGTATTATTGGTACATTGCAATTCAATTTTTTTAATCCTACAGTAGGAAAAATTTATATATTTGTACTTTATATATTTTTAATTTATTATTCTAGTGTTTTCATGTGGATGAATATTAATAACTGTGACATAAAGTATAAAAAAATTTTAATTTTGTAATGACTCCCATATACCTCCTGTGTATTCTTGCCTACACGAAAGATGGCGGCCACCCCCCACCACTTGCATCACTTTTCTGGTCGCTGTTAGCAGTCTAGGGTATTATATAGAAGCTGTGTGTAAGAGACACTAGTTCCGACACCAATGCGCAGTAGCCATGAGGCTAGGGATAATTCCCTAGGGATGGTTAGGGCAGCAACACAAAAGACTCCTGCGCGAGGCGTACGCAGTTGGAATAAAGGCATCGATGCAATGAGAAACCGGCGTTGTCGTTCGCGCAGTTAGACGCCCTGGGTAACATCACGCAGGACGAAACGAAATATTGGCATGTCGTGGCGCAATTAGATACGAACACAGCAGCGGAAATAGAGGATATTATAACTAATCCCCCGGCACATGAAAAGTATAATAAGCTTAAAGAGGAGCTTATTGCCCGCTTATCAACATCAAAGAAGTGGTGGATCCAGCAATTTTTAGAGCACGAAGAGATCGACGACAAGACACCATCGCAGTTCCTCCACAATCTCTGATCGTTGGGCAGGGACCGACGTGCCAGAGGCTTTGTTGAAGGACCTGTGGATAAACAGGTTTCCTCTCAACATGTAATCAGGCCTCGTAGACCAGGACGATGACATTGATAAGTTAGCGTCGCTGGCGGACAGGATCGTTGAGATCACCTCACCTACGCGTTCGGGGACCATAGCGGCGTGTACGGATGTGGACGCAATGGTAAAGCAGGTTGCAGTATTGGCGATGCAGTTTGCAGTTGCAGATTGCAGTTCGGAAGGAGTTTCGTAGAGGAAGGTCTGCGTCGCGGGTGTGTAGCTATCGGCCGGGAAAGATAATAAAACCATCGACCTGTTCGCCACTATACAGGGTGATTCTATAACACTGGTCCAAACTTAAGGAGCGTATAGATGAAGCAAAAATAACCAAATTTTATTCATATACCTGTGATCTCTGATCATTATTGTCGAAGTTACAGTCGTTTGAATATGCGCCTGTCTGTAGGCAACTTGACCCATATTTAGCTGCCGACAGCTGTCCGATGCGGTCTACGGCACGGCATACGTCATCGGCATGTGGGGTTCGCCGTTTACACACTGCATTCAAAGTCGTTGACAGTACACTGCACGAAAACTGTAATACACAAAACCTTTTTTTTACTTTTGCCGCCACTGCCACTGCACCTCACCCGGTTTCACGTTGCGGTCATTGCTCAGGTGGAGCTGAACAACGACCATTACTGCGTAACAGCCTGCATTCGTGGCATTTCCCTACGTCCTCCCCATGGAAGGTTTAGACCCGCTTTAGCTCCTGCCAGAGTATGTGCTAAAGCACTCCACTTCTTCCGGCTGCTCGACGTCGTCGGGCCCCCTCCCCCTACACGCCAAAGACCCTCCTGTGAAACCGCTTGCCGGCTTCTGCTTCTGCCGCTTCCGCCTATTGGATCGTTCCTTCTTGCAGCCGGCGTGGAAGTAGCTTCTGCTTCTGCCGCTTCCATCTCCTGGACCACCCCGTCCTGCAGCCGTCGTGAAAGTAGCTCCTGCTTCTGCCACTTCCATCTCCTGGACCATCCCGTCCTGCAGGCGTTGTGGAAGTAGCTTCTACGTCTGCCGCTTCCGCCTCGTCCTTGGTTCGAAGGACACCAGTGACAAACGTCATCACGGCGTCCCATTGAGCCTCTCCGCTGAGCAGGGCCGTTCCGAGAGCTCTACATCAAAGTCCTTCAGGTCTTTGTTTTCTTTAAATCCCGCACAGTCACTACAAATCACACTTCACAAGTTATAAGTGTTGTTCAACATGTCGGCCGCCGACATTCACGCACGTTTCGTAGCGTCGGATGATCGAGCCTCGTATGCGTTCAAAATCGCACGGCATGTCTTGGATCTCATTGCACACAGCTATCATACGAGCAATGAGATCCTCCACTGTCTGTACCGGGATTTCATATACGAGGAACCTGACGTGGCCCCACAAAAAAAGTCTAATAGCGGTAAGTCCGGTGAACGCGCTGGCCAGGTAACAGGGCCTCCTCTCCCGATCTACCGAGCAGGACATTTTCGGTCTAAATACTCACGAGATGTGCGAGTAACGTGTGCCGGTGCACCGTTCAATTGCGGCCACATTTTCCTCCACACGGACAGTGGCACATTTTCCAATAAATCGGGCAAAGTGTGCTTGAGAAATTGACTGAAAATGTACCCATCTAGGCCAGGGGGCAACAAATGCGGTCCAATAAGATAATTGTCAATTATGCCCGCCCAGATGTTTACGGCGAATCAATCTTGATTCGACGCAACGATTGGCTCGTGCGGATTTTCCACGTCCCAAATGTGGCTGTTGCGGCTATTGAAAAATCCGTTCTGCATAAAACATGCTTCGTCCGTGAAGAGCACATTACGTAAAAAGTCACCGTCCGAGCGACACTTGTTCAAAAATCCACTTACAAAGTTCACACGCGCGTTATGGTCACACGGACGAAGTCCTTGCACTTTTCGCAAATGGAAGGGGTGCGTACCTTCCTCGTTTAACACACACTAAACATTCACGTGGTTCGTATTTAATTCACGAGCAATCGATCGCGTACTGACCGACGAATCATTCTCAATACGGCGTAAAACGGTGTTTTCGAAATGTTCTGTACGCCGGCACCTTGTCGCGCCGAAAGGTGCTTTATGGGAGAACGATCCCGTATCACGTATACGTTGCGCGATCCGCGTAAATAGCCGGTGATCGGGATGTCGCCGAGCAGAAAAACGTTCGCGATACATCTGCTCGGGTACTCGCGCATTGTCGTCGGCAGCACCATAAGTAAGGTGAATGTCTGCCATCTCGGAAAATGTGTTCGCTTCTATTATTACTTTTTGTCACTTGACAAAATTCGCGGCCAACGAGAAATAGTCCGCACGATTTCGACGGTTAGAAAATACTGAAGATTACTGGAGGGGCAATTAGAGTGTCATATTGCACACTGTCAAACGACTATGTGAATATGAGATTATTCACTTGTTTTCCGACGTGGCACGCATCGACGAGGAGGCGAGAGCCCAATACAAATGCAAGTTTGTTGTGAAACATAATCCGTTGTCCCGTTCTTTCCAGCATTCGATTCTGTTTGCTGACGCAGCTAAGATATCGTGCAGTGAGTTTCATTGTAATTTTTCGGAGTGATCGTGTCCGTTATAACGGTATACGTGGCCACTGCGCTCCGTTATAAGTTCCGCGTCGCTTTCTCCGGGACAATACGACACGATACGATACGATTGATTAGCGGTAATACGGGAAGATTTGAATTTGTTGGGCACCAGACGAGAATGCGCGTCGAATAAAGAAAACTAATTCCCGGATTTAGAAAGAGGCTTTTGCTCCGGCAGCTCAGCCTCACTATGATTACGGTAGAGTATCGGGGTCTAAAGGGAAAGTGAAGTGGCCAGGTGTGAAAAATGTTCTAAAACTCAGTGGATAGGTTTAAACGTAGAACAATTTATTACTAATTATTTAACGCTAATAGGAGAGTCTCCGGAAGGGAGACACAAGTATCGGGAACGTTCGCAACCCTGTTCGAGAAGGGATACTTAAATCGACCGTTCACAACCGACTTACAATTCCCGGTAATTAATATTTGCAAGTCCCCTGACGATAACGATACCGAACCCCAATCAAGAAGCTAGGGGCGCGTTCTGGGTTCCGCAACCTGGCTGGTAAAGAGCAGTCCGTACGGCGGTATGATAAGGGACTGTCGAGGCATTTCGCCCCCGGTAAAACGAAAGAAAACGAATCCTGCTCGTTGGGGCCAAGTTGCGTACCTTCACAAAAGTGAGAAAGATACGTAGAACCCTACGCTCACTGCCTCGCCGTTCGCTGCCAGCTCTGAGGATGGCCGCCGATGTCCCGTGTAAGGCACCCCAAAAAGGTAACGATTCGGGCCCTAGATCCGTTAGCCAGGACTCCTCCCGTTGGCGGAAAAAAGTCTCCTTGGCCCTTAGATGGTAGGCCCCCAAAAAGTACGGTTCACCCTCGGTGAAATCAGGCTATCGATGTTTGGCTCGCGATACTTAGGGACGTCTGGACTACAATTACGGCGAAAATACTACTTCTACTCTCGACTATGGTTACAGCGAGAAAACTTCTGGTTCCGACTGACTTCTACGACTATCAATGCGAGAATTTCTACGTCTGATCTAGACTATGGTCGATACGGGAATCTTCTTCCCGGTTTCGGAAATCGCTGACGGTGGTGTCCTCGTCGGGGAACGTCGTGCCTCTCCTCGCAGCCTCGCAGCCCTGTCGACCCTAACGTTACCTCGGGGCCCGCGGGTGAACGATAATTACCCGATTGGGCCGGCGGTAATTCCGCGGTCCCGTCGCTACGAGTTCGTAGAGGAGTTATTCGGTGATACCGGTAATCGATAGAGGCATCCCGTGACACCGGTCTCTGAAGGTCTTCCTACAGGGGTTGATTGGCTCTTTTCTCCTCTGTTGGGCTAGACGGTTCCCTAATCATACAGTATTGCACCCTAATATGCTTCTCACGGAACGGAATTAACGTAATCGTGGTCTTATATCGCGCGAACGGTATGATAACCCGAAGGTCAAACGGGCAAACGAGCCTATTTTTGGGACGTGGCGGATGCAACGTCACACCGTAGTTCAATCGTCTAACGGTGCGAATTGTGAATGACCGTAGGAGGCCGACGCATTTAACAATCATCATAAATACAGTTTTGTGCAGTGTGTTTCTAGGGATGTGTGCGTAATCGAAATTTATAAATTGTATAAAATTTAGTTCTATTGTTTGAATTGAAAAAAGTAAGTCACAAAAAAAGTCTAAATAATTCGACTATTCAAGCTCTCGTAAGTTTTCGATTTACTTGAAGATAAATATTCAATATGTATGTAAGGAAATGGGCGGGAAATAGCGGAAAAGATTAGAAATTGTAGGTGCATCAAATGAAATAGATGAATAAATAGATGAATATACTTTATTCTTTTGGTAAGCACGACTGTATGTACAGCATGCGTACGAACAATGACGCTTTTCCATTTTCGGGAGACTTCCCATAATCTCCCCGTCGGCAGCTGAATATGGGTCACGTTGCCTACAGACAGGCGCATATTTAAACGGCTGTAACTTCGGCAATAATGATCAGAGACCACAGATATATTAATAAAAGTTGCTTATTTTTACTTCATCTATATGCTCCTCAGGTTTGGACCAGTGTCATAGAAACACCCTGTATATATTTATGCGCAATAAGAACAACTTTCTTTGGTAATTGCCGGGGGCAGAGCTCACAATCAAAAATTCTACGGGGCGATAAGAACAGAAACAATGCGCAAAATATAAGATGGTCGAGAGAACCTCGAGCAGTTGAAACAGAACTTAGAAAATTTACCGGGCGTCACCATTGATATCGACATCAGCGCACTCGAGCATGAGCGTAATCGCTACAGGAGCGCGGCGGCCGAGGGCGCGGACAGCGGCGAAGTGTGGCTAACGGCCGGGTATAATAAACAACCATCGACTCGTTTGCCACTAAATATATGCTTATTCGTAACAAGGAACAACTTCTTTGGTAATTTCCTGGGAGCAGAGCTTACAATAAAAAATCCCACGAGGTGCTACAAGAACCAACAATACTTTCGCGAGTGGTAGTACGCGTGCCGAAGTTCCTAGCCGATGAACCCGAACTTTGATTTATGCAGCTCGAGGTGCAGTTTTCACTCGCGGGAATTTCGTCCGATACTACGAAATTCCACTATGCAATATCGGGATTGGATGTTGCGACGTTGCGTGAAGTCCGTGACGTCATGCGGAATTCGCCGGAGAACGAGAAGTATCAAGCGCTGAAGTCCATCCTCGTGCAACGCCTCGCTATTTCGGAGGAAGAAAAAGTGCGCCGACTGTTTGCACGTGAGCATATAGGCGATCGAAAACCGTCGCAGTTCTATCGTCACCTTGCAGAGCTTGCCGGCGCGTGAGTGCCGGAGAAGGCAATCCGTACGCTGTGGGCAGATAGTTTGCCACCGAACCTTCGAGCGATCCTTGCTGGGCAATCTGAGTTGCCGATGGAGAAGCTGACAGAGCTGGCTGATCGCATCCACGAGGCATTCGCTGAGCCCAGGGTGGCTTCGATTTCAACGCCAGCAGATCACAGCATCAAAGAGATCGTCGAGAAAACAGTCGAAGCGATCAGTGCACAAATGAACTTTATCGGCCGCCGTCGGACCCGATCGCGTGCGAGGAGAGCGCAAAGCCGATCGCGTCAACGAAACAAGAGCGAGTCGACTTCGGGTGCGTGCTGGTATCACAAAAGATTTGGCGATAAAGCTAAAAAGTGTCGGATGCCGTGTACGTATGCATCGGGAAACGAGCCGGGCAGTCGTTAATGGCGGCATGCGATGCTGGTCCGATATCGCGCCGCTTGTTTGTAACCGATCGCGTGTCGAACACGAAATTTTTAGTTGACACGGACGCCGACGTATCGGTATATCCACGCCCTTTAATGCGTGGCCACCGCAATCGGTCAGATTTTACACTTACGGCAGCGAACGGAACAGCCATTCCGACGTTCGGAACAGTAAACATGCCGTTGAATCTCGGGTTGCGGCGCGCTTTCGTTTCGACATTTGTAGTAGCGAAGGTGTCAAAACCCATCATCGGTGGCGATTTCCTCAATCATTTCGATCTACTGCCGGACATACGCAATCGACGTCTTACGGACAGAATCACGCGACTTTCCGCGGCGGGTGAAGTGACATTGTGTACCGACCCATGCATTAAGACAGTGTGTGGTGGCACGCCGTATCATGCTCTTCTCGCGCAATATCAGCAGATAACGCGCCCTGGAAGTGCAATAATGAACGTGAAACACGATACGCGCCATCATATCATTACCACGCCGGGTCCGCCGGTCACCAGTGTTGCAAACGCGAAAGGTTTGGGTTGCGCTTACAGAAATTATATGTAAACTCGATGATTTTGAACTAACTTTTATTTAATGACCGTACTGTTCGGGAGCTAGACGTCGACTGACTGTCCTAGCGTACATAAAAGGTTGGTGGAAACCTTATTTGCAGTTAAGGGTCCTTTCTCAGAAAACCAAAAGAACCGGAGAAGGGTACGGTTGCATTCCTGAGGTCTGGTTTGTCTCTAACGGCAGACATTGCAATAGGCAATGTCTGGCATATCTCTGTAAAACCATTCAAAGTAGGAAACGAAAAATAAAATATGCTAACAAAAAAAAAAGATCTCAAGTGGCATCCGCCGACACCTCCCCCCTTAGAAAAAGAATTTTCTTATTGAAATAATTAGGAAATTCTACTAGATTGGTCTGAGGGCACGCTGTCGAATTTCACTGCCGTATAAGTTAGTGCTGAATTAAAGATAAAGCTATAGTTAAATTTTACAGTACGTGGTATTTAAATCTGAACACAATATATGCAACACTTCTACCTTTGGGCCTGTCCCAGTCCAATAACATTTTAGATCCAATGATATAAACAAATTATTTTGGAAATTGCATATATTGAGTTTTACAATTGATAGCTCGTTTTTTAATAATTACATTTAGTAGACAGTCATTTCTTGCTCGGATAGTTTGTAATAATATGTAATAAGTTTGTAATAATTCGTTGTAATAATTTAACATTATCAGGAGGATTTCTCTTATTTATAATCCACTACATATAGAACGTACATGTTGATTAGGTTCGAGAACTCGTATCCGTTGACGACTTTCCAGTTTTCATGGTGTAATCTGCTTCGGTAAGGTGCTCAAAATAAATTCATTGTTTTTTTTTCTTCTAATTGTCGTCGGAGTGTATTTCACCTCCTTCGATGCACTGTAGACTATTGTCATCGCTATGAACTGAATCATTCTCATCTTGAAAGAATGATTTTATGTCCTTACGATGATATGTGATCTTTTTGTTGAATCCTTCGTCTATCCGGTAAGTAATCTTATTATTTTCATTTAAAACTCTAAAGGGTCCGCGCCATTTAGGATCAAAATTTCGCGCAGTAAAATTCCTGACCAATACCAAATCTCCGATGTTAATAATATCTTTATCTTTCCAATTGTTATCTTCCGGTCTACTATTCAGGTCGATGTTTTCCCTAGCCTCTTTTAAATTATTTTCGTGTAAAAATTTAGAAACCTCATGTTGTGTCTGTATAGTATCCTTAATTTCGTCAGATGTTAATATTGAATTCGGTTCGCGACCTATTTGTAATTCGTACGGAGTAAAACCTATTTGCCTGTTTACTGTGCAATTATAGGAGAGCATAGCGTGGGGGAGAATCAAATCCCATTCGTTATCGGGTGACGTATAATGTCTTAGATATTCCTGCAATATTACGTGGGATCTTTCGTTTTTGCCATTACTCTGGGGATGATAAATTGATGTGAATATCTGTGTTGTGTTCATCTGTTCGCAAAATTTCTTAAACTCGTCTGATTTGAATTCCTGTGCATTATCGGTTAATATCTCCCTTGGTTTTCCAAATATTGTAAGCCATGATTGCCAAAATGCTTTGATGATCGATGCTGTGGATTTATCGATCAAGGGCTCTATCATTAAATATCTGGTCAGGTAGTCTTGAATTACTAGAAGATACCTGTTACCACATTCTGTAATTGGAAAAGGGCCGCAAATGTCGAGTGACACTTTAGCACAGGGATCTTTAGGTATGTCACTTTGCACCTGAATTATGTTTGGTCTAGAAGTCGATTTGTTTCTTTGACAAGTGGAACAAGTTTTTATGAAATCTCTAACATCATTTGTGATGTTAGGCCAATCACGTTCTCGTCTAATTTTCTGCAACGTTTTTTCGTGAGAATAATGTCCACCGAATAAACTACTATGAGCCATCTCTATAATTTGTTTTTTATTTATCGATTCTAGATCGGTCGGCTTTGATAGATAGATAGTCATATCGTTTCTAAGGTTTAATTCGTTGAACAATTGGATTACTTTTAACTCATCGCGATCGTTACTGTAAATGTTTATATTGTTCATGCTTTCGTTTAGAAAATCTTTCAGCTGTTGTATTTTATTTCGAAATGTGCTGCAAGGTGAGACATAAATATGATTTTTGGGTAATGTTTCTGGAGGCTCATCCGTCATCCATATAGACGGTAAATTTCTAGGGCCTACTGAATTCCGTATGGACAACTGTTGTCTTACCTTCGGTACTTGAGCCGATGTAGAAGGTTCTACGATCTCTATGTTATTTCTTTGTTCTCTAATTATTATATTTACATACTCTATCTGAACGTTAGGGTTTAGACATTTGGCTAGTTTCTCCCGGTATTGAGTGAATGCATCTTCCTTGATATTGCCTTTAATTATTAATTTCCAGTCGAAGTTATCGTCAGTAATGGGTTTAAGAGTACGTAACCATTCATCTTTAGACGGTCTAGAATCAATATTTATGAATCCGGTTTCTTTATGAGTCTTCGAAAGCATAACACGTAAAGTTTTAATTTCCTTTGGAAGATTGTCTATAGGTTCAGAATTTTCTCGTTCATTGTCCGTATCTGTAGCCTCTGCTACGGTCTCTCCGTTAAATACATAAAGTCGAGATAGGGCGTCTGCGTTCGAATTAATTTTTCCTTTTTTATATTCTATCGTATAATCGTATTCTAATAATTTCAAACGCCACCTCATTAACCGAGAAGATGGATCCTTTACATTCATCAACCATGTTAAAGGCTTATGGTCGGTGATAATTCTAAATTTCCTACCGTATAAATATTGCCGGTAGTGTTTTGTTGCCCAAACAATACCGAGCAATTCTTTCTCGGTGGTGCTGTAATTCTGTTCAGCTTTGTTTAACATTCTAGAAGCGAAGCTCAATGGCCTATCTTTTCCTATTTCGCCTTGTGATAGAACCGCGCCTATAGCTTCATTTGATGCATCCGTAGTCAATAAAAATTCTCTATTCCAATCAGGATATGCTAAAACTGGGTAATTAGTAACTGATTTAATCAGATTTCTAAAAGCGTTTTCCTGTTCCTCTTTCCAATCAAATGGTTGATTTTTTTGTAGCAATTTAGTCAAAGGTTTGGCAATTTTACTGAAGTCTTTAATGAATTTTCTGTAATAACCTGTTAGTCCTAAAAACTGCTTAATGTGCTTTGGGTTCGTCGGTACAGGATAATTTTCTACTTTTTGTATTCTTTCTGGGTTCGGTTTTACTCCTTCTTTTGAAATGATGTGTCCTAAGTAAGCTAACTCCTGTCGCAAATATTCACATTTGTCGGGTTGCAATTTAAGTCCACATTGTCTGAGTCTTCCGAAAAGTTTTAGTAAATTGTCATTATGTTCTTCAAACGTTCGTCCGTAAACTATTATGTCGTCCATATAATCAAAGCAACTATTTCCTATGAATCCGTGTAAACTGTGATTCATCATTCGTTGGAATGTCGGAGGTGCATTTTTAAGTCCGAACGGCATACGTAAGAATTCATAATGTCCGTCTTGTGTGGAAAATGCTGTTTTCTTTGTGTCTTTTGAATCTAACCCAATTTGGTGAAAGCCATTAGCTAAATCAAATGCTGAAAAATACTGTGCGTTACCTAGCTGGTCTAATATTTCATCGATGTTAGGCAAGGGGAAAGCGTCTGCAATTGTCTTTTCGTTCAATTTTCTAAAATCTATCACCAACCTCCACTTCTGTTTACCTGAAGCGTCTGCTTTTTTCGGTACGATCCACAGTGGGGAGTTGTAAGGTGATTTAGATTCTCTAATTATACCTTTACCTAGCATTTCTTTAATTTGTCGTTTAATTTCTTGTTGATGTATCGGAGGATATTTATATTGTTTAACGTGTACAGGTACATCGTCAGTCGTGTATATTTTGTGCTGTGTCATGTCTATCAAAGGTAAATCGTCTCCTGGTAATGTAAATATGTCATGGTATTCTGAAATAATATTCCATAGTTCATCGGGTCTGTCTAAAATGTGATCTAATCGAGTGTTTTCTTTTAAGAGACTTATACGTTCATCTAAGTTTGGAAAATTTGGTAAGGGTCGATTTAAGCATATTTCTGCGCTTTCTTCTACAGACTCGATTTCTAATTTTTGTAAAGATGGAGGAAGGATTAAATTTCCTGAAGAGTCAGTCTTTGTAAGTGCACCAAAGCCGATTGCAAAATTCACCAAAACTGATTTCTCGTCCTTGGGTACATTTCGACGATTAAAAACTCTACTGCCTATTTTAACATATCTGTCGGTAATTGCATAACCATTCCGTTTCAAAAAGTCCATGCCAATTATTCCTTGATATGGTAAACTATTATTTTTATCAATAACATATACAGGATTTTTAGTACTTTCATACGGAATACTCAAGGAATATTTGGATGGTAAAACATCGCCAGTAATGCTTAAGATGTTAATTCCCTTAAATTTACTTAGCTCTGTGTTTTCGATTCGGTCTTCTTTTATAATGCTTATTGATGCACCGGTGTCCAAGAGCCATTCAGTGTCCTTTAGTCCCTCCAGTTTTAACCGTAGTGTGGGTCCTGGACCTCCCGTTGCGGTGATCCTAGCTGCCCCTACGTCTGGTTTTCGTCCCCGTGCAACACGTGCACTCTGGGTGGTTCCCGTGGATGGCCCATTGACGGAAAATTTCGGCGTCTCAAGTGGCATTCTTCTTGCAGATGACCCGGTTTTCGACAGTACGTGCAGAATTTATTGCTCCATTGTTTCGGATCATTCCTCATGTCTTGTTTTCTTGAGTCAGCTGGTTTTTGTCCGAATATTACCCTTCTCGTACGTAAGTCAGTGTCGATTTCCAAAGCTGCGGAAATCGTTTCACTGAGAGTACGTGGATCTTTTGCGGAGATACGTATTTCTATCCTCTCGTTGACGCTTCTGATGAATGCACGAACTGCATTTTCACTTTCGAGTCGTTCACGGTATCGATGTTCCATCGGTGATAAGTTTAAATTGTCCAGTGCTCCTCTTATGGTATCTTGAATCTTCATGAACCTTGCCACGAAATTCTCCATACTTTCCGTAGGTCCTTGCACACATGCATCTCTTTTCCTTATCAACGACTCGAGACTTTCTCTTTCTCCGAACAGAAATCTCAAGCGTTTGTAGGTTTGTAGCTTCATTAGGCAGATCGAAAGACAACGAACTAGACTGTCGCGTCGACTCCAGCCTCTATTGTTAGAAGCTGTAATTGCACAGAAATTAACCGGAAGGGCCGGAAATTGCATCAGGATAGATTGCATCGGAGTCTTCGAAGATCTGTACAGACGACTGAGGTTTCTCTTCGGAGAAAGAGAAAGCATCGAGTCACTGATAAGGAAGAGAGATACTTGTGTACAAGGAGCTACAGAAACCATGGAGAATTTTGTAGCAAGATTTATGAAAATTCAAGACGCAATAAGAGGAGCAGTGGATAATTTAAATTTATCTCCGACGGAACACCAATATCGTGACCGACTGGAGAGTGACAATGCAATCCGTGCATTCATCAGAAGCGTCAACGAAGGGACAGAAATTCGTCTCGCAGCAAGAAAGCCGTACACTCTTAGTGAAGCAATTTCTGAGGCATTAGAAATTGACACCGATTTACGCACTAGAAGGATGATATTTGGACAAAAACCAGCAGAACCAAAAAAACCAGACATAAGAAGGAATCCTATGTCCAAACCATGGAACTTCAAAACGTGTAATTACTGCAAAAAATCTGGTCATCTGGAGGACCAATGTTATTTGAAACGTCGAAATTTTCCATCAATGGGCCATCCACGGGAACCACCCAGAGCGCACGTGTCACACGAGAACGAAGAACAGACGCAGGAACAGCAAGAATCACCGCAACAAGAGGCTCAGGACCCATATTACGATTGACCTGGAAGGAATTAAGGAAACTGAGTGGCTTTTAGACACTGGAGCATCAATCAGCATCGTAAAGGCAGACCGTATCCAGAACCCGAAACTGAGTAAACTGAAAGAAACTAATATTTTAGGCATTACTAACGATATTTTATCAGCAAAATATTCTGTGAATATTCCATATGAAACCACTAATAATCCATTTTATATTATAGACAAAAATTCTAGTTTACCCTATGAAGGAATAATTGGTATGTATTTTCTAAAAAGAAATGGTTACGAGTTCAACGATAAATATGTTAGAATTGAGAACTTTTAATCGAAGAAACTTGCCCAGAAATAAGAAATCAGTCCTAGTAAACTTCGCAATTGGTTTTGGTGCTCTTACAAAGACTGACTCTTCTGGAAAACCAACCCTTCCTCTATCTTTAAAAGATTTAAAAATTGAGTCTATAGACGATACAGCAGAAACATTTACAAATCGCGCTATACCAAATTTTCCAGATTTAAACCAACGTATAAAACTCTTGAAAGAAAATACACGATTAAGTCATATATTGGACAGACGTGACGAACTATGGACTATAATTTCAGAATATCATGATATATTTACTTTACCGGGAGATGCTTTACCCTTGACAGACATGACACAGCATAAGATATATACAACTGACGATGTACCAGTGCATGTTAAACAATATAAATATCCTCCAATACATCAACAACAAATCAAAAGACAAATTAAAGAAATGTTAGGTAAAGGTATAATTAGGGAATCTAAGTCACCTTACAACTCCCCACTGTGGATCGTACCGAAAAAAGCAGACGCTTCAGGTAAACAGGAGTGGAGGTTGGTGATAGATTTTAGAAAATTGAACGAAAAGACAATTGCAGACGCTTTTCCCTTGCCTAACATCGATGAAATATTAGACCAGCTAGGTAATGCACAGTATTTTTCAGCATTCGATTTAGCTAGTGGCTTTCACAAAATTGGGTTAGATTCAAAAGACACAGAGAAAACAGCATTTTCCACACAAGCCGGACATTATGAATTCTTACGTATACGGTTCGGACTTCAAAATGCACCTCCGACATTCCAACGAATGATGAATCAGAGTTTACACGGATTCATAGGAAATAGTTGCTTTGTTTATATGGACGACATAATAGTTTACGGACGAACGTTTGAAGAACATAATGAAAATTTACTAAAACTTTTCGGAAGACTCAGACAATGTGGACTTAAATTGCAACCCGATAAATGTGAATATTTGCGACAAGAATTAGCTTACTTAGGACACATCATTTCAAAAGAAGGAGTAAAACCGAACCCCGGAAGAATAAAAAAGGTCGAAAATTATCCTGTACCGAAAAAACCCAAAGCATATTAAACAGTTTTTAGGACTAACAAGTTATTATAGAAAATTCATTAAAGACTTCAGTAAAATTGCCAAACCCTTGACTAAATTGCTACAAAAGGATCAACCATTTGATTGGAAAGAGCAACAGGAAAACGCTTTTAGAAATCTGATTAAATCAGTTACTAGTTACCCAGTATTAGCATATCCTGATTGGAATAAAGAATTTTTATTGACGACAGATGCTTCAAATGAAGCTATAGGCGCGGTTCTATCGCAAGGCGAAATAGGAAAAGATAGGCCATTGAGTTTCGCTTCTAGAATGTTAAACAAAGCTGAACAGAATTACAGCACCACCGAGAAACAATTGCTCGCTATTGTTTGGGCAACAAAACACTACCGGCAATATTTATACGATAGGAAATTTAGAATTATCACCGACCATAAGCCTTTGACATGGTTGATGAACGTAAAGAATCCATCTTCTCGGTTAATGAGGTGGCGTTTGAAATTATTAGAGTACGTGTTATGCTACGTGTTATGTTACGTGTTATGCTATCGAAAACTCGTAAAGAAACCGGATTCATAAATATTGATTCTAGGCCGTCTAAAGATGAATGGTTACGTACTATTAGACCCATAACTGACGATAACTTCGACTGGAAATTAATAATTAAAGGCAATATCAAGGAAGATGCATACACTCAATACCGGGAGAAATTAGCTAAAAGTCTAAACCCTAACGTTCAGATAGAATATATAAACATAGTAATTAGAGAAACTAAAAATAACGTAGAGATCGTAGAACCTTCTACATCGGTTCAAGTACCGAAAATAAGACAACAGTTGTCCATACGGAATTCAGTGGGCCCTAGAAATTTACCGTCTATATGGATGACGGATGAGCCACCAGAAACATTACCCAAAAATCATATTTATGTCTCACCCTGCAGCACATTTCGAGATAAAATACAACAGCTGAAAGATTTTCTAAACGGAAGCATGAACAATATAAACATTTACAGTAACGATCGCGATCAATTAAAAGTAATCCAATTGTTCAACGAATTAAACCTTAGAAACGATATGATCATCTATCTATCAAAACCTACCGATCTAGAATCGATAAACAAAAAACAAATTATAGAGATAGCTCATAGTAGTTTATTCGGTGGACATTATTCTCATGAAAAGACGTTGCAGAAAATTAGACGAGAACATGATTGGCCTAACATCACAAATGATGTTAGAGATTACATAAAAACTTGTTCCACTTGCCAAAGAAATAAATCGACTTCTAGACCAAACATAATTCAGGTGCAAACTGACATACCTAAAGATCCTTGTGCTAATGTGTCACTCGACATTTGCGGCCCTTTTCCAATTACAGAATGTGGTAACAGGTATCTTCTAGTAATTCAAGACTACCTGACCAGATATTTAATGATAGAGCCCTTCATCGATAAATCCACAGCATCGATCATCAAAGCATTTTGGCAATCATGGCTTACAATATTTGGAAAACCAAGGGAGATATTAACCGATAATGCACAGGAATTCAAATCAGACGAGTTTAAGAAATTTTGCGAA
This sequence comes from Hedychridium roseum, assembly GCA_963989215.1. Classification (NCBI taxonomy): domain Eukaryota; kingdom Metazoa; phylum Arthropoda; class Insecta; order Hymenoptera; family Chrysididae; genus Hedychridium; species Hedychridium roseum. Next base: position 4,650,616 of record OZ022308.1, read on the forward strand.
CAGATGAACACAACACAGATATTCACATCAATTTATCATCCCCAGAGTAATGGCAAAAACGAAAGATCCCACGTAATATTGCAGGAATATCTAAGACATTATACGTCACCCGATAACGAATGGGATTTGATTCTCCCCCACGCTATGCTCTCCTATAATTGCACAGTAAACAGGCAAATAGGTTTTACTCCGTACGAATTACAAATAGGTCGCGAACCAAATTCAATATTAACATCTGACGAAATTAAGGATACTATACAGACACAACATGAGATTTCTAAATTTTTACACGAAAATAATTTAAAAGAAGCTAGGGAAAACATCGACCTGAGTAGTAGACCGGAAGATAACAATTGGAAAGATAAAGATATTATTAACATCGGAGATTTGGTATTGGTCAGGAATTTTACTTCGCGAAATTTCGATCCTAAATGGCGCGGACCCTTTAGAGTCTAAAGTAAAAACGATAAGATTACTTACCGGATAGACGAAGGATTCAACAAAAAGATCACATATCATCGTAAGGACATAAAATTATTCTTTCCAGATGAGGGTAATTCCGTTCGTAACGATGATAATAGTCTGCGGTGCATCGCAGGAAACGAAATACACTCTGACGGCGATTAGCAAAAAGCAAGTGATCTATCTCGAGCACCTTGCCGAGGCCAAGATATACCATGAAAATTGGAAAGTCGTAATCGGGTATGATTTCTCGAACCTGGAGGACATTTATTTGAAGATCAAATCGAGTTACACACAACTCCTTGGTAACTGTTTGCAAAGAATAGACGGAACTAAATAGATATACAGTTCCAAATCCAGGATTCTGCGATGTATAAGTAGTTTAAATAAATTAGAAAATGAATTAGTAAATGTACTTCATATGACCGGAACTAAACCTAAGATTACACTAAGTCGCTACACTAGAGGCATATTTGACTTTGTGGGCGAAGTGTCCAAAGTACTTTTTGGTACCTTATCAGAGTCGGATGCGAGTTACTATAACAACGAACAGGACCGATTGTACAGTGATCAAAGAACATTGGCACAATATGTTAAGAATCAGACTCACATTATCCTTAGTAATTTAAATGCTAACGAAGAAATGCTTAATCGGACCAGTAATACAATCGAACATATTAATAACCAATTCAACAGAGTAAGAAATCTTTCCATAACTAATGAGGTCAACATTCAAATTGACGAAATTTTGCTGGATTTAGGAGAATATTCGGAAACTTGAAGACCTAATAGTAGATGGAAAGACAGGTACGATAAAACCATATGTTTTGCCTCCCAACGAGCTGTTCAATCTGTTACAAAATCAGACTCATGTTCAGAACTTTCCAGTACCACTCGAGGAACAGTATTATACCACTCTGATAGATATCAGTCGATTAAGCATTGCTTTGACCCGACATCATGTAATAGTTACCATTTCGATTTCCTTGTTGGAAAAGAAAACCTTCGAAGTTATACGGCCGATGTCGATACCATAAAATAATTGGTGGTACCATTCTGTAATCAATATAGCTGACGAAATAGTATTAATAGATAAAGCGAGAACAACATTTATGCCTTTGGAGTTAGTAGATTATAAGCAAGCGAAAACTCTCGGCAATGTTAAACTATTTCAAAGAAGACATCCCGATTACTCCATCCGAGCGAGAGATAACTGTCTATTGAACTTAATTGTTAAAAAACGACCTAACCATTGTAAAACACAGTATATGCAATTCGAAAATACTTTGTGGATACAATTGAGCTCAAACCGTGACTGGATTGAAGTAGCCCCTAAAGTAGAAGTATTGCACATACTTTGTTCGGACCAAGTACCACGTAGTTGAGAACTCAACAATAACTACGTTTTTAATGTAGTACCAGATTGCATGGCAGTTTCCGACACAGCAATACTACAACCAGAAAATAGTAATACAAAAATTTTACATAAAGATATCATGATTAGTGCCAACATAAGCAATAGCTTAAACGAATCTATTCGAGGCATATCAATTTCCGACATCCCTTTTGATTTAATTAAGGACACTCACGTCACACCCGATAAGTTGTTAACGATGGGGAAAAGCTTAGAAGAGATAGATGAAATTGCCAATAAAATAGCATCCCACGAAAGAACGAAGACTTGGAAGGAAAAATTCTACGAGTATTTACAGTATATTGGGTATTTCGCCATTGGAGCATTTACGTTCGTATTTTTGGTAAAAATAGGCTTCTTCAAAGCAATTTTACACCTACTCCGCCAAATCATTGGGAATTGCTACACCAACTGCAGTTTTAATAACAGGGAACCTACACAACACGTTCAGTACACAGCGTCTTCGGAGAATGTTCATTCTTTCGTTGGCAATGAAATTCGAAAGCGTGCCCTCAGACCAATCTGGTAGAATCTCCTACTTATACGAATAAGCAAATTCTTTTTAAGGGGGAGGTGTCGGCGGATGCTACTTGAGATCCTTTTTTTTGTTAGCATATTTTTATTTTTTTTTTCTTTCTACTTTTATAGTTCTACAGAGATATGCCAGACATTGCCTATTGCAATGTCTGTCGTTAGAGACAAACCAGATCTCAGGAATGCAGCCGTACCCTTCTCCGGTTCTTTTGGATTTCTGGGAAAGGACACTTAAGTGCAAATAGAGTTTCCACCAACCTTTTTATGTACTCTAGAACAGTCAGTCGACGTCTAGCTCCCGAACAGTTCAGTCACTAAATAAAACTCAGTTAAAAAATCATCCAGTTTGCATATAATTTCTGTAAGCGCAACCCAAACCTTTCGCGTTTGCAACACAGCCAAAAAACTTGTAAATCCTTCTAGTGTCGGAGCGGTCTGTGAAGGTAAAGTTGTACAAAACCGTCTCCATGTCTATGACCATTTTTCAGGGTAATATTTTCTAACTGACACCGGTGCTGATGTGTCATTGCTCCCGGCCGATGCCAAAATTCGTGGTAAACCTTCCGGTTTTAAACTTTTTGTGGCGAATGATTCGGTCATCAACACTTTTGGCGAGTCGTCGCGTATATTGGATGTAGGATTGCGTCGTCCGATAAAATGGAACTTCGTCATTGCGGCAGTTCCCTATGCAATTATAGGAGCCGATCTGCTTGCGTATTATAGACTTGTAGTTGATTTGCAACGTCGCAGGATTGTGGATCCGGTGACCAATATCCGCTCTCGTGCGGTACTCAGACCAACATCTGTTATACATTATATGTCAGACCAATGTCTGTTCTTACGGTCTGCGCGCATAATGCAGGGTCCACGTGCGCGAAAATCGTCGACGAGTTCCCGGGCATCCTAGGCTCCTCTCCGTTTTACCCTCTCGAGGAGGCCAGTGTCCAGCACCTCATCATTATCACCGGCCCTCCGGCAGTTGAAAGGGCTCGGCGTTTGATGCCGGAAAAATGGAAGGCCGCCAAGGCCGAATTTAGGGCTTTATGCGAAGCCGGCGTTTGTCGTCCGTCTTCTAGTCCGTGGGCCAGCCCCATCCACATGGTCTTGAAGAAGGATGGGTCGTGGCGGATTTGTGGCGATTACAGAAGACTCAACTCGGTCGCGATACCCAATAGGTATCCTACTCCCCATCTCCATGATTCCTCCGTCATGTTGAGAGGGAGGTCGATCTTTTCGGCGTTTGACATACGAAGGGCGTATAACCAGATTCCAATGGCTCCTGAGGACATTGAGAAAACCGCCGTAATTACCCCCTTCGGTCTTTTTGAGTTTTGTTATATGACCTTCGGTTTCCGAAATGCCAGTCAATCTTTTCAGCACTACATCAACCACGCGTTGGGTGATTTAGACTTTGTACTCGTCTATATAAGCGACATTTTGATCGCTTCCAGTTCTCTTGAAGAGCATCTAGCACATCTGAGAATAGTCTGCGGAAGGCTACAAGAGTTCCATTTAAATATCAATGTTAACAAGTGCCTGTTCCGCGCCACGGAATTGAAATTTCTCGGTTATTAGGTGGATTCGGAAGGCATTCGTCCGATTCCGGAACGTGTTTCCGCAATAACCGAATTTCCCAAACCTCAGACCGTGGCTCAATTACGACGTTTTCTCGGTATGATTAATTTCTACCGTCGTTCTCTTCCGCACGCGGCAGCCTCCCAGGCACCTCTTAATGCTTTCCTGCAAGATTCGCGTAAAAATGATAAACGCGAAATTCTTTGGACGGATGAATCCTCGGCGGCGTTTTCCAAGGTCAAAGACGATCTTGCTAAGGCTGTTTTACTTGTGCGTCCTCGTTTTAACGCGGACATCCGTGTTGTCTCCGACGCATCCGATTCGTGTATGGGTGCTGTCCTTGAGCAATGTTCTGCGGATAGCTCCTGGCAACCTCTTGCGTTCTTTTCTAAAAAATTCTCGCCACCGCAGCTTAATTACAGCGTGTATGACCGGGAGCTGACGGCGATTTTTGAAGCGGTGAAGTATTTCCGTTACTTCGTCGAAGGGCGTAATTTCAAAATTCTTACCGACCATAAACCCTTTGTTGCGAGGTTTTAATTGTGGTCAACGGAATTATTATAGAACTCAATGCGGTTTTTGGTTCTCGAAGCTAGTGAAATTTATTTGCCTTGCAGACACAGTAGTTTCGCTCTTCATTCGTGAAGGTAATCGACTCACTGCCTCCCGCATCCCCGAAATCCGCTCTCGAATCCGTGAGAGAGGGGAGCAGCGAATCTTAGTCTCATCGTTACTTCGCGTACCGAGCCGTGGTGCTGAACGGATGGCGCGAATTTTAAAGGAGGTGATTCGCTGCTTCCCTTACAAGGTTCGGCGGAGAGTAGTGGATATTAGCATAGTAACCTAAATTATAAACATAATAAAGCTGAATTCTAAACACTCTTGATCTACGCTTTCGCACAGCGTTCGGATAAGGCGTCGCCCAGGCAGCTTCGGCAGTTATCATTTATTGCGGAATTCACAACTTGCTTAGAACACATTGCGGGTAACGATAACGTCGTCGCCGTCGCATTGTCTCGTGTGGATTCACTACGTTTCCCGGTCGAAATTAAATTGGATCGCCTGGCGGAGCTTCAAAAGACGGACTCGCAACTGACATTAATTCGTCAGGATTCCGATCACCCGCTTAAACTCATATCCATTTTTGTCGGACCTTCCCATGCAGCGATTTTCTGCGAAATTTCTGGTGAAGCCATTCATCTGTACGTTCCGACAAGTCTTCGCGATACGGTGTTCAAATTATTCCATAGTCCAGCTCATCCCAGTGCTAAAGTCACAGACCGTTTAATTCGGCAACGCTATGTGTGGCCTGACATGCATCGCGACATTTCTCGTTGGTGCAAGCACTGTTTACCTTGCCAACAGTCCAAAGTCAGTCGGCATGTCAAACAAACTGTAGAGCATTTTGTCGCTCCAAATGGGAGATTTGACCATGTCCATTTGGATTTGATCGGTCCTCTTCCTCCTCAAGACGGCTATAGCTATTGTCTGACTATGATCGATAGGTTTTCTCGAAGGGTCGAGGCTATCCCTCTCCGCGAGACCTCAGCTCAAACAGTGTCTAGGGTGTTTTTCGACATGTGGATCTCGCGTTATAGAGCTCCAAGAGTCATTACTACAGATCAGGGAGCCCCTTTCGAGTCCCGTCTGTTCACCGCGCTTTTATCTCTAGTTGGTTGTGAGCGCATACAAACCACCGCGTATCATCTGGCCTCCAATGGTTTGATCGAACGTTGGCATCGGTCGTTAAAAGCGGCAATTATGTGCCATGGCAATGAGTCGTGGTTACGCGTTCTTCATACCGTACTGCTATCCCATATACAGGGTGTCACAGAGCACCCCTACCAGCCATTTATAAGCGCACAGGATGCTCTGAAGAGAAAAACTCGATATGTTTGTATACCTAAATCGGGTACGCTCTATCGATTGGTTCCATTACCAACTTCCGGTACCAACCGGAAATGGGTCATTCTGACCCAAAGTTGGGTTTTTAAATGGAACATGCTACTTTTTGTTGTGGATTCGGATTACCTGTGAAAAAACAAGAAACTTTTACTTGAACCATTTGTGTGTGTCCCGTGCGTGTGTGTGTGGAGGAGGGGGGGGGGTGGTGGTTCAGATCAAATGTTCAAAGTGCCTGCTACCTTGAATCATACATTCGCGCAAACGCTTCGTCACACTATCGGTAGCCTGCAAGATTTCCACGTTGCTCAGAAATCCACGGGGGTCATGTCTGGAGATCACGCTGGAGAGGTGGTCACGCTACAGGACCTCCTATTCCGATCCATTGTTCAGGAAACACGTGATCCATGACATTCCATGCCACCACAGAGAAATGGCTCGGACACCCATCCTGCTGCATCCACATTGTTGCTCGTGTATTCAGTAGAACATCTTCTAGAAGTTGAGGAAGGATGTTGTCGAGGAAGTCAGCATACACACGGCCATTCAAGGTACCATCGAAAAAGTATGGCCCTATGATTCTACATCCAATGAGGCCACACCATGTGTTGAGACTCCACAAATGCTGATTGTCCACTTCTCGCAGCCAATGTGGCTTTTCTTGCGACCAGTAATGGACATTGTGGATGTTGACCTCTCCGTTGCCTTTAAATGTAGCTTCATCGGTCCACAAAATCGATCGATGGAACTTACGGTTTTTGGTCAGTAACCATTGGCAAAATTCGACGTGTTTTCGAAAATCCCCTCCTTCAAGTGCCTGATGTAGATTGATGTGGTAAGGATGATAACCACTATCATTCAAAATCCTCCATACCGACATGCGGCTGATACCGGACTCAACCGCGATTCTCCTGGTTGAATCATGAGGGTTCATACCAACGGCAGCGATAATATCAGGCACGATTTCACCTCTCACCGGATCTCACATCTCACGCCTAATCTGCTGATCCTTATTGTGGTGGGGCTGAATTTAACCAGTCGGCTGAATCCAACGTGCCAAACGCCTGAAAACGTTGTGAAACTGACGAACACGTTCAGGGTATCTCTCTGTGTACAATCGTTCAGCTGCTCTGTAATTTTGTACACATTCGCCTAATACCATGAGCATATTGAAACCTTCCGCGTTGGAAAACATTTTTGCTTTGCCAAAACTGAGAGTCGAATGATCTCCGATAAGTGACTACGTGACTGATAAACCTGCCACACAGCAATTCAGATCCGAAGAATGATGGAAAAAAATGGAAATACGAGCAAATATCATCGTTAAGAATTTCAAACATTCTCTCGTTTCTTAACCTTCTTAAAATTCTAACGATAGCTCTTTGCCCATGTTTACATTTTTTTCCATCATTCTTCAGATCTAAATTGCTATGTGGCACGATTATTAGTTCATTCGACTCTTAGTTTTGGCAAAACAAAGGTATGAACACGCACACGCACACGCACACGCACACGCACACACACGGGACCAAACAAGTGCCACGTCCTCATTATTGGTCCTGGGTTACGCCAAGAGCAGTTCAAGGTCATTTTCAAGGTGAATGACAGCATGTTTCTGGGAAATCGTTCAAGTGAAAGTTTCTTGTTTTTTCACAGGTAATCCGAATCCACAACAAAATGTAGCATGTTCCATTTAAAAAACCCACTTTGGGTCAGAATGACCCATTTCCGGTTGGTACCGGAAGTTGGTAATGGAACCAATCGATAGAGCGTACCCGATTTAAGTATACAAACATATCGAGTTTTTCTCTTCAGAGCATCCTGTGAGCTTATAAACAGCTGGTACGGGTGCTCTGTGACACCTTGTATGTACGTATACAGGGTGTTTCTATGACATTGGTCCAAACTCAAGAAGCGTATAGATGAAGTAAACATAAGCAACTTTTAATAATATACCTGTGGTCTCTGATGATTATTGATGAAGTTACAGCCGTTTGAATATCCGCCTACAGATATGCAATATGTTGACAAAGTGACCCATATTCGGCTGCTGACAGCTGTCCGATGCGATCAATGGCACGGTGATCGTCATCGGCTCAGTGCCGTGTACATGGGACACGGCTGACTAAACCTTTTTCGTCTTTATTTTTCGAGCCGAGGAAGTGTTAAAATTTTCCCAACTACTTTAAATCACCGAACTATTGGGGAGAAAATTACCTATTAAAAAAGTTCGACCAACTAAAATATTCGAGTACTCATAAAATTTCGAGTTACTTATGTATAAATCTTCAACTCGGAAAGTTTACATATTCCAATAGATTTCAAACTTTCGAGTTATTCGCAAATATCCGCATTATTGGTGACGACGTTTCCTGCACTAGAAAATAATTTTTCACTTGGTAAATGGAAAGTAATTATTTCGAGGAAGTTTATTGCTAATAATGATAACTTAGAAACGTCCACACTAATAATTCGAATATTGACATGTTGAATATTTATCTCCAAGTAACTCGAAAACTTACGAGGGCTCGAATATTCGAATCGCTCGATATTTTTAATGGCTTACTTTATTCAACTCGCACAATCGAACCAAATAAATTCCGAATACGTGCATATTCTTAAACACCAATTGCACTGAATACACTGCACAAAACTGTACTTATGACGATTGTTCAATACGTCAACCACCGACGGTCATACACGTTTATTTAGTGGCAAACGGGTTGATGGTTATTTATTACACCCGGCCGTTAGCTACAACTATACCGATGCGAAAAACGAGTGTCCGGAGCGCTAATAGCGACGGGCGACCCCGTGAGTCGCATTTTCGTCGCGGATGCACGAATTAAAACGCAGTTCCACGTCGATACGGGGGCTGACGTCAGTGTTTTTCCGTGAAAAAGGTTAAGTGGTTAGTGTAGCCGAACAGACTATGCCTTGGTGGCGGCTAACGGGACGCCTATTCCAACCTATGAACAAAATATATTAGTGTTGAATTTAGGTCTGCGTAGGAACTTTTCATGGAATTTTACCGTAGCCGAAGTTACTCGCCCGATAATCGGGGCGGACTTTTTATGTAATTTTGGACTGCTAGTAGACTCAAGATGCCGACGCCTTGTGGACAGTATAACGATGTGTGCAGTGGCTACGAACGTTTGCCAAGGTGCGGTGGAATCAGTGCGGAGTGTGGTGGCAATGGTGGACAATGAGATGCGTGAGTTGCTGGGCAAATTCTCACAAGGAAAGTACCCGAGGGGTACCTCACCGATTTTTTTTCTTTTGAGATATGTTGTAGTACATCAAAAACTATTAGACACGTATTTTTTTATACGTGCCCATAAGCCAGTTTAAGGGGTGAAAACTGCCCCTAAAGAGCTCCGCGAAAAACCATTTTTTGCTGTTTTCTTCACCACTAGGTACAATTTTTTCAAAAAACCACTGGGATATTATTATACATTAGTAGACAATACTATACATAATATTTTGACAAATGGGGGTCACAACTCTTAGTTTTATTTGAGGAAAAACGTAATGTTTCGGTACATTTTTTTTTTTACACCAATTACAATGAAAATTGTACAGTTATAAAGAAAATAAGAAATAGCAGTTGACCACTTTCGGCGTTTTTAAAAACAACCACCTTTTAGGGGGTAAATTACCCTTAACTTACATTATCGTATTTATTCATGGAAAAACAAAATTTTAGCTAATTCTTCGATAAATTTGGTTCTCAATAAAACTGTTTATCACTAATTCAATAGTACAATCAAAAACGCGGTGATTTTCACACTTTTAAGGGGGGTTAACTACCCCTCGTACATAGTCAGTTACGAACTTACCTTACACAGTGATTGTTTGAACTTCCGTATTCCGCGACAGAATTTTAGATCCAAATTTTCAAGTCTATTTGTTATAAATTGTAGAAAATCTCCGAATTTGAGGTAAGAATTCTCTAGTTTTAGGCGTGATACTTCGCGGGATCGCGATTTATCAATTTTCCTGGTTATTAATGCCATACATTATCTTATAAGTTTTTAATAAGTATATTTGGTTCCAAATAAATTTCTTATTGTGATTTTTAATATTCAACCTTTATACAGTAATCTCGATAGTTGTTAGTTTTGATAATCTGTACAATAGTGGTAATCGTGAAAAAATAGTTCAAAGATAAAGACTTTTTACACCATGAGCATCTTACGACTGCAACATTAGAACATCCTTCAATATCGCACTCAATATCGCACATTTATCCCCGAAACTAAAATCAACGGGATTGTCGAACATATCTGGTTTTTCATCAATGTAACCGCTTTTATACCATGAGTATTTAAATAAATTTACGTATCTTGGAGAAGATAGCTGATTATGAACTAAAGATTGCAGTTTGATAATGTTATTCCTGAAGTGCAAATTTAAATCTTCATTCATTAATATTACGCTGTCCCAAAAGTGTTTTACATAATTTTTCCATACTCTGAAGCCATACACATCTAACGGTTGAATTTTACCAGTTGTGCCTTTTGGAATTATTTTCAAGTTAATATGATTATTAAGCGGTGTTGCTTCCCTCACAACGTCAGGACAATGTCCACTCCACGAATCAATTAACAAAACGCTTGAAGAACCAACATTTGGTAAATATACGTTTTCCAACCAAGTTTTAAAATGATCTGAAAATAGTACCTAAATAATATCAACATAGATTATTGCCAAATGTTGGAAAAAAGAATTATACCTGAAGTAAGTTTTCCTGATTTCGAAGCCGTAACATAAACATTGGAGGCCGTAAATAAACTTGCTTCTACTATAGGCCCAAATTCTCCTGTTTTTTCCTTCACTACAATGAACAACGGTAAAAGAAGTTTTCCATCTGTTAATATTGTCGGTTGAATAGTATAACTGTGGGTCGTGGAGCTGACTGATTATACCATACATTGAATTTGTTGTTCTCCTTCCACGGCCAAAGTTCGACCAATATTCATTACTAACTGAAATCCACTCTGATCTGAATTAAAGACAGATATTACACCTTCTTCTTGAATAAGCTGTTTTATTTCAGCCACAAAAGCATTAGCTTTTTCTTTTAAATAATCTGCTCCTTCTATTGTTTTTTCAGTGACAAATTTGTTGATTTTCCTGCTTACAATCCTGTGTGCTTTTTTGAAATTGGTTAGCCAGTGGTGTGAAGCCTTAAATCTCAAATCTTCAGGTCCAATGTCTTTTTGCGTTTGTAAAGACCATTTTCGTAAATCTGTATCGTGGTCAATATGACCAGCATCAAGAGCTGCGCGAAAGTTATCTAAAACGAACTGACAAATTCTTCCTATCTTTTCTCTGTAAGTGCCTAATTTGTTTAAATTATGAGCCCATCGTTTTAATTGTGTTATTGATTTGACTTTTCGAAATCTATGTTGTACCGTACGTAATTCCAGGTTTTTTGTAATCCCACTTCTCCAAAATTCTACAGCTTTTGATTTATAATCGTAAGATAATTCTTCGGAATCTTTACTACATTCTGCCGAATTTTCAGGTAGATCTTCAGTCCATAGTATTTCATTATCCTCTATAATTTGCATTTCGATATCCGTATATTGTTCTTGAAAACCTAATGTCTCGACTTCACTTATTTCTATGTTATTAAATTCTGTCATTGCATCAAGTAATATTTTTTTAATGCTTTCCTGTAAAGCAGTTTCTTCCTTCGTTATAATTGTATTTCTAATTGCAAACCTTGAAATGTCACCAAAAGTAGATTTACTACATTAATGGGATTGACAGCCATTTTGAAAGACGCTACCTAAAACGGTGTTATTTATCAAATTTATTTTTAATATTTTATAAATTAATTTGTAAAATTATTTTAAAATTATGTTAAATTAAAATAAAATTATGTTAAAGTATTGTAAAATATATAAAAATATATTATAAATATTTTATAAATTTTATAAATTATTTTATAAATTATAAATTATTTTATAAATACTTTGGCACAAAAGGAGTTGGCACAAAACAGAACTTACCACAATGTTCGTGATATATGACAAATGTCACGTAGGATCTTCCACAAATTAGGTAAAATCTATTTACACGATCAAATTAACTTAAGCTCACCGATTAGTTATTAAAAATATATGAACGTAATGAATAAAACGGAATTACGACTATTAACGGACGATCGAAACGAATCACTCGCGACATGTACACAGAATGCTCTTGCCCGACTTTTGGGGGTTTTTATATGCAGCGTTAATTCAGTTCTTTTAATATTCAATTGTCCACGACGTCCAGACGCCCGCTGACCTCACCATGCCATTTACAACTTTGGCCTTCTGTCTGATGTTGATGCCATATATTTTTGAACATTACATCACGCATTAAAATGTTTTTTTTAGAACACAACACACGCATATACTATTGGTAAACACAATATCAACATCGAACTAAAAGCGCATAAATTGTACCAAATAATTTAAGCAAATTTTTGCTTTAAACAAGAAAATTGAAAAATGGCGATCCGGCATAGTATCACGCCTAAAAGTAGAGATTTCTTACCTCAAATTCGGAGATTTTCTACAATTTATAACAAATAGAGTCGAAAATTTGGATCTAAAATTCTGTCGCGGAATACGGAAGTTCAAACAATCACTGTGTAAGGAAAGTTCGTAACTGACTATGTACGAGGGGTAGTTAACCCCCCTTAAAAGGGTGAAAATCACCGCGTTTTTGGTTGTACTATTGAATTAGTGATAAACAGTTTTATTGAGAACCAAATTTATCGAAGAATTAGCTAAAATTTTGTTTTTCATGAATAAATACGATAATGTAAGTTAAGGGTAATTTACCCCTTAAAAGGTGGTTGTTTTTAAAAACGCCGAAAGTGGTCAACTGCTATTTCTTATTTTCTTTATAACTGTACAATTTTCATTGTAATTGGTGTAAATCTCTAAGTTTTACACAAAAAAATGTACCGAAACATTACGTTTTTCCTCAAATAAAACTAAGAGTTGTGACCCCCATTTGTCAAAATATTATGTATAGTATTGTCTACTAAAGATAATAATCTCCCAGTGGTTTTTTGACAAAAAATGTACCTAGTGGTGAAGAAAACAGCAAAAAATGGTTTTTGGCGGTGCTCTTTAGGGGCAGTTTTCACCCCTTAAACTGGCTTATGGGCACGTATAAAAAAATACGTGTCTAATAGTTTTTAATGTACTACAACATATCTCAAAAGGAAAGAAATCGGTGAGGTACACCTCGGGTACTTTCCTTGTCAGACATTACGAGGCCCCCTACGCATCCAAAGCCAGTCAAATACTCGACGGTGCATCACATCATGACAACACCTGGACCACCAGTTTCGTGTAGACCCGGGCGGCTTACAACAGACCGATTGGCGGCAGCGAAGCAGGAGTTTCACATCATGCTCCAACAGGGCATCGCACGATCTTCAAAGAGTTGTTGGTTGTCAGCACTACACATGGTGCCCAAGAAGGAGGCGGACTGGCGCCCGTGCGGAGATTACCGCGTGTTGAACGCTAGGACAGTGCCGGACAGATACCCCGTTCCCCACATTGAGGATTTCGCCCAGGGTTTGCCAAAGAAGATATACCAAAGACCGCAATAACGACGCCGTTTGGACTATTTGAGTTTTCAGTAATAACATTTGGTCTGCGGAACGTGGTGCGGAACGTGGTAGAGGCCACTACTGGTTTCCCAAAGCCAACTACAAAGGCATAATTAAGCAGGTTCCTGGGGATGGTGAATTATTACAGGAGGTTCACCCCAGGGTCTGCGAAGATACTGGCTCCGTTGTTTTTCTGCCTGAAGAGGGGCAGCCAGAAAGATCCGGTAACCTGGACGAAAGGCACCGAGCAGGCGTTTCAACGGACCAAGGAGGCTTTGGCCAATGCCGCGCAGCTGGCACATCCAGTGGCCCGCGTAAAGACACGGCATCCGAGGTGTAGGCAGTTGGAATAAAGACATCAATGCAGAAGCACGTGTGATATGATTCCTCTAGTCCCTGCATTTCCTACAGTAGATTGTGAGAGAATCAGTTTTACGTACAAATTATAAGATTTCAAATACGACATTGAGTACGTACACAAATATTCAGAAACTGCGGATGAAGAAGAGGAATTAAGAAAGAGGAATTCTGTTAGATGCGGAAATAAACTGAGTCAGATTTAATTCCCTTAAAGCACTTGGGTTTTATATTTTCTCACACAAAGAAAAACTCAACGACACGATTTATTATTCAATAGTCAATAATTCCTTAATACTACGGTAAACTATCCCCACTTTACTCTAACTTAAACTAACTAGACGTAATTACAAATTAAATTTACTTTTGAGAAGCAGCACTAAAACTTAGCGTGTTTTAGCCGTTCAAAAGACTCGGGCGAGAAGAATAAGAACCGTTATAACTGGCGATCGAGATTAATGCTTTGCGCAGAGAACAGTACTCAAGAGCAGTGACGTAAGCGACCGCAGAACAATTGATTGGTTGAGGTGACTCATCGTCGTGCTCCTGATTAGCTGCTACGTAGAGAGGGGAAATGAATTCCGCCAACGCGATTCGCTGCTAATCGTATGCGCGATAGCGAAAACGTGGAAGACTGAGCGACATGCTCCTCTCAGTTCTAAACAAATTCTAAGAAACAAAAAAGAAGATGGTGGACCTGACAATGGATTTTGCATGGGCAAGAGCAATCAAGGGACATTTGTTGTCCATTTGGCCCATAAGGAATTAAGATATGAGGATGATTAAAATAAAATTTCAAATAAATAAATGATAATAATTAATTTTTGAATATCTTTTTTTTTAAATGTTTTTATTGCACTTGTCGACAGAATGACTCCTGTTATAAGCTGAAATTGCCTCGAAATATCTGTAAACGAGTTATCCCGCTTTATGCGATTGTGGTACTCGCGACTCTTAATGCAAAATAAATTCAAAAATTGCTCATATATTTTTATAAGCATTTTTGTTTTTTGTTTTGTTCTTTGTCTGTTCTTTGTCTGAAAAGGGTAATTGCGTGCGATGTAATTATGTGCAATGAACATGCATATGAATTTTACTAAATACACCATTCTTAATATAAAACATTTATGTATATTGTAATAGATAGAAATTTCCGGACAGCGTACATGTAGTAGTGCATCGATGAGAGCGGCGAGAATCTTCCGAATATGCAAAATATAAACATCTAAAAGATATATAAGGACCCCCGCGACACCGCAGCGACACACATCATCACAACATATCAACAGCACGTCACATCACGTTACATTGCGTTGCATTCCGTTCCACATTGTGATACATTGTACTTTGAGTGTTACCAGTGTAAATCTCGTTATTCCTTTTTTTTTAAATAAAAAGAGATCGTCCTCATTTGTAACAATATATTATATTCTAACAATAGTTATTTCATGTAATAAATATGTATAATGACCTGCGATGTTGTTATAAAAAGAAGTATATTTCCTAATATAGGGAATTATAGAATATAGAATAAAAGGATTATAAAAGGATTATATTTCCTATTTTTACTTTATTTTGCTGTACTGTCCGCTTTCGTCTTTTGTTTCTTTATTGAATGTTTTAAAATTCGAAAGCATTGCTTAGTTTTATGTTGTCTACCCTGCGTAACTATGCTGTTGTGGGCGTTTAGCTCACTGAGTTCTAGGGGAATAATAACTGACGCGTTGATTTCGCAATCCTTTTACTCAACACTGTTGGTTTTTACAAGCGATTTCTTTTGTCTCTACGCACTTCGGAAGTTCCTTTCTTTTTGTCTTTTCGGCGACTACGTTGTGCCGGCTTGCCAGTAGGAGGCGTCACAATCTTACTGTTTCGCTTCGCTAGTCAGTAGGTGGCGCCACAGTGCTCTCGCTGTGGGGACTCGGTTCCCCCACCCCTGGACAGTTAAGAGTGGGGGTCGTCGTTACGGCTTCTGGCGGGAAGCGGCGGTACCCATCTCGCCATCATGTTGGACTCAACCGTCGAGAACGAACGCTAAGAAACTGACTCTTGCAATTATTCATTTGTGAAGTACCTCAACCCTTCTCCTTGAGTTGGCTGAGTGTATATGGGTGAAATTCCCATATTGGTGACCCCGACGTGATCTTAATAAGTATTGTTGCCGTTTCCTTGGTAACTACGTATCACGAGCTACGTTCTCGTGTAAGTTACGGTGTGAGCTTGACCGGCGATAATTTGCTACGCCGTGCTCTGTGAAGAGCATTCCCTGTCATCGACGGGGCTGGAGCAGCGTGCTGCCGTTCCCTGGCGCTCTGTTTGACTGGCTGCTTGGAGGAATCATCAGCTTCGAGGGTGAGGTTTTGGCGCGAAGCCATCGTCACCGGCGCCTTCCTTCCCGCTCCTGGAAACCTCCAGCTTCAAGGGCGAGTGACTGCGTGAAGCCATCGTCATCGGCGCCTTTTTCTCCTTGCCCCTGCTTGTGTCTGCACCGCCGATATCTTCGAACGGGAGTCATTCTCTGCAGCATCATCAGCATCACTGCGTATAATTCGCCATTTTTTTTCTTTTTTTTTCGGCGTCCTTCGCTGGGCTTTGGCGCGTTTTTGGTATCGCTCATCGTTCTGCACAACGACAAGTGGCTGCCATTTTGTTTTACCGTTACTGCGTCGTTACGCATTTGCGCATTGTGTTTGCTTTGAAAGAACGCTTAGACTTTATTATACGATGGCGGATGATAACGAAGGGTTGCTCCCTAATGTAGGCGAGGGCCTGGGATCAGATAGCAGGCGGGTAGAGAACTACCGTGTTCCGAAAATTCCGCCCTTCTATCGCGCAGATCCGGCGCTTTGGTTCGCGCAGGCCGAAGCCTCGTTGCGCTCGGCGCACATAACCTCAGAAACATGTAAAGCCGATACGGTTCTTGCTGCGTTGGACTTTGAGGTCGCAGCCTCCGTCAGGGACCTCATTATGATGGTCCCGCGTCCGTCGAACATTTACGCGCAACTCAAGAGGCGCGTTATCGCCACATACGGCATATCCCCAGAGGCGAACATGCGAAAATTACTAAAGGGACAGGTGTTGTCAGATGGGAAGCCGTCCCTAGTGTTGAATAGGTTGCGCAATTTAAATGATGGCACGTGCGATGATGCCATTATACTGAGTGTTTTTCTAGAGCATCTTCCGTCAAGCCATCGAGCGATTCTGGCGGCGACTGGTGTTACGGACCTCGAGAAGTTGGCAAGTGTTGCGGACAAGACAGCGGAGAGCTCCGGTTCGCCTGACCGCAATATTTCGGCGGTCGCGCAGAGTGGTACACAATGCTCGTTTGAGGCGGAAATTAAACGCCTTTCCGCGCAGGTTGCTACATTATGTACAGAGGTCAAGATGCTGCAGCGGCAACGCACGCGTTCGCCGACTCGAGCGTCTCGTAGTCGTGCGCGCTCTAAGGAGCTTCCGGGCGCACCGAAATTATGTCTAGCGCATCGCAAATATCCCGACAATTCGACTTCGTGTAGGAGGTGGTGCGCGAAATATGCGTCGTTTAGCTCGGGAAACTAAACTTGCCTTCCGTTGCTGAGACGGGCGCAGAAGGCTCGTTTGTTACGTCCCGTCTCCATGTTCGCGATCGCACTTCTGGTCGTCTCTTCCTGATAGATACGGGTGCAGATCGTTCGTTGGTGCCGGCCAACCCCACAATTTGTGGTAAGCCGACCGGTTTTAAATTATTTGCGGCCAACGATTCGGCTATTGACACATACGGCGAATCCTTCCGATCGCTGGATTTAGGTTTGCGGCGTCCCATCAATTGGAATTTTTGTATCTCCGCGGTTCCTCATGCGATCATAGGTGCGGACCTACTTAAACATTATGGTCTCCTGGTTGATCTCCGCCGGAACCGGTTGATGGATTCACGAACGAGCGTCTATGCGATCGCAACCCCGCGCCTCGTGTCGAGTCATTCTGTAGACACGGTTATGCCTAAGTCACGTTTTTCCGATATTCTCCCGGGCTTCCCTGATCTGTCCGGTGCATCTAACGTGGCGCCGATTAAGTCTGCTGATGTGTTCCATCACATCCTAACTACCGGTCCTCCGGTGTCTGAAAGACCTCGTCGGTTAAATCCGGAAAAGCTCAAGGCGGCTAAGAGCGAATTTAAAGCGCTCGTTGAAGCGGGCATCTGTCGCCCTTCTTCAAGTCCATGGGCTAGTCCCATACATATGGTCTTGAAGAAGGACGGCGCGTGGCGTATTTGCGGAGACTACAGGGGTCTGAATAGGCAGACCATTCCGAATAAGTATCCTACCCCTCATCTCCACGATTTCTCGTCCAATCTACATGGGAAATGTATTTTCTCCTCGCTAGACTTGTATAGAGCATATAACCAGATTCCTGTGGCCCCTGAGGACGTTGAGAAGACTGCGGTGACGACGCCCTTTGGGCTTTTCGAATTTCTGTACATGACATTTGGTCTAAGGAATCCCAGTCAGTCTTTCCAGCGGTTCTTAAACAGGGTGCTAGGGGATTTGGATTATGTTTTCACGTACATTGACGATATTCTGATTGCGTCGAGCTCTGAGGAGGAGCACGCTGATCACCTGCGGGTTGTGCTGCGGCGACTCCAAGAGCATCACCTACGCGTTAACCCGTGTAAATGTACGTTTGGTGTCGGTGAAATCGAGTTTCACCATTAATTCTAACGGTATTCGCCCCTTGGCATCTAAGGTGGAGGCCATTATACATTTCCCCAAACCCAAGAGGGTCATGGACCTTCGTCAGTTTTTGGGGATGGTAAACTTCTACCGTCGTAACATCCCTCGCGCAGCTCATCTTCAAGCGCCTTTGAACGAATTTCTTCGCGATTCGAAGAAGAACGATACTCGGGAGATTGCATGGACGGAAATCTCGGAAGAGGCCTTCGTGAAAACCAAGGAAGCTCTTGCCAGAGCGACCTTGTTGGCTCATCCGCGCATTGGTGCAGAGCTAAGGGTCGTTTCTGACGCGTCGGATTTTGCTATGGGGGCTGTGTTGGAACAGCAGGGGTCCAATTCCATCTGGGAACCCCTTGCGTTCTTTTCGCAGAAATTTTCACCTACTCAAGCCAAATATAGTGCTTACGATCGCGAGCTAACTGCTATTTTTGAGGCTGTTAAGCACTTTAGATACTTTGTGGAAGGTCGGGCGTTCACTATCTTGACTGACCACAAACCTCTTGTTTATGCGTTCCTCCAACCCCCCGAAAAGGCTTCACCGCGGCAGACTCGTCAATTGTCGTAAATTGCACAGTTCACGACCACGATCTCGTACATCCCTGGTTCGGACAATGTCGTGGCCGACGCGTTATCGAGAGTTAGTGCACTTCGTTTGTCATTGGAGATTAACCTTGAAGAAATCGCGGAGCAGCAGGCGTCGGATGAGCAGTTGAAAATTATCTGCGAGTCTTCAGATTTCCCTCTGAAATTGAAGAAATTGGCTTGGGAACCGAATCATGTTGCGATCTTTTGTGAGATTTCTGGCGAGTCTATCCGACCGTATGTTCCCTCTAGTCTCCGCAAGGTCGTGTTCGATTTAGTTCATAATCCCGCCCATCCTGGTGCGAGGGTATCTGACCGTCTACTTCGGCAGCGTTATGTTTGGCCGGATATGAATCGTGACATTGCTCGGTGGTGTAAATCTTGCGTCAAGTGCCAGCAGACCAAGGTCTCGCGACATAATAATCACTTACCGGAACACTTTGTGGCTCCGGATGGTCGGTTCGACCATGTTCATTTGGACATTGTTGGACCACTGCCGCCTTCAGATGGTTTTGTATATTGTTTGACACTTATCGATCGTTTTTCCCGTTGGTAGAAGCGGTCCCGCTAAGGGACATTACGGCAATGTCGCAAAAGCGTTTTTCGAGACGTGGGTCTCTCGCTATGGCGCGCCGAAGGTATTGACGACAGATCAGGGGGCTCAGTTTGAATCGCGTTTATTTTCAGCGCTATTATCGCTTATTGGTTGTGATCGTATTCGTACATCCCCTTATCACCCTGCGTCGAACGGCATGATAGAACGTTGGCACCGCGTGTTTAAGGCTGCAATCATGTGTCACACTCGCAATGAGTGGTCACGTGTATTGCCGACGGTTTTGTTGGGTTTGCGATCGCACGTGCGTGCGGATGTCGGAGCATCCCCTGCCGAGTTTATGTTTGGTACGACTTTGCGTCTGCCAGGGGAATTCTTCCTTCCGGAGGATTTCTCGCCTGATCCGAACGTGTTCCTCGAGGAATTTAAAAAGTATATGCGCGAGGTGCGACCGTTGCCAGTTGTTCATAATCACAACAAGCGTGCCGTTGTATTCAAGGAACTGCACTCGTGCACACATGTGTTCTTGCGGCGTATGGCTAAGAAGACGCTCGAACAGCCGTACTCCGGTCCGCATAAGATTGTTAGGCGGGTTTCGGAGCACGTTTATATCATCGATGCTGATGGTTCGGAGTGTACGGTATCTACGGATTTGTTAAAACCGGCCTTCTTGTTGTTAGAAAACCCGGATAACGCGATGCCTTGCACTTCTAGTCCTGATGGCCATGTCGGCCAACAACGTCCGGTCCTACGGACATACTCCAGGAAGACTGTTTCATTCGCGCCGAATGTATCATAGTAATTAAGTTTTTGTTAGTAGCGTGTACATACAGATATTTATAATTTGGTTATCGAAATTGACTGTTGTTTAAATAAAATATATATCGTTCACACTCGGGGGGGAGTATGTGGGGACTCGGTTCCCCCACCCCTGGACGGTTAAGAGTGGGGGTCGTCGTTACGGCTTCTGGCGGGAAGCGGCGGTACCCATCTCGCCATCTTGTCGGACTCAACCGTCGAGAACGAACGCTAAGAAACTGACTCTTGCAATTATTCATTTGTGAAGTACCTCAACCCTTCTCCTTGAGTTGGCTGAGTGTATATGAGTGAAATTCCCATATCGCTTGTAGCGGACGTGCTACGGCGCGCAAAAGCTTACAGTAAGATACACTTGGCGGCGCGTCGATCTTCCACTAGGAAGGGCTGCCAATCTTCCATAGCAAAGACTCTAGATTAACATAGACACTAGATTGTTGTTAAGGAAGAAAAAAAAGTATATATTCTTTGTTCGATACTTGGCTAGTGACCACGTTTTTGTCCTGCGTCTCTTTGTACGTTACTTGATGATTAAGTATAAAAATATATATTGTTGTTCATCGCTCAATAACAGTGTTGTAGTAACCCTATTCCCGATTGCTACAAAATTGGTGACCCCAACGTGATTTGTTACGATAAAAAAGGGAAAAATGTCCGTTACGCATAGCCCGTCACGGATGAACAAAGAAGCAAGCGGAAGCGATGGTCTTGAACCGATAAATGAAGGAGCTTCATCATTGATGAAAACGGAGAGCCTCACCAACAAAAGTGAACCAAACGTTCAGAATGTAGAATACATCAAATTACCTGCATTTTGGACGAACTTCCCGGAGCTATGGTTCACGCAAGTAGAAGCCACATTTGCCAATAGAAGGATTGTAAGTGTTGGAATTATAAGGTTTTCTGGAGTTCGTCTGGCGAAGGAATGTAATCCAGATTTAGGTGTTCGTATAATTATTTATTCGTCGGTAGACTCAGTTCAACAAAAAATTGTGTATCCACTTATTTTTACGTTTCTACTTTCTCCCACTTTTATAACGGCTGTATTACTCTACTTATTTTATTCTATATATTAGGAATATATATTGACACGTATTGTGTAGGTCTTGATCAGCGCCGCGTATATCACAACCAGACAATCCGATCATGTTTATCGATAAATCAGATATTATCATTTCCAACAGTAAGTGATCTCCGGAAATACAACTTCGTACTGGAAGCATTGAATCCGGAAACTGTGCAGCAGATATCAGACTTCTTACGCAGACCACCAGATCAAGATAAGTACAAGGCTTTAAAAGACACATTAATCTTACGTCTGAGTGATTCAAAAAAGACACAGATCCGAAAATTTCTAAACGAGCTACGTTTAGATAACAGAAAGCCTTCTCAATTGCTCAGGGAAATGAGAGAATTAGGAGGTGAGGCCATTCATGATGACTTCCTTCGATTTATGCAGTGCATGCCAACTAATGTACGAGCGGTTCTTATGGGCAGTACGGATCTGTCATTGACAAAACTAGCCGAAATAGCTGATCGAATTCTGGAATCATGTGTTGGTCCAGGGGTGATGGTCACCTCACTCACACCATGCGACACGGTCAACGAGACAAACCCTATTGCTCCCATAAATTCACGGTTGAGCGCCTTGGAAAGGAATGTTGCACACTTGTCACAGACGATCGAAAAATTATGCTCTAAGTTGGACACGGTCATTAGTCAAAATAACAACCATCGTAGTCAGCAGAAACGAAGGAACCGTTCAACTTCCCGTAATAGAGCCGCTACTCCACGACCGAACCAACCAGAGATTTGTTACTATCATGCAAGATTTGGAAAGGATGCTACCAAATGTACTATTCCCTGTTCGTACAAATCTTCGGAGCTGGGAAACTAAAGGCGCTGACCCACGTCGAAGCGGTCGCGGACAGCAACAACAATCGTCTACAAGCTGAAAACCGCTTATACATCCATGATAGAAATAATAACCTCAGCTTCCTTATAGATTCTGGTTCGGTAGTAACTGTGATCCCAAGAGAGCTTATTAAAACCAAAGTTGATAAGCAACCACTAACACTCTACGCAGCAAACACCACGGAAATTAGTACCTTCGGCGAAAAGGTCCTTACACTGGATTTGGGCCTGCGTCGACAATTCAGATGGCCATTCATCATAGCAGAAGTAAAGTCTCCGATTATAGGAGCAGACTTTATTGCCCACCATGGCATTCTCATCGACCTAAAAAATCGGCGTCTAATGGACTCGGTCACCCGGATTGCTTCTAGTGGGATTATCCGAAAGACTTATGTCCATAGTATATCCACCATCAATAATAATATAGGATATACGGAATTACCGGAACAGTTCGCTGAGATAACGAAACCATCCATTGGTAATTTGGTAAAAACGAAACATCCATTGGCAAGGAACGCTACGGTTGTTCATCATATTGAAACTTCAGGTACACCGGTAGCTCACCGACCTCGCCGGTTAGTAGGAGAAAAACTAGAAGCTCTCCGACAAGAATTAGAATACCTGTTGGAGCAAGGAATGATTCGTCCATCCAAGAGTCCTTGGTCCAGTCCAATCCACCTACAATCCAAACCTGCCGGAGGTTGGAGATTATGCGGTGATCTTCAAGCATTAAATTCGAAAACCTTACCAGACCGGTATCCCACGGGACATTCACACGACATATTCATGAATCTCCATGGGAAAAATATATTCTCCACATTAGATCTGACGCGAGCATATCATCAGATTCCTATGGCAACGGAAGATATACAAAAAACAGCTATTTCAACGCCATTAGGATTACATGAATTTCTGGTGATGCCATTTGGATTAAGAAATGCCTCGCAAACCTTTCAACGGTTCATGGACTCCATATTCAGAGACTTGAATTTCGTCATCGTATATATTGACGACATCCTCATTGCGTCCAAGGATGAGGTGGAGCATAAGCAGCACCTCAAAACAGTACTTCAAAGACTACAAGACAATGGATTAAAGATCAACCTTAGCAAATGTGTTTTAGGGAAACCGGAACTCACATTTCTGGGGTACACTATCAACAAGGATGGATTCAAACCTCCTCCTGAACGAATCTAAGCAATTTTGGATTATCCAAAACCTGAAACTATAGTTGATCTTCGTAGATTCCTGGAATTAGTCAATTTTTATCGGCGGTGTATAAAGAACCTGGCAGAGGTACAGGTTCCCTTGAACGAGTTCCTAAAGGATTCCAAGAAAAATGACACTCGACCGGTGCCTTGGACATCAGAGGCTGAGGACGCTTTTAATCGCTGCAAACAGAATGTGGCGACAGCAACATTAAATGCGTTCCTGGCAAATGAATCATCAATGAGACTAACCACGGATGCGTCAAATACAGCCATCGGAGCTGCGCTGGAGCAACAAACGAATGGTATCTGGAGACCCATTGGATTTTTCTCGAGAAAATTAACACCGACAGAGAAAAAATACAGCACGTATGACCGGGAACTACTTGCCATATTTGCAGCAGTAAAATTCTTCAAACACATACTGGAGAACAGAAGTTTTATCATTAGAACGGATCATCGTCCTCTCACCAGGGCACTTCAACGAAATTCGGACAAAGTCTCTGACAGACAATTAAGGCAACTGGACTATATCTCGCAATTCTGCACAGAAATAGTCTATTTGAAAAGCGACGAAAATGCAGTAGCCGATGCCTTATCAAGAATCCAACAAATTTCCCAGATAGAGATGCCCAAGGTACTGTCGGCTCGAGACATACTACAAGCTCAACAAGAAGATAAAGAAATAGAAGAAATGGTAAAGAACCTAACAATGAATCTACAGCTATTATCAGTAGAACCCGGCATACAAATCTACTGCAATATTTCAAATGGCCTGGTACGTCCATACATCCCAAAGGCGCTACGAAAAAAGGCATTTGACTCAGTACACGCTCTCTCACATCCGAGTGGCAAGAGCACGTGTCGAGTGCTGAGAGGAAAATACATCTGGCCAGCGATGAAGAAGGATGCGCTGGAAGGAGTACGAACATGCCTGGCGTGTCAAAAATCAAAAATACAACGCCACAACAAGTTGCAACCATGCAACATTGAAGTTCCTGACAATAGGTTTAATCATATACACTTAGATTTAATAGAACTACCCACAGTCAATAATTACAGATATTGCCTAACCATGATGGACCGCTTCTCGAGATGGCCGGAGGCGATACCATTAAAGAACATGACAGCAGACACCGTGGCAAATGCATTTTATCAACATTGGATTTGCCGATTTGGAATGCCTCTCAACGTTACAACCGACCAGGATAGCCAGTTTGAATCTCAACTCTTTAAAGCATTATCCCAGCTGGTGGGTGCAAACAGAATTCGGACAACACCATACCACCCATCATCGAATGGCATGATTGAGAGATGGCACCGAACATTAAAGGCGGCATTAATGTGCAATAAACAAGTCAAATGGGTTGACTTATTACCCACGGTAATGTTGGGGCTTCGTACAGCATACAAGGAGGACATAGGAGGATCGTGTGCAGAGATGTTGTACGGCACGAGAATCCGAGTTCCAGGAGAATTCTTCATTTCTCAGGATATGCCAGCAGATCCACATTTCTTTTCGGAGAAATTCAGAGAACACATGAGAGGAGTAAGACCAAGTCCTATGGCTCACCATAACAAGGCTAGAATGTTTATACCAAAAAACATTTATGACTGTTCTCATGTACATCTGAGAAACGATGCTGTTAAACCACCTTTAGAACCTCCTTACTTAGGTCCGTATAAAGTAATAAAAAGACTGGATGATCGCAGATTTGTTATAGATATTAACGGGGAACACAAGACTGTGGCAATAGAAAGACTGAAGCCTGCATATATTATAAAAGCGGAGAATATGGTCCAACCCTCCTCACTAGATGACGAACCAGTAGAAGCACATCGCTGGGGATCAACAGTTGATATTCCGAAAAAAACTTATGAGAGGAAAAAGGTATCGTTCCTTTCATGAGCAAAGTCACTAAGGAGGGAGTAGATGTAGCGGACGTGCTACGGCACGCAAAAGCTTACAGTAAGACTCACTTGGCGGCGCGTCGATCTTCCACTAGGAAGGGCTGCCAATCTTCCATACCAAAGACTCTAGATTAACATAGACACTAGATTGTTGTTAAGGAAGAGAAAAAGTATATATTCTTTATTCGATACTTGGCTAGTAACCACGTTTTTGTCTTGCGTCTCTTTGTACGTTACTTGTTGATTAATTATAAAAATATATATTGTTGTTCATCGCTCAATAACAATGTTGTAGTAACCTTTTTCCCGATTGCTACACGCTACTACCACCACACTATGAAGTGTCGAGTCAGATGAAAAAGTGGAACCGATTGCATTTTTCCATCCAACTTTCTAGTGATATTCTGGTGACATTCAGTGAAACTTGAGTGAAATTTCTAGTAATAAATGAGTCGTCAAACTTATCGGTCCAACTTAAGGTGCAAATTCATGCAACCGCTGAGAAGCTGTGACGCTCAAAAGAATTTCCCTTCTACATAAAGGTGCAAATTCATGCAGCCGCTGAGAAGCTGTGACGCTCAAAACAATTTCCCTTCTACATAATTTCTGATCTATGGTCGTGAATCTGACGCAGAAGATTCGACGCAGACGCAAATTTCCCTTCGTACCTTTTCATGCAGACGCTGAAAAGCTTGAACGCTGTTTTTGTTGACGATCGTTCCATACATTTGCATTTTTTTTATTTTGCTTCTGACACCTCAATCCACAACTTTTTTGTTAAGACTTTTCCACGTTGGTTGAGTGGAATAGTTATATCCCAGAGTGCTGGTCGGTTCATGACCTCTAAAATTAACTATTCTTCTTGATCTATCTTCTTTTGAACTGCATTTGCACTTGCATCAATTTTCTTGTTGACTTTGTTACCGGAATCGTTTTTGTTGGATGTTTGAAGATTGTTCGGAGCATTTTCCTTATCAACATTCAAAGTCTCGCCTTCTTCTACCATATTAAAAACACCAACAC
This sequence comes from Hedychridium roseum, assembly GCA_963989215.1. Classification (NCBI taxonomy): domain Eukaryota; kingdom Metazoa; phylum Arthropoda; class Insecta; order Hymenoptera; family Chrysididae; genus Hedychridium; species Hedychridium roseum. The sequence continues at coordinate 4,677,200 of OZ022308.1, forward strand.
CAAACATTTACTCAGAATAAATTTTTGTATTAAATTCTTACATCAATTTTCAAGTTACTTACCATCAACGCCCCACATCACTTTCGTTTCAGGATTGATGTAAAATTCATCGTAATCTCTCAAACAGCCATGACCATGAGCTCTGCTTTCTTCACATATTGATTTGCAATAGCCACATTTTACGGGATTCTGAAATTAATATAAAAATTAATATATAAAAAATAGTTTGGCAAACATAACATACAAAATATTTAAAAATGAATCATTTCAACATGCCGTATGAAAAAAATTATACATTGTTACCTTTATCATCATCTTCATCAGTTAACTCTGACACCTTGATTGTTTATAAAATCAAACTAATGAGATGACAACTACATTCAAATTAATAGTTAAATGGGTACGACGTAAGGAAGTTGGTTCAATTTTAACTTTCTAGCGGCAGACTTGAAAATTGGAACATTTGCGCGAAAAAAATTACAATATCTGCCATAAACCAAAAAAGTACATAGATGGGAAGTTGTTTCTGCGTCACAGCTTCTCAGCGGCTGCATGAATTTGCACCTTTATTTGACCGTGGACACAGGGCTTCAGTTAGGCCCCGAAAAATCGGGTAGTATAATAGCCGCTTTATTTGATCGTGGACACACAGGGCTTTAATCATTCGAAATCTAGTTTTATAGAGATCAATGATTTGATTTTATCTTGCATCCAGTTATATAGAAACTAATGTTAACGTTGCTTTGAATGGTTAAAGGTTATGCATATTTTATATATTTTACCCAATCTGTACAAAACCGATACAGAGTACGACATATAGCGCGTTGTATACAATAAGTTCAAGAAAATTTTTTAAACAAATCATACATGTGTATACCTATATTACACGAATAACTCGTTTCCTCATAGTTAAATTGTATTGTATAAATGGAAATTAAGTAACTGCCTCCACAATTACATTTACACGATCACTTTCGCTGTAAAGTATTGTTTTATAAACTATTGTTTATTAATCCGATGAAATCGTTCGAAGCGCTACGTATTTTGACATTTGTTAACTTCTGACACACCATGGTTGGTAGTCCTGTGGTCGAGTTGTTTCATAGGGTATATATATGCATTCGTTCGTACTTCGTAAAACAACCAGCTTCACAAGTCGCCTTATAGGTGTTTAATTGTAGGGTTCCAGTGTGAATTTCGTGAAATTTTAATCAAACAGTTTGTTTTTATACTTATTATGGAGCCCTATGATATGATTGTTAATCAACCGGTAGTTATTGATAATGTAAGTCTTTCAATATACATTGCAAATAACATATGCTCTTTCGCTACTTTCATGTGTCAAATTGGGTAAAGCCATATTGTCAGCCGCCAAGTTACGTCAAAAATTCAAAGGCTATCAAAGATATGTACATTTACATATTTATTGACGTTCTTATGCTTCAAAATTGCATTCGTTTGAAATATTTTGTTTCATTCTTATATTGTCCATTGATTTTAGTTGTGTGAACTGCGTGTATTTTCTGATTATAATTATTAATAATAGTAATGTGGAGTGTATTTATTGTTTAGGGCTCTGGTGTGATCAAAGCAGGTTTTGCAGGTGATCAAATACCAAAATGCAGATTCCCGAACTAGTAAGTTTTTAATGAAAAAATCACATTTGCATTACATACCGATTTGGATTTGGAGGTTATTAACCCAGACTGATAGCATTATCAAAGTAGATTTCAATCACGATAAAGAAAAACCATTTTCACAATATTATATTAATAAAATATATAAGTAACGAAATTTATGGTTTGCCAGTGAAAACAGAGTTACCTTTACAAACAGCAATTATTTCTTTAAAATATACAATAGTAGGTGAGATAATAATTTTTTTCAATGTAAAACATATATCTACAAAGCTACAGTGGATAATAAAAATTTCATGTACCTTATTATAATAAGGTGAGAAAAATATTTTAATTTTTATAACACATTATCTGTGAAATATTCTGATTTTAGCATTGGCAGACCTAAACATATACGTGTTATGGCTGGAGCTTTAGAAGGAGACATTTTTATAGGGTCAGTTGCAGAAGAACATCGTGGTCTTTTGTCTCTGCGTTATCCAATGGAACATGGTATTGTCACAGACTGGAATGACATGGAAAGAATTTGGTCATATGTCTATAGTAAAGATCAGCTATCAACATTCAGTGAAGAACATCCAGTTTTGTTAACAGAAGCTCCTCTTAATCCCAGAAAAAATCGGGAAAAAGCAGCTGAGATATTTTTTGAATCATTCAATGTACCAGCTTTATTTGTCTCAATGCAAGCTGTCTTAAGTTTGTAAGTATTATTATTTTAGACATGTAAATTGCATTTATGAAAATGAGGTATTTTGGAATTATAGAAATATATTATATATTGAGTATAATAATTTTAGATTCTATGACAGTATATGTATATGCAATGTGACTAAAATTCACTGGAAATTTTGAATGCTGAGTTTTATAAAGTGAATACATTTCTTATGTGATTTTGAACTTAAAATTATATTCCTTACATTGACAGTCACATTTTTATTTTGTTATGTTTATATTCATATGTAAAAATACTTTGCAATATGTAATGGAAATTATTATATTTTCTCTGAATTATCAAATCTAAATTTGTTAATACATTGCAAAATGTTTAAAATTTCCTGAAATTTTTTTAGTCAATTGCCTTTCCAGTACCATTTTTTGAAAATTTTTTCTTGTCCTACCTAATAATTGTAAGTTATGAAAAGTGATTTGTTAAGAACACGTTTGTTAACACTTTACCATTTGATGGCACCATGTCAGTGTCTTACGATTCAACAACAACAGTTAACAACTGCTGAAGACATCATATTGTTTCACTTTGCATTCTCATTTCGAATTTCTATAATTCGGGGGGGAAAAATGTCCCCTGATAATGGCAGATGAAAAAAAGGTGAATGATTATGAATCACTCCACAAAATGTGCTGGTGTCAGAGAACAACGCTTGCTTTAAGCGTGAGGATGTCAAAGTGTTAATGTAGTCTTACTAGAATATTTTGGATACTTGTAGTAGGCACATTACAAAACAACATGTAAAGCTTCAAAAAAATTTTTTTAAATTTGTATGGTATCCCACTGACTATATGAACTATACTGCAATAGTTGTTTAACAACAATTAAGTCGTTTCTCACCTGTTAATGTACTTTGTAAGGTGCTACTTTAAAAGTCACATTTTATTTGCGGATATTGTCTGTTTATGAAACGCAGCATCTGTATTGAGCATTTGCTAGTACTTAACGGCAATTTGTGTATATGTATATGTCTACATAAATTATATGACATTGTAGAAAACATTGCTGTTACTTATATGATGTGTATACTATTACTATATCTAGAGAAATTTATTATATCTTTTCATAGAAAATAATGATTGATGAACAACTGTTCGTGCTAAAATGTTACTGAAGAAGTTCCGAAAGTTTCGTTTATGTGTCTAGTGCACTCTACATTTTCGATAGAAATGTTTTTTTGTACTATCATTTACCGAGAAAATAGCTGAGTTTTAGAATGAGTTTCAGATGACATTACATTTTATTTTATTTGAAGTAGTGCATTTTAAATTACAGTAGTAAAATGATGTACTCAATGACATATATTATTTTTACAGATATGCAACAGGTCGAACTACAGGAGTAGTTTTAGATGCTGGTGATGGGGTAACGCATGCTGTACCTATTTATGAAGGTTTTGCTATGCCTCACAGTATAATGAGGGTTGATATAGCTGGTCGTGATGTTACCCAGTACCTCAGGTTGCTTTTGCGTAAGGAAGGCATTAACTTCAAAACTACTGCTGAATTTGAAATCGTCAGAACGATTAAAGAACGTGCTTGCTACTTGGCAAGTAATCCCCAAAAAGAAGAAACTATTGAAACTGAAAATTTCCAATATATTTTACCCGATGGAAGTCACTTGGAGGTAGTAATTGTGCACAAGTATTTTCTGTTTTAAGCGTAATATTTGATTACAAGCTCTTAGAAAAAATTGTCATCAATATTTAATAGATCGGCCCAGCTCGATTCAGAGCGCCCGAGGTACTGTTCAGACCTGACCTCATAGGGGAAGAATGTGAAGGTCTCCATGAAGTATTGATGTATTCTATCCAAAAGTCTGACTTAGATTTGCGAAAAGTATTATTCCAAAATATTGTACTATCTGGAGGTTCAACATTATTCCGAGTAAATATGATATCCATACACAAATATAACCGTACATTGATGCAATTTTTCAATAGCACATTATGTTTCTAGGGATTTGGAGATAGACTACTTTCTGAAATACGTAAAATGGCACCAAAGGACATCAAAATCAGAGTAAGTCATTTTCAAGTTATATTCACAAATTCACATAATAGTTTACACACCAATTGTACATATGAATGTAAGCATTGAAAATGTTTTATTTTCATTTGTATTATGCACAGATATCAGCACCGCAAGAGCGATTATACAGTACTTGGATTGGTGGGTCTATCTTGGCATCCTTAGACACTTTTAAGAAGATGTGGGTTAGTAAAAAGGAATACGACGATAGTGGGATCAGAGCTATTCATCGTAAAACATTTTGAACTTGACAACAAGAATATCCCAATAATTCTAAATGCAATACATAAATAATGGCACTCCTGGTACAGCAATCGCAGTACTAAATTACTCAGAATTTTCAAATGCTTTGGATGCCTTATTCATGAAATTCGTATAGTTTATCATATTTACATGGAATGTATTTCAAGGGATCAAGTAACAATATGTATGTATGAACAATTAAAAATATGACTACTTTTAATATTTTTATTTCAACTTTACTTTTATATCTTCTATGTAACAATATTTAATCACATGTACCATGCCTAGTAAGGTATAGTATTTAATAAATTTTTATGATCCCTTAGGCATGTAAATAAATTTAAGTGCATCCACTTATATAAGAGGCAATTAATCTTATACTCAAGTTGCAGCTTACATCTCGATTTTCATAATCTATGCATTGTTTGTTTATGTTGTATGTGCTATTATGTGTCAGAGATTTTAAAAGTGTCTGAAACATATTTATGTTAATTGGCTTAGTGTAACTAATGAATACTGTAATTTTCATGTACTTTCACAATTTTGCAAAGCATTTGTAAATATGTATGCCTTACTAAAATAAATGTAAAATGTCACCAAGAAAATGGACATGTCTTTCCATAAATTATTTATACAAATTAAGTAGTAACAATAGTGCCAGAGCTGCAACTTTATTTTGTACATAAAGATAGTATACATAAGTAAAAAATGTACACCTGTTATGTCTTTTTAACTTACATAATTATATATATTTATTTAAATCACTTGTATAAACTTCTGATTTTAATGCATGTATATTTAATGCACATTGAAATTGTATATTATTTAACATGAAACCTAGTGTGATATTTATTATATTAGGTGTAAGGGAAAGTTCTGTCGTTTTTTTCTACAGAAAAAACATTTTTTTTTTACTTTCCAAAGCAGTAGTCTGATGAATTCCAAGCTTGAAGCCCACTTCTGTGGAAGTTAACATGAGATATGTCCTGATCATACTGCTTAGCGTTGATCGACAACGCATAAAAGTGCACGTGTTCAAAAACGACAGAATTTTCCCTTATACTAATAAATAATACAAACGAATTGTTTTATTTTCTGTAATTTAGTAGCATTTATAATACAGTGAAATAACAATTTAAATCCTTTTACTGTTATCACTAAATCTATTTTCATTTTATTATTGTTGCAACAATTACTAATGCAGTGTACTATTTATAACCGAAGTACATTTTCTCGAACAAATGAGAAATAATTTAGGATTAATGTTATTTGTTAGATATCATGATCATATCATCATCATATATTTATTACAGTGTCCTTGCGTGGTACACCAGAGACTCCCGCCCCCTTTACAATTCGGTTCTTATTTTAACCCTTATTCCTTATTCCTACCCTCCTTTTTCTTTCGTTCCTTCCCGTTCTTGCCTCCACTCTCTCCCTCCTTCCATTATCCCATCCCTTCTTCTTATCCATTCCTTCATCCATTCTTCTCCCTTGCCTCCCCCATCCATTATTTTTTTGATTTTCTCCCCTATACCCTCTTCTTGATCCCTTCTTTTTTCTCCCTCTACTATTCCTCTTCCACATTCCTCCAACCCGTACTCCCATCCTTCTTTCCACCCAACCACATATTCTACATTTCCTCTTTTCTTCTTTTTCCCAGTACCTCCCTCTTCCCATTTTATTCCCCAATCTAAATCTTTTTATTCTGCTCCATCTTTCTTCCTTCCACCCTTTCTCTAAATATCCCAGTATCCCTTCCGTTAGTATCTCCTTATACCATTTATTATATCTAGATTCCCTTATTCTTTCTCTCCTTTCTCTTTGTTTTTCTTTTTCCCTTCTTTCTATTTCTCTGTATTCCATTTCTCCTTTTTCCCTCTTCTCTTCTATTTCTCCTACCTGAATCCCTGGTTTTTTGATGAACGTTTCCCTTTCCTCTTCGCATCCCTTATTCTTTTCTACCCCTCCTCACTACCGACTCCCAACACCTCCTAACCCATTCGCTTCCTCCTCCTCTTCTTAGTCTTTCTTCAAATCTCCATGCCCTTCTTCCCGCTCTAATTTTTATTTTAGCCCTTTCCAATTCCTCTCTTATTATATATCCCGGTGTTACCCAATCTACTCCCATTGTCCATCTCAGATACCTTTCTTACATTGTTTCTATCTTTTTCCGTTCTCTCCAACCCCATATTTCCACTCCATATCTTTATTTGTTAGGTAATTGTTGTTATAGTGAAATGTATAATATTAAATATACAGCAGAATAACTGGGAATAGTTATTGACTATAAGTTACTAACAAGGGCCAATAATCCTCTGATCTGTATACAACTGAATACTACTGACTGATATATATATATATATATATATATATATATGATAGATAATACTGTATACAACTGAAACGGGTACCCCGCTATCAAAGTTCCTCCGAAGCTGCGCGGGTGTGCGGCCGCGCACTAATTTTTGGAAAGTTGCGCTGCCGTTTTTGTATTCTGCGCACAATGGGCTTGTTCACCATTTTTTTTATTTCATTTTATAAAAGAATTGCAGCTAAAAATGGTACAAATTCAAATATCACAAAAAAAAGTAAAATTTAGAGCATCAAAAAAATGTTGACTTCAAACACAGACACAGGAACCCCGCCCCCCCATTTGCACACTTTTACATACGTTTTGAACATTTTTGCTCCCATATACTTTTGTACCACGGTGTCAGCGAAAAAATTAGAGGGAACATTGCCCGCTATGTTTCACGGATTCACTGTCCATCCGAATTAAAGGAGCAGGTGACGCCCGGCCAAATCAGTACATCTTCGAGTTATTACGAGCAAGCAGCAATAAATAAGTACATGACAACACTGAATAAGACGCCTGAACTTTTTTAAAATGTAAAATTATCCAACTATCTTGAAATTATATCCATATTTGTTCGTAAATTATATGTCTATAGCAATAAATTACAAGTCTAGCAATAAATAAAAGTCTATAGCAATAAATTGTACTATATTGGATAAGTCACGAGAAATAGTATATTTCAATATCTCTGTTATTTCTCTTAAAAAGCAAAGTTACACTATTTTAAGAGACATCTGTAACCATAGAATAAATTTTTTCAGTCATTTGTTTATTGAATTTTTATCACCATCGATATTTTTACATAGCACCATGTAATTTTAGACACCTACAACTGTAGCCCTTCTCAAGCCGAGTTCAACAACATAGGATACTATGACCTTGAATTGGCAATATTCTAAAAAATTTGTGGTCGAATAATAAGAACTTTAAAATGTGCAATTATTTTATGAAATTTTTATAATGGTAACCTTCAGTACTAATACAAGAATTTAAACAGCCTGTAAGATTCTGAAGTACCCTTTCAATCACGTGCAATGAAATAGATGCCTAAACCCTAATTATTATTTCTAGCGCATCCTTTGAAGTGGTCGGTTGATCGCGGTAGATATCATTTTCCAGTGTTCCCCGCAGAACGAAATTGAGTAGGGCAATGTCGGGTGAAAGAACTTGCCATATTATCTGTCCATTGCGTTTAATCCAACGACTTACAAAATTATCGTTTAGAAATAATCTTGCAGAAGGTGCTGGATAGGCGTTATGTTGGTACCACAACACTTGGCGAATATCTAAAGACACATCTGCCAAAGGAACCGGCGAAAAGTCATGTAAAAATATGGACCGTTTATTTTGAAAGTGATGTAAGTCCATTTTAAAAAAAATGAGTTATCACGTAATTTATGCTTGATTTAGCGTAATCTTTTTAATTATAACTAGTTAGTATTTAATTTCATTAAAAATACCCATGCTTTATCCAATTTCCATACACACCACAGAATTATTATGATGTCATAAACCAATATAGATAACATAATAAATAAATTTTATATGAAATGAAAAGAGAGAATTTCGTTTCAACAAAAAATCTACAAAACGCAATAAAAAAACAGATTAGCAAAAACACTAACGGAGAGAAGGTAAATTGATTGCAAATATGTTGGATGAGGTTTCTTAAAAGTGCACCATATACTATAATATTTTATATAAAACATCGATGGAGGAGAAAGAATTTAAGAATTTAAGTGGTGTAAGTCCATTTGCCGTCCGTAAATATACATTATTTTAGTTAAATTCGTCTAAAAGCAATTTATATAATGAAATTACATATTGATAAATTAGTAGAAATATTGCCAGACGACACAATAATCTTATATTTTTTAATTGACTAATATGCTAACCTTTGATTTTCTCGAAACAACAGAAAATGGACTTGCACCACTTTCAAAATAAACGGTCCATATAACGTATCTCATTTCTGTTACCTAATGACTTAAGAAAATCATTTTCTCACGGTAATGTTTCCGTTGATCGAACTTATATTTTTGAACACAAGATTAATTGAAGGTCATAATATCATATGTTGTTGAACACAGCGTAGAAGGATTCGTTACAAAAAAGTTAATAAAAATTTTTGAATAAAATATTTTCATGTGCAGCTTTATCGTCGCAAAAGTCAATTGTGAACTTTCACTTAAGTAAAATATTGTTCAAATCTCTAATCAGATCATATCTAGATTGATATATTCACAAAGAGCAGCAACGTTGTACATAACTTTTATCAAGCTATATGTACTGGAATACTATCACCCTTTCTGGGACTGACAATGAGTTTGCATATGAAGAGATGATGTTTAAATTTTAAGATTCATTTCATTAATGCAATAATTGTATGTCTGACTATGACGACGGATTAAAAAATATTAATACTATATGTAATAAACTAAATTCAAATTAAGACGATGTACGCTGGACTAGAAAAGCCACGGGTCTCATAAAACATTTTGTTCAAATGTTTTCTTTTATTTCAAAAGAAGCTTCATTAATAGTAATAAGATACAGAAGTTCAGCGCAATATGCCACTGACTTTTAATTTAGGTCACGCATTTATTCGATCTTGGTCGACGATGTATCAGCCGTATTCCTCATTCCAATGTTTGCTCCAAGAAAGCTATACCCGGCTATTCACCGCGAACTGCTTATTCATTTTTTCTAAGTGATTTATATTCGATGATTGGTTATAGAGCTTGAGAAGTAACTCACAGCTGCACCCAACTTCGCTACATACATTCATTATTTTATTACACGCGATGAAGTTTCTTTTAAGGCCCCTCCAGACTCACGCCGTGAACACCCGTGAAGAGGCGTGGACGCGAGTGTGGATGGTTTTCGCGCCAGTTCGCGCCCTGTTCCCCGTTTCGAGTCGGTTTTTTGGATCCGCGACAAAGGGTTCACGGCCGAGAACGTGAGCACCATCTACATTTACGGCATCCCTTCCTCATTGGGACATGAAAATCTACACCAATCTACACTCACGGCCAGGATGGAATGACCCCCAGCGCACCTAGCGGATTCTAGTCACTAAGGGGACCACTTCTTTACACAATGTTATATGGGAAGATGCGGAGGCCTGCTCACGACTGTGAATTTTCGCCGTGACTTCTCGGCGTGAGTCTGGAAGGGCCTTTATTAGAATGAAAAAAAACATTCGAACAAAACGTTTGATCTATGTCTTGTCTTGTCAAGTGTGACCTGAGTCAACCTAGCTCTAACAGTAAGACAGTAAAATAAATTATTACATTATATCTTGAATATGCCAACCCCTGATGTTGTACGCAAATGCACCCAAGTCTCTTTTTACACGCTTTTTTTATATACAAATTTGAAGTTACACAGTTCAAAAAGGTCTTCCTTTTTTGAAAAACTTATTTAACCTAACACGATTTCAAAGTTATTGTCGTATAATTATGTACGTGACCATGAGCGGTCTAGTACAAATTGCAGTCTTTGGTAACAAAGTATCAAAAAAATTCACGTTTTTACCACACTTCAAAAATTAGGCAGCACTGCTGTCATATAGTTGTAATGGATCGCTCGTGGAAAGTTGTAAACTCTAAGTTTTATTTCCACAAGGGTATACAGATCTGAGCAAAATGATACAGAGATTCGGAGTGGTAACTTGTCTTGTACAATCTGATTGTGAGTGTTTTCCGTGTCTTAACAGCTATTTATATACAAAATATACAACTGTGGGTTTGGTCAAAGAGATAGAGCGTAAGGGTCTCCTTTCTAATAAGAAATTTGGGATTTGGAGGGAAAAGAGAAAAGAAAGGATAGAGCGAGTTTTATTAGGATGACGGGGATGCAGCGGCGTAGGTTGTATAATTTGTAGGATCAACTAATAAGGGTGTTAGAGCAGGTTGTGTCATAAACTTAGTGTTTTCGGAGTTCGGGAAATGTTGGGTTTTATGATTTGGAGTTTGTTTAGGATCGAGGATGTATTGTGGATGATGAGTATTTGCAGCTGCAAATCTCTCTAGGGATAAGATATGGCAAATCTAGGAAGATATGGAAAAGGTGTATAGACGGGGTGTATAGACATTACATAGTAGTTACTGGAAAGTCCCCTTATTCGACAACTCCTATCTATACACTTTGTATGACATTTACATAACATTCTGACCTTAAGAAGTATAAACATGACCACAATGTAAGCATGACCATAATGTAAGCGTGACCATGGACCTACGCTCATAATCCGTGGTGCTGTATGTATACATCAGGGTTGAGAAGTAAGGCGTTACTAGTAACGAAAAAAGTAACTTCGTTACATTTTTCGGTAACGAGTAACGAATTTAACCGTTACTTTTATTGTTACTTTTTTAAAGCCATAAGTAAATCGGTCAGTCGACATTCAAATATTCTTATTACATTGTTAAAATGCTTGAATGTGATTAGCCGATTTACTCACAGTATATAAACGCGCTATTGCGTTCCATAATTCGCTGCCAGTACTGAAAATCTATAGTGTACGTGACGTATTTACTATCTTTTTATGTAGAATATTACAAAGAACCCACTTATATAAAAAAAGTAGATGGAATCAACTTGCAAATCTCCAAATTGTTTTTTATGTAGAAAAATTTGAAGAAGGGTTGCAATGATTTTTAAAATCAAATAACTGTAATATCGAAATGTTGAACGACTATCCAAAAATCAGAAAACTTTTTATTAAATATAATACAGCTTTACCAAGTAGTGCGTTTGCGGAGAGAATGTTTAGCGTTGGTGGCTCTGTATTAACACCACAAAGAGGGCACCACAAAGTTTACAAGATGAAACCATGCAACAACAAATTTTATTAAAAATTAATAAAGAATTTTGATAAAATTTAATAATCTTTATTTTGTAATAACCTATTAATGAATTGTTCACAATTTTTCTTACGCAAAATAATTTATTTATTTATATTATAAAAAAGTAACGGAAATTGGAACGACTCGTTACTTTCTAATAACTGTAACGGTAACGAGTTACTTTTATAAAGTAACTTTCCCAACCCTGTATACATGTATCATTCGTATGCATATTAGAACTTTTACAGTTTTCAGCATTTTTTTGCAGGTTTTTTCTACATGAATTTTTGAGGAATGTATCTACTGTGTAAAAAAAGACTTGGGTGTACAAAATTAAAAAGGCAGACTTTATCGAGGCATGACCAACATCGTCTTGTCAAAGCGCACGTGATAGAAACAAAGGAGATTAACGGTGTGAGGTACACGGAATCGCTGACTCAACATTATTCTTTTTACGGTACGTTTATTCTCTCAAAAGAATGCTGGTTTAGCTCGCATTTCGCAGGGCTAAGACCCTTTGATAAAGATCCAATAGGAACGGTTGTTATTATTTTCGCGGCACCGTAAAGTCATTGCAGCTCCTTGTCTGCCTTCGCTGTTGCTGCCCCGTGTAACTGATCCGACATTGACGGATAGTTCCTGCGAGAGGCCCATTGCGTCGCTTTTTCGGGTCCACTGTGCAATAGTGACTTTAACGCTACAATACGGCGATTACACTACCCGATTTTTAGGGCCCTAACTCCCCCCACTCTAACTAGTGCACTTAGGGGAAAATACGGGAAATTATGGAAATAGGGCGATCGGGACCGCCCGATCTGCCTAAATAGGGTCCCTGACTCCCTAACTGCGATTACACTGCTCTAAATTAGAATACTAACTGAGTTAGTGCTCTACGGTGGGGGGAGTTAGGGCCCTAAAAATCGGGTGGTGTAATCGCCGCATAACTTTAACGCTATGGCGCCACTATCATTGTTTTGTTTTCAAGAATTTGCGTAGTGGATTGTACCTAATAACTGATACTGATAAATTTACCGCTTTAAGCGTAAGACGTATTCTACAAACAGCAGACTATAATTCAAAGTATTAAAAACACTTTTATGCACAAATAAATTTACTTAGCAAACCTGGATGAAACCAGGGAGAAGATGATCGCTGCGTCAGATCCAGTGGTATGTAATATTTTCAGGTTATAATATTACAAATTATGCGAATTTTATTAAATAAAAAGTCATTAAATCCGTATAAAGAATAACATATGGTGTGTTATTTCACAAAATATTAGATATTTTACACTATTTAGAGAACAAAACCTGTAATCATTTTCCAATGATTGCATCCCTGATTCTACGTTCGAGAACATTTTTCAATAACCGGTTAGCTCTTTACAATTTGTTTTAAAAATGTGCCTAAGTCTGGAAAAATATTAATATTTGTAACTTTTTTCTAAAAAGAAATAATTAACATTGAAATATTCTGAAAATTATTGATCTCTATTGATAATAAAATACTTCTGAAAAGTGTCAGGTCATTTGAAATACGAAGTAGCATGGAAATCTCCTTTGTTCGTTCTGAAGGGTTAATGATAATTCTTATTACTTTTATTTGGTGTGTCATATTCAATCAGTTGCCATTTATCTTATTTCTTATAGGAATATGTTCCAGGAGGACGTCAAATTGTATTAAGACATCCAGGATCTGTGATCAGTCAGCAATTATGTAACAATCAAACATTACCTAAGGATAGTATTCTCTTGCAAAAATTGAGTGAGGTTAATATATCTGAACGATCACCAGTATGTAAACATTTTTATACATAAATGAATAACCCCGATCTATTTTCTTATACTACACATTATTTTGTAGAAAGAATTTTGGGTGGTACGTGAAAATGATATTTGTGGTGAAGAAGAATTATATTGTTCTGGTAAAGTTGCGGTCCATTCCAAAGGTATCCAATCTACAAGAATTCTCCAAACTACATATACATGTGAAACTGATATCAAACATGCACTTTGGTGTACTTTTCATATGAGCACTCCAGATCACTTGTTGAAAAAAAAAAAAGAAGCTGATCAAAATGAGTGCAATGGCAAAGCAATCAAATGTATCTGTTTGCTTGATTCATACACTCTCAAAGTCTTCACAGAAACTGGTGATGATTATGTCTCTAGCTTACAATTTCAAGTATGAATTTTTATTGATATGCTTTTATGCATTTTATATTGTCAACAAAATATATAATATAATACTAAAGAAAACAACAAACAGGTTTCCGCAGTGTGGCCAACAAAGTATGGAATATTACTGGAAAAATCTCAGCTTCCAAATTCAGAATCAAGGTACTTGTTATACATAATTTGTTATTAAAAACCGGATAAATGGAAGTATTATAATTTATTTTATTTCTTATTAGGTACTTATCATTAGAAGCTAGTAGATTACAATCCCATCATAATACTAACTTACCAGTAGTATTTTCCCTTGCACATCCATTGGAAGAAATTTGTCCAGTTCTAATAAAGCATGGTAAGATTATACTAATTAGTGACACTGTTTCATGTTCTTCTTAATATATATTTAATAACATATTTGTAGGTACAGCAACATACATGTTTGATTTAAATCAACAGATTGTATTTACTAGTTTGGAACCATCACTGGCTGTAGTATATGATACAAAAACTGGTTTACACTCTGTTTATAAAGTGCGTAAGGCTTCGATAGAGGAGTATCAATTAATTTCTGGAAGTGGTGATACAACTACAAGTATGTTACACTATTCAACATGTGCATCACCACTTGTTATTGGAGGCAACATATCTGGCAATAAAAGCAGTAGGGGTCACTTCAGTATGTTTGGTAAAGTATAATGTTATCGCTATTACCTTGAATTTTGATGAGTAAATGCCGGGTAAGTCAATAAGAACTGCCATCTTAAATTATTGGTTATTTATAGTTTTCATCGAAAAATGTTGTATATAAAATAAGCTATATTCGATGGGGTTTATCGAATGAATGCATAATGATTCTTTTATACTTTTAATTTTTGGAAATATCAAGGTAACCTTGAGTGTTTGGCCGATGAGAGGACGAATTCGATGGCCTATAACAAAGTGACTTTAATTTGACCTTGAACCGGGCAAAAGATGAAAATATGTTGAGAGTAACTGTACCTTACATTCTGTTCAAAGTAGCCCTTTACGTGTGAAGCGACCCGTTTCTTTTAACATTTTCTAGACATGTTCAAAAGTATGTCCTGATGGGTGTTATCTATTTGGAAATCTCCTTGTATAGAGAGCTTGTGCGTGCACAGCAGTTCTTACACACTCGCCATAAATTAATATCATGTCAACTTTTTCCGCGCTTGTATATCACATTCTCTTATCGCGTGTACTGCTTTGTATGTAATATTGATTTAGAATTACTTAAGCGATAGGTTGTTATGAGTCATTTAAACGAATTTAATATCTGCGTAGAAAACATGAATGTTTGTAAACAAAAGACGCTAACTGCTACTAGCGTTTAGCTGTACTTTGAACAGCTACTTTGAACAGAATGAAAGGTATATTTACTCTCAACATATTTTCATCTTTTGTCCAGTTCAAGGTCAACTTAAATTTATTTTGTTATAGGTCATTGAATTCGTCCTCTCATCGGCTATAACTCCGCGACAAATAAAATATGTGATCCCATTTAAAAAACTCAAGGTTTCCTTGATATTTTTAAAAATTAAAAATATAAAAAAATCATTATGCATTCATTCGATAAATCCCATTGAATGCAGCGTATTTCATATACAACAATTTCCGATGAAAACTGTAAATAACGAAAAACTTCAGATGACAGTTTTTATTGACTCACCCGATATACAGGGTGTTCCCTGTAACGCGACTCACGTTTTTTCACCCACTTGCAGCCATCTGACAAACAAAAATTTAGGACAAGAATTGCATGGTGTACTGTGTACAATAAATATCAGTAAAAACAATTTCGAAAACATTTTTTTTTCTTGACGAAATTAAGGTCACCTTGGGTAATATGAATAGGTCCCGTGAAAATCATTGTGTTCCTACGTTCTTACGACAATAGGTCATAGGAAATGCCTTTACCTCCACTATTACTGCATGAAAAAAAATATCTAGTCTTATTTAAAAATATATCAATGACCTTGAAATCACAAAAAATATGACCATGAAAAAGAAATGTGTGTACTGGACAGTATTTGCCCCCCGGCATTAAACAATTTTTGCCTACAACATTTTTCTCTATCATTAAAAATGAACCGGATATTCAAGGTGATCAAGTTAGCCGGGACATCCTGGGTATGTATATGTATACATATACAGGGTGGGTCGCCACATTTTGCCATCTAGAATTACGTCATTATTACTACGTATAGCAAAAAATGTTTCAGATGAAGTTGAATGATTTTGAGAGGTGCACATTCTGATGGTACTATTTTTTTTGGAGGTGGACGTGTAAAGGACATATGAAGGTCATTAATGTTTTTTAAAATGGAATCATATATTTTTTATTGCATCAGCTGATGCTCCTTCATATTCTTTACAAAAAAGTACTATGCTATTTATGTAAAAAAATCATTAGTTTAGGAGATATTTTAATTTTAATGTTGTTAGGAAATTGTGACTTCCTGGTCAATATTGACCGGAAGTTATGAATTCAATGTGATAATATAAATACTGACACTTTCTGTGTTGATAATTCTTGCTCTCCTACTTATTGTGAAATTTGCACATTTAAATTACTGTCAACTACTGTTCTTATGTAGAATTTAGTCTCTGTTACGCATTTATTCTGATACGGTGAATTATCACTTCATAATAAAGTATTCTAAAGAAGAAAATATAGATATGTTGTCAATTTATTTTGAAGCTGGGAAAAGTGCTATACATGCAGAAAGATTATATGCCAATAGATTTCCTCAACGAAATCATCCATCACGTCGTATCTTTGATTATATTTTTAAAAAATTTCACCAGACGGGGCATGTATTACGCAAAAAGGCAATTCGTCATAAAACAATAGCGAATGAAGCAAACGAAATTGCAGTGTTAACCGCAGGTACATTAAATCCATCCGTAGGCTCTCGCGAAATCGAAAGACAAGCGGGAATTAGCCGCAAAAGCATTTTACGCATACTCAAAAGGCACAAATATTATTCATATCATGTATCAAAGGTTCAAGAACTGACTGCAAATGACCGTTATCAACGTTTAGAATTTTGTAATTGGGCAATCTCTCAAAGAGACTACTTTTTCAACAATGTTATGTTTACGGACAAAGCAACGTTTACAAAAAATGGATCAATAAATTCAAGAAATATGCATTATTGGTCAAGGGAAAATCCCCATTGGTTTAGACAAATGTATAATCAACATCGATGGAGTGTAAATGTTTGGATTGGCATACTCGGCGATAGACTTATTGGTACATACTTTATCGAAGGATCACTAACCGGACCAAAATGTGCACATTTTTTAACAAACACTCTATGGACATTTTTACATGATTTACCATCGCATACACGACAAATAATGTGGATTCAACAGGATGGTTGCTCTGCTCATTATTCAAGAATAGCAAGGGATGCTTTAAATCGAATCTTCCCAAATCGTTGGATTGGAGGAGGTGGCTCCATTCATTTTCCGGCAAGATCACCAGATCTAACGCCTCTCGACTTTTTCTTGTGGGGTTACTTGAAAAGTAAAGTGTACGCTGAGCCTCCGACTACAATGGCCAATATGAGGGATCGTATCATCATTGAGTGTAATAAAATAACATCAGATACACTACACAATGTTAGTGAATCATTAACTTATCGATTCAGAAAGTGTTGTGATGCAACTGGTCGCCACTTTGAACCTTTTCTGTAAATAGACATTAAAATTAAAATATCTCCTAAACTAATGATTTTTTTACGTAAATAGCTTAGTACTTTTCTGTAAAGAATATGAAGGAGCATCAGCTGATGCAATAAAAAATATATGATTCCATTTAAAAAAATATTAATGACCTTCATATGTCCTTTGCACGTCCACCTACAAAAAATTAGTACCATCAGAATGTGCACCTCTCAAAATCATTCAACTTCATCTGAAACATTTTTTGCTATGCGTAAGAATAATGACGTAATTCTAGATGGCAAAATGTGGCGACCTACCTTGTATATGTACATATATGTATATGTATATATATACTCATTTTAATCTTTGCACGCGATCATCATTTAGAAGACAAGAAACATTTTCTAGACATGCAGTGTAAGAATATTTCAAGCCATTGAAATGACCTTAAATATTTCAAGGTCAACATATTGTATATTAATGGATTCATCTGAAGCTAAACTATGTGTCTAACGTAAAAAACAAAGGTCA
Source organism: Hedychridium roseum (assembly GCA_963989215.1). Taxonomy (NCBI): domain Eukaryota; kingdom Metazoa; phylum Arthropoda; class Insecta; order Hymenoptera; family Chrysididae; genus Hedychridium; species Hedychridium roseum. Next base: position 4,695,441 of record OZ022308.1, read on the forward strand.
CCTTCAAATCTCAGAAGCGCCTCCATCTAGAAAAGAACAGTGTGTACCATTGAATGTCCCCCTTCGAATAGAATGTTTCGTTAAAAATTTTTTTCGAAAAATGAATATTTTTCGAGATGATTGCGTGTACAGAGACACCCTGTATATGACTTACATGTAAAACATGAAATTTTGTTATGACATATTTCAACAAATTACGAAAAATATTGCAAGAAAGCTCTTAATTTTATGACTGAAGCCTTGTAGGATGGGAAAAGTTTTTGCTTTAGTTTGTATAAAGGGTGAATCATATCATTTCGTAGGGTTTTATTTAGTAATACATAAAAAAATGACAAAACTATAATGTAAATGGCTTAATAAGTCCAAGATATTTTGGTACTAATGTTCTGTTAGGCGTAATGATGCATCAGGAAAGTGTTTTTTCACATTTCTTGATTGAAACTTACTTTTTTGTTTTTTTTTATATTTTTCCCCCAAAGGCAGAAGGGAGGATGTTCGAAAAATGAATATTTTGGGAAACATTTAGGATTCTTTAGTTGAAAATACTTTTTACGAAAAGAGATATAAAAGTGTCCGCTGAATGTAATGTGTTTGATCAAAACTGTAGAAGGCTTTATTTTTTTGTAATTTTCATAAGATATTAGCATCTAATTACTGCTATAAAACAGATACTTGATCTATAAGAAATCGCTAATAGTCGTTATCTTGTATGCTATGCATATTCTTTCGTAGTTTCATTATATATATAGTTCGTAGTTTCATATATATATATAATGAAACTACGAAAGAATATGTATAGCATACAAGATAACGGCTATTAGCGATTTCTTTCGTAGTTTCATTATATATATAGTTCGTAGTTTCATATATATATATAATGAAACTACGAAAGAATATGTATAGCATACAAGATAACGACTATATATATATTGATATATATTGATATTTGATCTATAATTTTATCAGTTTATCAAATATTTTAAAACAATGATTGATTAAAATGTAAATAAGGGAAGTTTTTTATAACAACAGAATTATGTATATTATTTTGAACAAAGCAATATAACTTCTTGTCATAGTTTACTATGTCAATAGAGGACAGTTAAATAAATTTAATGTGTAACAGGTGCAACATGTATAATGGTAAATGTGATGTTTTATTATTTTTCAAAAGTGTTTCAAAAATATTGGAAGTAGCTGCATAAAAGAGTAGAGTAACCCACTGTATCTAAACACAGAGTAGCACAGTAGAGTAACAACTCTTATCTTGGATTGAAAAATATTTATTAAAAATATTTACTCGCCCTATTGTATGCATATAAAGGGCCGTACACATGTTGAAAAAGTGGGTGCGGTATTCTTGAATTTAATTACATTCTATTTTTCATGCCATAAATCTGGATAAAGTGCATTGTGTGCTTAAAAAATAAAGTAAGCATCACTTTAAAACCATAATTATATATAGGTAAATTTCATAGGATACATTATGTATCCAGAAGGATACTGAAAAATGTTTCTTTTAAATTTGTAAAAACATTTATAGTTTAAGAAATGTTTCTGGTATTAATTTTAAATGTCTTACAATGTAGCTTGTATTGTAAATCATGTTTAGGTATACCCAATCCTCAGCTGAATAACATCGCTATTGGACTGGCAAGACCTAATAATTCATTTGGATCTCGTGGGACGTCGTACACCGCTACCTGTTCCGGACCATCACCTTCACAATATCAACATCAGCATTCACGATCTCAGAGTCCAATGGCTACGATATCAAGGTGTCAGTCCCCGACGCATCCAGCATTCTCACCTCTGCTAGGAATGTCAACTGGTTCCATTATTCATCACAGTAAACTGCATCAAACCATTATGGCAACTGCATTCAGCCACACACAAAATAGTCCCAGTGCTACTTGTAATAGTGTTCAAGATACCGTACCTCTAAGTAGACCTCTGTTTCCGGAAATTTGCCTTGATCATGTGTGGACTGAAAACATTGGAGCTCCCAAGCAAGTACCAAGATAAACATTTTTCGTTCATCACATACCTACTCCTAGTTCCCGATTTCAGAGTTCCATTGTGTTTCCAATTCCTTCGGGTATTAGATAGAAAGTAAGTTGCAATATGCAATAGCAAATTATATGGTAATATTAATTTACATTCAATGTTTAAAGGGATGTTATTTGTTGCCGTGCATCCAAAGTATTTTTAACATCAGATCTTGTTGGACAAAATTATTTAACTTACCTTGTTCCAAATCGATCTCAACTGTTTTTAGTAAGAATGGAAAAAACCAATAAGCAGCAACAAATTATTTTTGGAATGGTAACTAGTATCATTGCTAAAGATGCAGTTAATTTGCCCGTTAGTATTTTTACAACTCTCTTAATACTGCAATATTTCTTATTGCTTTTGAACAAGATTAATATGTTTCAGAGTTTACATATGATAGCAATACTCGATTTGTCAAATGGGGTGACATTGTATTCAGGTGTTATGTGCGTCGGGAAAGTACATATTTCCAGTACTATTCCAACTTTAACAAGTTGCAATTACTTTTTGCCCAGTATTAGCCATAAAAATGGTAGTCCATTTCCTCGACGAAGTTCACTAATATCTCAAAGTTGTGTAACAAATTCCGACAACAAATTTGAAGAAGCTTTGCACTTGTTGAGCCCAGTAGGAGGCAACTGTGCACGTGCACCGATTTTGTTGGAAAATTCATTAATAGACACCAACCTCCTGGCGTTAAAAGATGCAGTGAAGAATAAAGTAACGCTGGAATATGCAAATAAAAGTTATTTTCGGATTATACTTCCGACATCTAGTACATCTCCATTAGGTATGTAAATAATTCTCATGTAGCTTAAACTACGAAGCGCATGTACATAGACCTTTTACTACCAACTAAACATGATTAAATGATATCTATTTATGGATTGTAGTTACTAAATGTTTACAAACATTACGAAGTGTATTGCAAAGGGATCTGGCGATGCAATTGTTAATAAAATGGTATGGAGCTCGTAATGCACCAGGGCCACAAGATTTTTCTCCTTTACAAGAATGGCATCTATTTCTCATTGTGTTATTCACTTTACTTGGATATGATGTGGATAAAATCCAATTAGTACATGCTAATGAAATGGATCAGCTTATCGAGCGCAGTAGTCCAATGGTTGTACCTAAAAAACAAAAGACAAATGATTGTGGGACAAATGATGACTGGCTACATATGACTAATTCTATTCAACGCAGGAACTCACATCAGTTCTTATCAAATACTTTTGGTTTGTCAAAAAGTGCTAGACTTTCATATGTTTTATCTTCAAAAATCCCAGAATCAAATAACACAGGCAGCATTAATACTCAAGCTATCCTATTTCCATACCTTCCTCTTATTTTATTTTCACTTCATTTACTTTATGAGGAATTAAAATTGAACTGCATGTTATCGGATAGCCTGCCTCTGCTCGCTCAATTTTTGTATCAATTAAGTACTGATTTGAGGTACGATTTGTATGCACATCATTATTTTCTTGACTTTCCATTGTTATGTAATGTCAAAAATACTATGTCCCAAATCAGTGAATCTGATCTGAAAAAAATAACATCACCTAATTATATGCTTCCAAAACCACCAAATATTTTTGAAACAATTCACAACTTATTAATTGGTGTTGATGTAACGCCATTTCCATGCTTGAATCAAGTAAATCCAACAACAAAGAACATTGTGTGCTTGATGGCGTTAGTGGCAAATGAAAACCAAAGTGCCGTCGATCTTGATAGAGTTATTAAACTTATTGTGCCCTCTAGCAGTCGCATAGATTTACCAGACACAAACATTAAGATTGATATAGGGGTAAAAAAATTAAAGGAACCGCAAACTGAGAGAATAGTTTTATTGTTTCATGAAATGGGTATGTGTCATATATAAATATTTCTCCCTCTCCCTCTATATATATACTCTCTTTATATACATATATACACACACACACACACACATATACATGTATAATTGTTCACCTTAGGTATGAAAAAGGACGATCTTCACACATTACCACCAGGAATATCCTTAATATTAAAAGACGTTATGTATCGATGTAGAGAAAGGCCACCATCAAATTGGCCTCCACAAGTGTATGATTTAATTGATCGTCAAGATTTGGCTGCATTAGAGACAAATTCCAAATCCACGAATGAGTATTACATACATACCGACACAAGCAGTCATTCTTTAAAAGATTCAGAACATAACGATGGCATGGAATTTGATGATACGGTAAAATAATTAATGTTATTAGTATTTTTCAAGGAAAGGGATCTAGATTCTCGCATCCTACGATTTTATGTTTTATAATATTCGAAAAACAAAACGACAGGTGTTTGTGTTATCTGAACATTGGAACCCTAATGTGATATTTTATTGTTTCGTAGAGAAACATTCATGCTAGTTGAATGTAACAAATTCTAACATATTTAAATATTTCAAAAAGTTTGTCGTTTTTTATAACGGATATTTTAAACGAGCGACACCCACAACTGTGTTCTTGACAATTAATTTATTGAATACGATTATCTTAGCTTTAAATTTGTTTTACAGGTTCTCAAATTAAGATTTAGCAGTGATCATAGAGTTGCAGAAGTCCGAAGATTACTTAATTCATCCAAACCTGTAAGAATAGTAATCGTACAGAGGCCAGATGTCAGTGATCATGAATTCATAGAGGAACAAGAAAGGCATCTGCATGCTTTGTGTACAAGAACTATGGCTCTTCCAGTGGCCAGAGGAATGTTTACACTTCGTACTACTACTCCGATTATAACAGAACAGTTACCAATTCCTCGACTATGTTTAATAGGTATTGTTTATTACAGAAATAATTAAGTTTAGTGTAGACATTATTTAATAATAAATTTTGTGGGTAATATTTTGCACAAATGGAATAGGAAGTATGTTTCTAGAAACCAGAATTTATTGGGTGATTTAAAATTTGCTATTTTTACTGTTATTTTCCTGTATTTCAAGAAGATCCGGTTTAATTACATCTATTTTTGAATATTTCAATTCTTATTGTTAATAGTAATATGTATAGTAATATAATATGAGTTTCGTACTAAGATTTATTCCGGCTTTGCAGGTAAAGCACCTCCACGAGGCACTACTGTAGAACTAGCGCATATTGATGTGCCACCAAATATGAACTTGTGGCCACTCTTTCATAATGGTGTAGCAGCAGGTTTAAGTATTCATCAGGATGCACCGAATATCGATTCGACCTGGATTGTGTATAATAAACAGCAACAGGGTGAATTCGGCATAGAGCATTCCGGATTTTTAATGGCACTTGGTTTAAATGGACACTTGAAAAATTTTGCCCCTTTCAGTATGTACGAATATCTCGTTGAATGTCACGAAGCAACAAGCGTCGGTCTATTACTGGGATTATCAGCAACGTATCGTGCAACAATGAATGTATCCATGACAAAGTTATTATCGTTGCACGTTGAAACATTATTACCTCCAACAAGTATTGAGTTGAACGTTCAGCAAAACGTTCAAGTGGCAGCACTTATGGGAGTTGGTCTTGTTTATCAAGGAACAGCTCATAGGCATATTTCACATGCTTTATTATCAGAAATAGGAAGACCACCTGGACCGGAAATGAAGAACTGCATTGATCGTGAATCTTATTCATTAGCTGCGGGTTTGGCTTTGGGTCTTGTAGTTCTGGGATGTGGTGAAGGATCTGATTTAGGTAGTATTCCGGATACCTTACATTACTATATGGTTGGTGGAAATGTGAGACCTTTCACTGGAGCACAGAAAGATAAATATAAGTCACCAAGGTATTTTTTCTAAATCACTCTCTGAAATTAGCTCTAATATTAAGAAAAAGTACATTATTAGTATTATATGCATAAAGCATAGAAACTATCTAATTTTATCATAACAAATGCTTCTCGCAAAGTTTAGGGATTAATTCACCTGCGAGCGGTGCACCTGTCTGTGAAATATTCTTACCTATTTTTTGTGCATAAGTAATTAAATTTGTTGATATTGGAAACACCAGAGTAAAAATTAATGGCGATCTGTACTTGTCTTCTTATAACATCAGTTACGTCTGATTATTTATAACTTTGACTCTAAGGCTACTTCTACAGCCACAAAATTTGCATTTTTATGTTGTAAAAATGTGTTTTATTAATGTTTTTCAGCTATCAGATAAGAGAAGGTGATTCTATAAACATCGATGTTACGTGCCCTGGTGCAACGTTAGCGTTAGGCCTTATGTACTTTAACTCTGGAAATCGAGCTGTAGCTGAATGGATGCGAGCACCTGATACTCAGTATTTGTTAGATTTTGTTAGGCCAGATTTTCTTCTTCTAAGAATACTGGCAAGATCGCTTATTTTATGGGATGAAATTGAACCAACAAAAACGTGGATATCCAGTCACGTTCCAAATATTGTTTACAAATACAGATTACAGAAGCCGACCCCAGAGATCGCACAGGTGGTGGATTTGGAAACTATGAAGTTAGTGTTTCTCCTTTTTATTACTATTTCACATTAACATATACGCGGGTAAAATGAGAATTCGTGATCTTATAATTTGATTCTACATATTTCATTAGAAAAAGTTTTTTCGAAATATGTACTTTTACATTAAAAATTTGATTACATCAGATGTGAGAAAATACCGATTTATGTACTGTGGAGTATGCAAACATCGTATTTGAAATTTCAAGCTAGACCTGAAAAGTTTGAATGTTGGTATTTGTTTTTAGTCAAGCTTACTGCAATATCATAGCTGGTGCGTGTATGGCACTGGGTTTAAAATATGCAGGCACCGCTAATAGAAATGCATTTAAAACATTGTACACCTATGCTCAAATGTTTACGGCATTATCACACAAAACAATAGCTGAATTGGCTGGGAAATCAACAATCGAAACTTGTCTTAACGTAATTTTGCTTTCTACAGCAGTTGTGATGGCAGGCACTGGTAATTTGGAGGTACATTCCGTTTTTTATATTAGGTGTTTCAGGACACCGTGCTACTCCTTAGAATGCAATCTGAGTTACCACTTCTGTGGCAGACAACTGGTCTATCAATTATAAAGAACATATGTGTGAATACATTACGCATTGTTGATCAGCATGCCGTTACATATGATACTATAATGAGTGTAGACCATTGGTGCACAAGTTTGTCTGTAGAAATTAATACTACGTACATAATATGCACCTTACGATTGGTACCTTACCAGCCTGTCATGGCAGTGGTAGTAGTAGTGCATAATGGTAGTCCAAGATATTCTATTTAAGTATACAATCCACCAATCTCATATGGAGTTTTCATGAAATGTTCTTTAATACTTTTTAGATAATGAGAATCTGTAGACACGTGCGCACTCGAGTTGGACCTGCTAGCACCGTCGTTACATATGGTTCGCATTTGGCCACACATATGGCTCTCGGCCTGTTGTTTTTGGGCGGTGGAAAATATACCCTTTCAAACAGTCCAAGTGCAGTAGCAGCACTTATAATTTCCCTTTTCCCGAAATTTCCAACACATAGTAATGATAATAGGTTAGATACTAATAAATATTATTATATTGTATTTTACCATTTACTTATTAATTTTAAGGATGCTTTCTGAAAAAAGTAATTTGCATGTTAATTTTTGGAGCTATATGTACGTAGATGTGCGGGAGGTAGTAATATGTGAATTTCAGTATTTATATATGGGTTAAGAATTGTATTACTTTCACAGATATCACCTACAAGCATTGCGACATTTGTACGTATTAGCCGCAGAACCACGTTTAATTTTACCTAAAGACATAGACAGTAAGCAATATTGCTATGCGAAAATACAATTAACTTTTGAGGACGATAAAATGGCTGAAGGTCAAGAGACGATTTTACAAGCTCCGTGCTTACTACCTCAATTGTGTACCTTGAAGAAAATTGCATTGAAAGATGACCGTTACTGGGAAATCGTGTTTATAAAGGATCACAACTGGCGACAACTAGAAGACATGCAGCAAAGGGGTGGTGTCTTAAATGTCAAACAAAGGGCTGGCTGTCTGCCATACTCTGAAGATCCGCATGTAAATTTCATGAATTAATACTAACCTATCATGCACTTAGTATTGTTCATATAGTAAACTTGCGTAACTTTTACCTTATACAAAGCAATGGGGAAAGTTACCCGCCATCTTTACAGGCCTCTATTATTTATCAATATCAAGTAATAAGTATTAATAAACAGTCAGCCATTATCTGCTTCGGGATTATTGGGCGTTTTCAATGCTGATATGTTATGTTTGTTTATTTCATATTTTCAATATTTCATTGCAATATACATTTCGTGATAAAGATAGATATCTAAAATATTTGTTTTTATGTGCGCAGATTCTCTTATTTGTATCTTGTATCTTGTATTTTTTTGTTTCTAAAACATGTTAGCTGCAAAAAACAGTTTCACTGATTATAATATGTACCATTTGCAATGTTGAAAGTGTCCGCATATCGGAGATATTGTACATTCTATATTATCATTATACTCTGATCTCTTATTAGGGAAGAGGAGCATATAAAGTTACTAATGTCTATTTCTTGTAGGGTTTTAAAACTCTGATGGCACAGACATTAACGACGGAAAATGTTGTTGCGTGGGCTGCACAACCAGAGCATGTAACATCATTCACAAATGACAAAATGATTCTAAATATTACAAAGTATTTTTTATGTTGGCCACAAGAAAGCAGTAGTCATAGACAACATAAACAAACTATGTTAGAGGGAAACTTTGAAAAGCTAAATTATAGTTATACCATTCAAAGTATAACCAATATTTCTGGAAATGAAGCAAAGCAGTGGAACGAACAATCAGGATTGTGTAGAGAAAAATTGAATACCACCCAGTTTTCTGCTTCCAGCCGTCGATCGAAGTTGGAAAAGATGTACTGTCAGAGACTCAAATTCGAAAGACATTTTTTACAAACGTTAGCTATGATTACTTATCACTGTGTAATAAAAGATAAAGTGAGCCTTTTGCCTATATGGGTCAATATGGTTAAAAGTATCGAAATTCTTGAAAAACAACCAACAAGTTTTGCGGTATGGCAAGTAAAACTTCTCTGTGCGCAAATGTTGCGTGAAAATAACGAAGAGGGAATGTATTCACTACTTAACAGGGAGAGTGTATTAGCGATGAAGCAAGGAACAGCTGTCATTTTAGATGAATGGGAATTTGGTAATTAATTGCATTTTTAAATTGTATATGTAATTTAAAGTGTATAGTGCTTTATATAGTTTGTATCGTAATGTAGATTTGAAACCATTGATCCAGAGTTATTTATCCTCTGGAGTTATTCAGGCTGATCCAGTACTGTTAACTCGAATAAGTGCATATTTAATATTTTATGACATACCGTACGGCATTGACAGCTCAAAAATTTGTAAGTATTACATATCTATAAACTTTAACCTTTTGCACTTCAAGTATGTTTTCCAGGTACTCCGTTGGTTGTTAATATTATCTGACGATCTTTATATAATATTTCAGAAACGAAATATATAAAACTAAGTACAGCGTAAATATTTTAAATTGACGAAATTTTTTGACACAAGAGTCATTGCCAAATTCACTTTTGTTGATAGCCATAATAGCTGATATCCATATTGCTTGCGTCACCACATCAATCAGTCTAAAATCGCGCTCGATGACAAATTGTTTTACCAGTGCTCTGTACGAAATAGCACCCCCTGTATACTGTTAAGTATTTCATTGTGTTCTGAAGTTATATTATCTATTTCACAATTATAGTGGAAAAAAACTGTTTACGCAGAAGATATGGATAGCAATGATATGTATCTTTACTTTCGTAACTATAATGATATGGTGTTTTGTTTTCAAACACAATGTACAACTTGTTATTTTCATAAAGGTGACATAGATTGCAATGATTTGTGTGCCAAAACAAACTCCAAAATATTAGCTGACCACCACACTAAAACGTTAGAGTACAAAGCGTACAAAATTTAATGGAGAATGTGAGATAAACTGCTCATTATGGTTGTATAATTGTTTGTTCACAGCAAAGTCTTTTCTACAGTTGCAGCCCAGATCTGCTAAAGAACACATTACACTCTATAAATTACACCAAATTTTACAAGGAAAGTAATTTGTTCCTTTCTAGTTTTAATTCTATACCCCACATTGACAGTACACAAAACTTACATTTCACTTCAAAATGTTTATTCATTAAAGCTGACAAATACGAATATTATATGATTTGTTAAAGTGAACCGATACATAAATTGATTAAATGTAGATACATAAATGTTATTCAATAGTAATAAAATAGTGCTCCATAAATGAGTATTAAATAAGTAATTTCATAATCTAATTTAATGCATATTTTTCATAAATTTCTGAATATAAACATGCGCCTTTAAATTACAGTAATGTTTATATAGAATGGAACAGGAAGAAAATTCACAAAAAGTTGTACTCTAAAATTTACTTCACATCACAGAAGAGTACAATGTAGCAACAACTTTTCAAATGTATAATACCATCTTTAGATACAACACAAAATTCATATTGGTTTAACATTTTTTAGTCAATTATATTATGTGAAAAATGTACGCGATCGATAAAATTTTTCTTCGTGAATGATTGGCTTTCCTGTAATATTACATACAATGTTATCTATCATTTCACCGAGAACTGTGTAACAGTAGAGGCAACCAATTAGGATACCCCCAAGGTGTCCAATAAATGAAGTATTCTGTACAAGTAAATGTATTAATAGTAATTCGGCCCAAACTGCCAATTTACTTGGAAATTTAAATCCACCTAGGTTGTGCATTTTATCATTCTCTTCGCAAATTACTATTACTTTCAAAGCAAACAGAATGGATGAGAAACCAATGGCACATGTTGTGTAATATGAGTAGTCACTGGTTAATTCTGTCAATATATATGCTAACAACACGTACATTAAGCTACAGCCTAATGAGAATGATCCTAACAGAAGCATAAAATTTAGTGTTCCGTACATGGGTTCTAAGTATAATCCTTTTAGGATGAAAGAAACCATGTTGTAGTAAAGGTGCATGTCTGAACCATGTTCAAAGTTTGAAATGAGAAATGTTCGCCAATCTCTGTACTTAAGTACTTTTACTGCTGATATACATGCCTCTTCTGCATTCCATGGTACTTGTATCAATCCCATATACAGCAGTGTCTACAAGGAAATAAATTCGTTATTAAAAATTCATGTGGTTTAATTCTGTTTCATTCCAGATCCCATTTTAATTGGTTTATTTCAGTACTAATGTCAGTACATATTTCATAATTAATATCTAAGAATTGAAGAAAGTCATAATGTGCTTTATATCCATCAATTTTTGTTTATATGTTTAGATTAACAGAAATAGTGATGTATTTGAAAAATTATTCAATTCCTCTTTACCTTTGGAGTACAAATAGCCATTTCTATTGGAATAAAAATGTAATTTAAATAATTTGATAATTATAGAGAGTACTACATATACAAGCAGTACTTACTTGTCCTATTACACTAATTAAAGTAGCAGGTGGAATTTTATCAATACCAAAGTTTACAGCTTGCAAGCACAGTAGATAAAGACCATACTGCCAATCTTGCTGATGCCTTTGAAACCGCCTCATTGTCTATCAGCCAATGTGTTATACCAGAAAGTGTTCTTCTCATATATTTTACAATAATATTTGAAACGTGTATTTTTTTCAATCTTTACATGTGTAGCACCTCTATAACTTAAAAATTTGTAGTCAAAATTCAATTAGATTTTGCAATCGTTCACTACTTCTTACAATGCGTGAGTTCTTTATGTAATTTCTAGCAACGTTGCTAATTGTTAGTGCTCATGCATTTAATTCCCATACGTACGCATAATTATCACTGATCACTACATTAGCCAATAATTAGAGAGAATTGGGGTAAACTGTTACTTGCATCCACATAGTTGTATCTTGAGATAATTTTAAGGGGCAATACATTTATTCAGAGCAGAATTATGATATTTTACATGCATAATACGATGCAATTTGCAGATTCTGGAGGTTATGTAAAACATGAATGATACGAGCATCATGAGGGTGGTCCATGCGCCTAATCCACCATAAATCACTTCTAAAGTATGCATTGTTGAAATAAATTTTTGTATAGAAATCTTGTGTTTTATACAGACACACTATGTAGTGCATGCAGTATTTTTTACAGGTGGAAGCGTTCTGCTGATTTCATAGTCAACTTCGTTTTTTTTTAAATGGAATGCTGTATTTTTTATGCTAAAATATCGAGAAACGTTAAGTTTCGAGTAAAAAAATTACACTGACCTTTATTAGCCGCAAACTTAATATTTAACGAATAATTTCACTTTATTTCTTGCAAATGGTCTTTGCGTAATGTCAAGTTAGAGATTGAATACAATTCAATACTAGCAGATTTCCGTAAGGCCGCGGAGTTTAGGTGACAACGTTTATCAACGTTACCAAGTTTAACATTAAAGGTACATTAAAAGATGTGGTGAGTCGTGAACCATCAACAACGCGAGAGAATATAAAAGAACAAATTCGTGAAGCAGTTTCCACCTTAATTAATTAATAGGTTACATTAAGGTATTTATGTCAGTAGATACTATTTCGAACACCTTCATTAGTGAATTTCAGAAGCTTATGCAAAACTTTGCTGGTATTGAATCTCTATCTTGACATTATGCACAGACCATTTTCAAGAAATAAAGTGAAATTATTCGTTAAATATTAGGTTTACTGCTAATAAAGGTCAGTACTTTTCTACTTAAATTTAATGCACCCCCATATTTTGCCATAAATAACCCACGATTTACACGGTAGATTGGTTAATGAAAAGGCCGTGTAAATTGAAATCGTGCAATTCGAGTCCACTATTCACACAGAAAAGAAATACATGCATATGTACTAATTTGTATGTAATTTGTATGTACTAATTTTTATATGAAAATTCATTAATTCAACAAAATTATGTACACAGCATAATTCTTGAAAAAAAAATTAATATAATTTTTGCATTTGTCTGACCTGCTCGTATTTCCTGATCGATTTCAACCTGATTTCAACCTGATCGATTGGTGCAACAGTCCATTTAAGGGGGGAAGCCACTGTGATGATTTAAAAAAAATTGAATTTTTGTTTACATTTTCTTAATGATTAAGGTCTTGAAAATATATAATTAAAGTATTATACTGAAATTCGAATAACTAACAGAGCTGTAATAGTTTTTGTGCAGTTGCATGCAGTTGTTCGATCTTGACTGCACAGCAGTATGTGCTCCACATTTGTTGGGACAAGGTTTTTATCGTGGTAGATACATCATATAACACCGCTTCTGGTGGTTTTACCCAAATTAACAATGAGAGCTTCAAAGCTCTTATTTGGAAATTCGCACCAAAAACATCTTCAAGCGGCGCTACAGTGGACGAAATAGTTGCCTGCTTAGCTGTGTGTATATTTAATGAAGGTTACACAAACATACTAAAAGTAATGGAGAAATTAAAAATTAAAATTGATGAAACAGCGGTGAAATATTGCAACGACGAGTACAAACGTCGAATATCTGCTGCCGATGTTAAAATGCTAGGAGTGACGCGTGAGGGCAGACTCACCAGAAAACACGCCCGAAACGAAGCAGAAAAAGCTGCTACAAAGGCGGAAGGTTTATTGTATGCACCCGGATTAGATGCGCTTTGGTAAGCAACAAAACTTCATCGTTAACGTATAAATAATCAGTCGTAAAACTTTTAAACGCGTTTTTCTCATAACTACATTTTACAAACTCGGCGACAGCATAACTCAATGATTATTCGTCCGATCAATTTCAAATTTTGAGAATATGTTTATACCAAAATTATCTTCAGTTGTACGTAGGATTTTTCCGATTGAAACATTAGTTATTTCAGAAACCTTAAAAAACTGGCGGCTTCTCCCCTAAATTTACACATTTCTGTTTCAAAACTACGCTATTTTGCTAAAAATAAATTTTTTCGAAAACGGCTACGTGCAACTGAAACTGCACTCATATCCTTTAAGAAAATATAAGAATTTTTCATTTCAGAGATTCCGCTCGATCGATAGGTTGTCGCCCACGTAACCATGTTTTCGGTGCAAAGGATGGCAGTAACGCGTATTGCAGCTAAAAAAAGATATTTTTTTTTTATATATTTTTTTGTGTTCTAAAAATATTTATTTTTATGATGTAAAACAATTTTTTTTGGTCAGATCATTGGGTCTTCATTTAAAAAAAATTAACAAAAATAGTGTTTTCTCTATGTCACCACAGTAGCTTCCCCCCTTAATAACACAAAGTTGACTTTGAAATCTCCGGAACGTCTCCACGTATAAAAAATGCATGCAGTACATAGTATGCCCCATAAAGTCCAAACCATACAAGTTTTTTATATAAAATTTCTTCATACAATGCAAACTTTAGAAGTTATTTAGGGTGAACAAGTTACGTTAATCACCCTGTATTCTCTAGAATGTTTTTCGGAACCCTACACATGGTATTTGTCACAACAGTTTTCAGGCATTCCCGATAATCTGACAAAAAATGTTGTAATTATGACAAAAAATGTTCTCTTATGACAACAAAATGTTCTAGTAAAAATCTCTAGACCGCTCGAATTTTACAACAGATATTGCGTTGACTTTTTAAAATACCACCGTATAATTCTTTCTCTACGACATTGTAGACGGGATGAGGACAATTTCAGCGACGTAAAATAGGGTTGTTTGCCTTTCTACGCAAATCGTTCTTAAATTTTAGCAATCTGATCGCTTATATGCATTTTGAACACTCAGATACTTAATAACGATGTAATCACGTTTCATGGACAAGAGGTCGAATCTACAATAAGTATGTTTACTATCTATATTCAGATCCACAGTATTATCGAATTACGTTACTATTTGGCTTACGCGAGAAACTTATTATATTTACAATCGATTTTGTAAGCAAATGGTTAAAAAATGCAATTTCTTCTAATATCACGGAATTTGTTTCGTTGTTACTTACAACACTAAATAAAAAAAGGTATATGGTGACATTTAAGAAAATTAAGGTGAGTTTTATTTGTTTGTAAAACCGAATCGTCTTAGGTTTTTTATTAGTACACTTTGTTGCCGAAAAATAACCAAGAATTTTCTAATTACTGCATTTTCTGTCAGATGATTAGATACATATGTCTGAATAATCGGAGCGACACACAGTGGTTTAGAACTGACTTTCGATAATGGGTACTAAAAAGCACGTGACAAATTTATATTTCCCAATTGTTTTGAAAATCCGTATCTTTGGCAATTTTGGTGATATTGCTATGGGGGCTTCGAGTTTAGAGAATAATATTCTCTAAACAATGCCACACAGAGCATTACAAATATTAATTACGATTTTACACGATTTTTTGCAACAGTTTACACGTCTAACTCCCATTCTATTAATGACATCTTCCCGGAAATTGCACCAAATGCTGTAGATGCATAATTTTTGTGAAATTTTTCAGCAGATTGTCATTTTATAGTAAATATATATTTGATGGTTATTATTTTCGTATAGGAAAAAGTATCATGATGAATCCAAATGGCACCTTTATTTACACTCTTAATAGATGTCACATACGAAATGACTTTAAGCTTCGCGTACACTCTAGAAGTTCTCTCCAAATGAATAGTTTTGCTTTTGAAAATACAGCTATGGTTGGACCAAAATTTAGTAAAACGCTTTGCAGTAAACTAGTAGGTCTAATTGGCATCTAATGTCATCAACTGTGCATAGATTTTTAATCCGTGGTGGAAAAATAATGAAAAATCTAAATGTACCGGCAGGACGGATGTCATAAAAAGTGTCAGGAGCGGCCAACAGAGCTATAATGTAAAAAACACAAAATAGAAAAATGGCACAGGGGTACTACAGTATCTTTTGTTTTCTTGAGATGCATATATCAATAGTAACGGTTTCATAAGTCACAGGATATCTTTCCTGAAGTGTAAGAACTTCTTTCTAATGTTGTAAACCATGGTGGAATTAAAAATGAAATTCAAGGTATTTAATTTTTTTTCTTCTAGAATGAAATGCTATATTCGAAAAGAGAGAATAGGTCACAGTGATTTTTTTTTCAAATTTTTATTCAGGAATAGTTTAGCCGTTGAAATGAATATTCTATAAACAAATCCCGATCGGGAGGTGGGGGAAAGTAGTGGCATTCATCGCACCCCACATCTCCACCCATCTACATAGTTCCAACATGACAAATCGATCGCAAAATGTAAAAATAAGGGTGCCGCTGTAGTATAGAAAGTAGAAATATTCATTTGAAAAGAACTTCTAGGTAACAAAATGTTCTGAATCACTGTACGACATCGTGCTCTGATCTTTACAGGTGTTTTACTGAAATACAAAGACTGTCGCTAACATTTACTTCTTCTTATTTTTTGAATATTACTTTTATTACTTTCATTTTTAGTAAGAAAAAGAGTGATATTAATTATTGTGCACCAAAAACGGGTTTGTATTCTATTGTATTGTATTGTATAACCGGTGAACGATTAATGATTATAAACAGAAAAAAACATAAGATCTGGGTTGAGAAGTAACGAGTAACAAATTTAACAGTTACTTTTATCGTTACTTTTTTGAATTTTTTGATTTATTTAAAGTATTGTTCTTACCATTACGCGTGACAAAATTTTAATCTTAACCATAAAGCCATAAGTAAATCGATCAATCGCCATTCACATATTCTTATTACATTGGTAAAATGCTTGAATGTGATTAGGCGACTTACTCACAGTATGTAAACGCGCTATTGTGTTCCGTAATTCGCTGCCAGTACCGAAAATCTATAGTGTACGTGACGTATGTACTATCTTTTTATTACTATCTTTCTATTTTTAGACGTTTTTACTGTCTTTTTATGCAGAATATTACAAAGAACCTAATTATATAAAAATAGTAGATGGGATCAACTTGCAAAACTCCAAGTTGTTTTTTATGTCGAAAAATTTCGTTTGATCCATTTTATGTTCCCGTATGAAACTATAATTTTGATGTAAAACCTCTTTTTATAAAAAACGTAGAAAAAATGAAAACATTAAAGTTCTCCAACCTATATAATTTTCATTTATTAGTAGTAGTTTATTAATTTTGGCTTTCCAGCTTGGAAATGAATTTGTTTACATCTCTGTACTTATAAATATTACTGTTGCCGTAAAATCGCATCATAGCATACAGTATCTTATATCTAGTATTACAATTTTTCAGGAGTTAAAACCTTTAAGATTTTGCTATTCAACAAAAAACAGAAATTATGATTAACTTTATAATACTGTAAGAAAATTTAAAACGTTAGACATTTAGTGTTTGTTTTCTTTGGTTTCCATCAGTCTCCTCAGTTATATCTATTCCTCCCCTCTTCTTCCTCTTTCCTTTTTTCTCTTTGCTTTTTCTTTCTGTCTATTCTCCCTAACCATATTATTGCTTCTCTTCTGCCTTCTTCACTCAGAATTTCCTCCTTTCTCAGGTTTGTTCAGATTCCTTATGTGTCCAGTACTCTTTCCATTGGTCTTAAAAACATATCACAGATACGTAAATTCCTTCACTTCCTCTATTTATTTTCCTTTCCATTTCCATTCTATCCTTTTCCTGTGACCCCCCCTTCTGAATACTACTATCTGAGATTTTCCGACATTTAAAGTCAATTTCTTCTTTTCTATATATTTCTCCAATCTTTTCATTCTTTCTTTCATTTCTTCTTCGCTTTTTGCCAATATTACAATGTCGTCCGCATACACCAGACTATAAAATTTATGCTCTCCTACTCCTCCTAATTGCCCTTTCCTTAATTCCCTCTCTAGGTCAGCCACGAAAACCGTAAACAACGTTGGACTGAGGGGGCATCCCTGTCTGACTCCCACTTTCGCCCAGAATACTTCTGACGTCTTACCTCCAACTTTTATCTTGATCCATGTTTTTTTGTAGATTTCCCTGGACCTCGCTATCAATCCTTTTCTTACCCCTTCCTTTTCCATTGTCTTCCACAGTTCTTCTCTGTTTACAGAATCGAATGCTGCTTTCAAATCTATAAAGAATGCGTATAGCTTGCCTTTTTCTCTGTTCAGTTCCTTCTCTATTATATGTTGTAATATGTAAATATTGTCAATCGTTCCTCTGCCTTTTCTAAATCCGGCTTGCGTGTTAGGTAGAATTCTTTTTTCTTCTAAGTCCCTTTTCAGTCTTTCATTCAACACCATTGCATAAACATTATACCCTGTGGCCTACAAAGATATTCCTCTGTAATTGCTAACCGAGTCTCTATCTCCTTTTTTATACAATGGTGCTATTAATCCTAATCTCCAGTCACCCGGGAATCCTTCTCCCTCCCATATCTTTTTGATTAGATTAATTACTTCTTTTTCTGTATTCCCTTGCATATATAACCAGGCCTCATTTGGAATTCCGTCTTGCGCTGTCGCTGTCCCTTTCTTCAATTTCTTTATTTGTTCTCATATTTCTGCTTCAGTTCTCCTTCCTTTTCAGTTTCATTTTCTTTTTGTCTTTTCCAGATGTCTTCTTCTTTCTTCTCCGTTCCGTTATACAGGGTGGGCCAATAAACTATGACCACCTTGAATATTGCCGTTATTTGTAATAATATGAAAAAATGTTTTGTACAAAACTTGCAGGGTACCGAGGGGGACATATTGTAGTCCCAACATTTCTTGTGTGGGCGGAGGCGTAGAGGATATTTGAAGGTCATTTCGATTTCTTTAAATGGAATGCTATTTTTTTTTCATCGCGACATGATAGCGGATGTTGACACGACTTCAGCAAGCTATTATTGAAGGTCATGCAAGGTCAAATACGGTAGTAAAAAGAACTTTCTTACGTTACAGGAGATGTTCGATGTCGTGACATGCTGTAATTCATAAATCCTCACTTTTATGTACACAAATGGCCTTGTCTAAGAAATGTAAACATTCTATTGTATTGCATACAAATGTAGACATCCGCGCTCTTCGTAACATGACATGAATCAGTATTCAATTTCGGTAAGAGATGTACTTAATGAACTTTACCCAAATCGATGAATAGGACGTGGAGGAATCGTTTCTTGGCCACCTCGCTCTCCAGTCTTAATGCCACTAGATTTTTTTCTCTGGGGAGCATTAAAAAATAATGTTTATCAAGAAGTACCCTGTTACGACTTGGATCGTAGTAATAGGAGTTGTTGGAAAATAGATGGTTGCTCAACTCGTATTTGTTGGTAACGTTTAGATTGTTTATTAATTTTGGTAGCTTGGAATGGCCAGAGAGCGGATGGTTAGTGAACTGTAGCGGATGAATGAAGAGTGTGTTCTGCTTTTTAGGTTTTCTTACAGGAAAACTCGGGTTTCTTGGAGAGTGAGGGTGGGAGGTTTTAAGGACTGGTGGTCGAAATGGAAGGGATGGGACTCATGGATGGGAAGAGGGGGAATTGGAATTACTATCGGCCTGTGAAATTGTACATATGGTTTTGTTGGTCGAGGACATCATAATGATAATGATAATAATAATGGTAGTAACAATAATAGTGATAATAATAATAATAGTAATAATAATAATAATAATAATGATAATAATAATGATGAAAGTAGCAAGGGGTAGGCAATGGTGTGTTCCTAGTGTCATTGCTGTAGGTAACAGTGGTTAGACACTGGTTGCGTCCATGGGACGTAACACGCCCCCCCTTAGGAAAGAAAGATGTGGGCTCTTATTGGGCGCGCATCTTTCGTGATATTGTTCGCTATTAATAATTATTAGAGTAAAAGGTTTTGGTTTGTTTGGGTATGAGTGTTACATTTTGTATATGTTGTGCGTCGTTTTTTACCTCGCCCGATGTGGATGGTTGTACAATTGGTGTAGGATCGTCGTTTGGTGTTACGGTGTAGAACATTGCGTTGGGTACAGAGTTTGTTTCCTTTTTACATAATAATCGCAGTTTCGATAGCGGGGTGTATCTTAATACTATTACGCTTACAATAATTATTGTTATTACGTAACCAGCCGAATACATTTTGGTTTCTACCATTTCAAAATTCCTGCTCATTCGTTTCTGTGTTTGTATATCTTCCGACTGCTTTATTATGTCCGTCAGTTTCGTACCTGTCTCCGCGAGATCTAATTCGTCAATGTGCGTTTCTTTATGAATTGCTGTTAGTTGGAGCTCTGATATGTTAATTGGGTGAAGTGATGTCTGTATGGTAGAGATGTTCAGGTTTATAAGAGGAGTATATGAGGTGTTTAGTACTGAACGAAAGGTGTGCGATGTTGTCAGAATGGTGGTAGGTGAATTGCCGGTGCATCTCGGTTTGATTGTGAGGATTCCCGTATTATTTAATGTTAAAGGGATTGTTTCTTCTTCTGGGCAGGATATGTGGATTTGTTCTGTTGTTGGTATGGAATATACCCATGTATTTGGTGTTCGTAATTGGGTCCAGAAGGATGTTGTCATGGAGGCGAGGCGGATATCGCAGGTTTTTAGGTTGAGTTTCTGAGGGTTAATAAACAGGTTAATTTCGCACATGTCTTTTGTCTGTGAATGGAATAACGGCTGGGTACGTTTACATAAGAATTTACCTAGTGACTTTGTACAATGACTAAATTTAATTTCGGTAAAGAACGTGAAAAATAGTCTATCCGCTGATAGAGCTACGTATGGCGCAGTTGGAACAATGTATGCAAACTTATTCTTATATGCGGTTTGCGCGGTGGGAATCGGTATTAAATGGTAGACAGAGAAGATGGTGCTAGTTGGTAGTGGTATCGCTAAGATATAAATTAACCTATTCTTAAAATAAACGATCTCTAATTTCGATATTTTGATTAGTTCCTCTGCATAATCTACTTCCAGCGGAACAGGCATATTTACATTCGGTTTATACATATGGATTTTCCGTAGGCTGTCCATTAGGTGTGTTGGTGACAAGATTTTTGGATGTATGCTACCGTGTTTGGCGAACAGAATGGCGTTTACAATATCCGATAGGTCTAGCTCATACTTATTTAAGTACCTGTCAAATTCAACTAATAGGGCAATTATTTGTGTGTTCAATTTTTCGGTTTCCATTTCTCGTGATAGTTTCCCTGCGACATTTTGTATTTGGTAGTAGGATCTATTGGTGTCGAAAAGTGTGGATGTTATGTTGTTGATTTTGTCTTGTATTTTGCCTAAGGATGATTTAACAACGTGTGTTTGATCTGATAGTACTTGTGCTAGGTGTTCTGTTGTGTTATACGCTTTGTCTATCTGGTTATTGTAATATTCGGCGTCTTCTGAGTCTAGTGTTCCGAAAAGAATTTTTGAAATTTTTCCTATAAAATCAAACGGTGCCCTACGTTTCCTACTTAGTAATTGTTGGATCTCTTTTTCCCGAGGTTGTAATGTTGAATGGCCTACCAGTTGTGCTATTTCATTTTGGCTTTGCATAATGTTCGTAATTCTGGTCTGTAATAATTGTATTTGAGGGTGCGATATACAATGTACTGAAATAGAGTCGCATTTCCTTGAGATTTCGTTTACATATTGTATTATAGTGTCGGTGCCGTTCATAAGTTCCGCTAAGTCCAAGAATGTTACCAATTTCCATTCGTCGTCGTAAATTCGCAAATTGTCCATTTTTTCGAAGTATATTCCCGGGTTTTCTGTGAATGGTTTATTCGTAAACGGCGTTTCATTTGGTTGGGCCACACCTACTGCTAATCCGATTCTGCAACATGCGCATGTTTTAATTTATTGCTATGTACAGTTTTTGTTTTTGTGGGGGTCAAATAAATTGTTACGTTTGTGTTGCTGAGTACTTCCTTAACAATGTACGGTCCAGAGTACTGATCGGATAGTTTGGTGGTTTTTTCGTTTAATAAGAATACGGTTTCACCCGGTGTAAATGTCTGTGTGTTTATGTGACGGTCGTAGTGGCGTTTTGATTTGTATTTTGCGGTGTTTAGATTTTCTGTTGCCTTTTTACGTGACTCTGCAATGCGGGCTACCAAATCGGCAAGGAACATGTCGTAGGTTAATTCAGCGTTTTTCGGGCATTCAAAAGAGGATGGAAGTCGTGCTTTAGTGCCAAATATCAGTTCGTGAGGCGTGAATTTTGTGCCTTCGTGAATTGACGTGTTGTATGAAAATATCGCGAATCGAACCCACTCGTCCCAATCTTTTTTTGTTGTTGTGAAATGTTTTAAGTAATCGATTAATGACGAGTGGCTTCTCTCTAACGATCCGTTTGTTTGTGGGCGGAAGGGTGTTGTTTTTAGTTGCTTTATCTTAAATAATTTAGCCAGGTGTTTCATAGTTGAACTCACGAAATTTGTACCTTGATCTGTTAGTACTGATGCAGGTGATCCATATCGGCAGATAAATTCTTTGGCAAATACGGATGCTACTGATTTTGCTGTCATGTTTTTAAGTGGATATGCATCGCAAAACTTCGTCAAATTGCATTGGATGGTTACGATATATTTATTTCCTGATTTTGTAGTTGGCAGAGGCCCTACAATGTCCATTGCAACTTTTCCGAATGCGTCAGATGGTGTGTCAGTGATTGTCATTGGTTGTCTTGTTTTAATGCGTACTAATTTTTTTCTTTGGCAGCTGTCACATTTTTTAATGTAGTTCTCGATTTCACTTTTCATATTGTTCCAAAAATATTTTTCCCGGATTTTCGCGAATGTTTTAGTGTTACCTTTATGGCCGCCTGTTGGTGTTTCGTGATTTTCCCTAATTACTTCCTGTCTGTCTTCTATATTTGGTATTATTATTTCGTTGTGACAGATTTGTATGGAGATATCGGATGTTCGGAAGACGTACTTTATTATTTGTTTCACATAGTTGTGTTGGAGTTCATTGATTTTCAGGTCTTTTATTGGTATAGCTAAAGATTTTACTTTGTTTTTGTTGCATAAGGCTTTTAGAGTGGTGAATAGCTCAAATAGTTGTTCCATTGTTATGATATCGTGCTTACTGTTTCTAACTACCATGCTGAAAATGTATTTATTTTTTGTTTGCGTGATTATTATATCCCCCAGCTTGATATTTTGATTACGCAGATGGGTTTTGTTTATTAGTTTCTTTTCTATTAATTTATGTAATGTATCGTCGTGTTCGTCTAAGTCAACGGAGATAAAATGCGTGTAATTGCTACTTGTCATAAAAATACTATCTTTTGTTTTTGTTATGTTGGGTGTGACGATTGTTTCCGGAAATTTCTTTAAAAACGTTTTGTATCCGTTAGTGTCTTCGTTACAGTCTGTAGTTTCTTTCAATAATGCGCTTTCCTGTTCGTCTTCTTCTGTTTGTTCGTTTATTTCGTCGTTGTCCGTCATGTGGTCATCTGCAGTTTGTTCATTTAATTGGTCATTGTCCGCCGAATTTTTATTTCCATTGTCCTTCGTTCGTTTGTCTACCTGCTTATTTCTGGGTATTTTAGGCGAAATGGGGTAGTGTACGTCTGCTCTCGTCTCGATTTTTTCGTATGTAAACGAGTCCTCGCTAATACTTAATCGACGGGTGTCCTCGTTTTCATTATGTATTTCCGGTGTTGTATGTTCGTCTTTGTCGTTATTCGTTTGTTGGTTCTCGTTGGAGGTTTCGTTGTTAGTCTGATGTGCTTCCTCATCTTCTGTTTCCGATTCTGTGTCTGTTTTTGTATTTATGTCGGTCTCGGTTTCGTCGTCGCTAGTTGTCGTTTCGTTTAATTTTATATTGTCTTTTTCTTTTTGTCCGTATGGATATTTATGTACGCTTTTTGGTTTTCTTCGTAGGTTATATGTTTTTGTATTCGATTCCGACGTTGTGTGGTTGTCTGATAAATTCGTATTTTTTATATGGGGTGTATTTGAAATTCTGTGGGGTAGTCTTCTTAGATTGTATTTATGTTTTGTGTCTGAGTCTGAATCGGTTTCTGTGTTTAGGTCAGTTTCAGTATCGTCGTTCAGTTTCCTAATTTTCTTTGTCTTGTAATTAGCTGAAGATTCTGTGTCGGTAGGACGTTGTCTGTGTGGATATTTATGTACGCGTTTCATTTTCTTTTGTGGATTGTATTTATGTGTTTGCGTATTAGAGTCTGACGTAGTATGCCGATATCGTTTCGTCGGTACGTATTTCGCTTGTACTGTACGGTTGTCTGATAATTTTGCCTTTTTCGCATTGTGTGTGTTAGAATTTCTCTGTGGTAGTTTTCGTAAATTGTATTTATGTTTTATGTCTGAATCTGTGTCGGTGGTTTGTCTGTGCCGTTTCAATTCGATTGGTAGTATGCTTGCTTTTTGTGGAGGAGGGTTTCTAGAAAGTGCGTCTGCGTTTGCGTTGTTTTTTCCCGGTTTATAAACGATGACGTATGAATATTCTTCTAGTTTGAATCTCCACCGAAGGAGTCGCGAGGAAGGGTCGCTTACGCTATTTAACCATACTAAAGGGCGGTGATCTGTTATGAGTGTGAATGTATTACCATATAGGTAGGATCGGAAATGTTGAACAGCGAAGACGATTGCTAATAATTCCTTTTCGGTTACTGAATAATTTAGTTCTGCTTTGTTGAGTGTTCGCGAGGCATATGCTATTGGTAGGTCTTTTCCAACTTCTCCTTGGCTAAGTACGGCGCCTAGTGCGTATTTTGAAGCGTCTGTGGTCAGGATAAAAGGTTTGCGTGGATCGGGATATTGTAGAATTGGAGGGGTGCTTAACATGTCGCGTAATTTTTCGAACGCCATTTGTTGTTCATAGGACCAGATGAATGCAGTACGTTTTTTCAGTAATTTACTTAAGGGTCGCGCTATATTTGAGAAATCGGCAATGAATCGTCTGTAGTATCCTGCGAGGCCTAAGAATTGTTTAATCTGTTTTTCGTTTTGCGGTACTGGGTAATTCTGTATTGCTTCGAGCTTGTCGGGGTTAGGTTTGACTCCGTTTTCGGAAATTATATGTCCTAGGTAAGCTACTTCGCGTCTTAGAAATTCGCATTTTTCTGGTTGTAATTTAAGTCCTGCTTCCTCCAATCGGTGCATCAATTTTTGAATTTTCTCTTCGTGTTCTTCGAGAGAGCGTGCATAAACTACGATATCATCTAAATAAACGAAAAGCTCATTTCCTTGTAAGCCTGACAGAATTTGGTCCATTAAGCGTTGGAAGGTTGCTGGCGCGTTTTTTAGTCCGAACGGCATTCGGTTGTATTCGTAGTGCCCGTTTGTCGTTGAAAAAGCTGTTTTGTGCGCGTCTAGTGGATTCATGCTAATTTGGTGAAATCCGGATGCTAGGTCGAACGTAGAAAAATATTTTGCGCTACCTAACTGATCTAAAATGTCGATTATGTTTGGTAATGGGTATGCATCTCCTATAGTCTTTTCATTTAGTTTGCGAAAGTCGATCACCATCCTCCATTTTTTGTTACCCGCGGAGTCTTGCTTTTTGGGGACTATCCAAACCGGGGCGTTGTATGGGGAGGTGGACGGTTTAATTATTTCTTCGTCCAGCAATTTGTCGACTTGTCTCTGTATTTCGTTTTTATGGATTATTGGGTGTCTATACTGTTTCACGTTTATCGGTTTTTCGTCCGTCGTCGGTATAGTGTGCGTTACGAGATTTGTCGCAGTTAATTTATCGCCGGGTAGATAAAAGAGGTGGTTGTACCGTTCCGTTAGTTGTAGAGTATGTGTTTTTTCTTCCTCGTTTAAGTGTCCTAGGTTAAGTATTTCATGCAGCTGTGCGGTCCGTTGGGCATGTGCTTTTATCGTAGGGTACGAGTGACCTGCGTTGGGTTTATTTTTTATGGGCGTCTTGGCCATGGGAATAGCTTCGTTTTGCTCGAATTTCACGTGTGCATGGTTTATCTTTTCCTCCGTGTTTAGAATATTGGGCCTTGGGAAAATTTTAAGTTCTCTAAATTCTTTGTCGGGCGTATTTTCTCGCGAGTTATCTTTGTTTATTGGCTGCAGCTGCCCGAACCTCGGCTCGGAAGGGCTTACGTCCTGTTTACTGCTTGCAGGCCTGTGTGAATTTTTGGTCGACGATTCGTTTATCTCAGGACTGTGTTCCCGTGCCTGTTTACGCAACATGTTGAGCCTCGGCCCATCGAGTAATCTTACTCCTTCTAAGGTTGCTTTAGGTATTGGGAAGGTCACGTCTGAGTCATTTGAGTTTATCGCGTATATATAACTATTCCCTTTAATGTTTTTTACTAACGCTTGTCCTGCGTGTACGTTTTTTCCTAGGTTTAATTTATTTAAAACGCCGTATTCCATCTCCTCGTCATTCTCGATTTCTACCGGTATTACTTTTGCCGTTCGTGCTGGAATTGTTATTTCCTTTTCGTTTTTGAAAGGAATTGTTACGTTATTGCCGATCGTAAGTGTTTTAGTGATATACGAGAGTGTTGCCTGTTCTTTTCGTAGAAAATCCGCGCCTAATATTCCGTTTTGCTTAATTGGGAAATTTTCTGGGACAACATGAAAAGTATGAATATTGTCGTTGATTGTAATGTACACTTCTGCCAAAGTTTTTATAATTTGGTTCGTAATTCCTCTTAATTCGATTATACGATTTGTCGAAGTTGTTGCGAACGAAATTGTGTCTGCTTTTATTAAATTTACATCTGCTCCGGAGTCTACTAAAAATGATAATTCTGGATATTTAAATTGTGGTGATTTTAAGTGGATGGTTGGTGTTGATCCGGATTGATTATTTACGGATTTAATGGATGCTGAAAGTGTCTGTGTTCTGAACGCGTTTGTGTTTCGTCCTTCAAAGCGTTCGTTTGAAGAACGTGGTATTAGTTTAAATTTTCCGGAGTGTGTGATTCTTCGTTATAGTCAGGTCGTACGGGTTCTTATATAATGTGTCTAATTCGCGCCTCATTTCTATATTTGTTCCGACATTCCTCCATTGTATGACCCCTAATTTTGCAGTGATTACAGAATTTTTGGTTTCTTTTTAACTGATTACAATCTTCGATTATGTGTCCTGGAATGTTGCAGTACCCGCATTGTTTTGGCGCAAATCTTTGTGTGTTATTGTATCGTGCTGTTTGTGTGAATTGTGGTCTGTATGCGGTGTTTTCGCCATTATAATAACGTGGGTGTGTAGGAGGTTCGTTGTGTCTGTGTCCTCCTGGTTTTTGGGTATATTTTTCGTGAGATTGTTGTTGGTGTGAATGATGTTGTGGGCGTCTGTGATCCCTGTATGTGTTTTGTGGGTTATAGTCGTGACGTCTGTTGTGATTAGTGTCTGTATCTATAGCAAATTTAATTCGTCTAGCCCGTATATGGTCCCAAGCGGTTTCTGCATCGCGAATTGCGTCTTCTAATGTTGTCGGATTGGAATACCCGACTTTATTTTCGAGTTCTGTGTCGCGTAGACCTCCGACGAAAGTACTCAGCGCGCTTTTTTTTGGTGATGGATTCTTTTGCGCGGTCCGTGATGCATTGTATGCGCCTGCCGAAATCTAAGGGGGATTCCCATGTTTCTTGTTTCGCGAACGCCAGTTCTGTTTGCCATTGAGATTGAGTTTGCCGCGGTATGTATGCTCTTTTTATGTCGCTAATGACACTGTCGAAGTCGCGGCCTAGATACCCTAATCTAACATCAGCATCGCCACGAATTTTTGTCTTGATAATGCTGGTTAGAAATGAGAGTTCCGACGGATCGATCAGTTCGCGGGCGCCTTCGCATGCACGAATGAACGTAGTCGCGGAAACACTAGTACCGTCGAAAACGGGGATCGTTTCTGCCGCGTCTTTCGCACTGTATAGGTTGTTTTGTTTCGGGGTCGTCATATTGTGTATTATGTGTTAATATTGTGTATTATGTATTATATTGAGTTGGTTTCGTTTTCTTTAAAGAGTTATATGTACGGTCGTAAATTTGCGTGAGGTGCTGTGTTTTCCGACTTACAGGACGATGAGGAGCTGCATCTTTGTGGATCGGCTACGGTTGTGGGTAGTCGTCGGCGGCTGGGTGATTTACTTGTTTACTGTAGATTGTTGATTCCCAGACGATGATCTCCCACGAACTCGGCGTCCTTGAATGGCGTACCTCGGCTGTTTCCTCGGGTGGGTCTGCTGCGGTCCTCGTTGAACGGTACGACTGCTAGGCACGTGATTTCTTCAGCGCAAGCCTAGGTGTCCGTTTGGTATGAGGTGTACTCGGAGCCCACTGGATGGATACCTTGTGTCCTTTTCAGCGTCGGTGGATTGTCTTCTCAGTTGTTGCGTGTGGTAGTGCGTTTTTAACTTTCGTTTTGGTCCTCCTTCGGAGTACCGCTGCCACCAGTGTTACGATAGTGGTGTATTCTTGATTTTTGTTATTAATCGGTCTTCCTTCGGAGTACCGCTGCCACCAGTGTTACGACTTGGATCGTAGTAATAGGAGTTGTTGGAAAATAGATGGTTGCTCAACTCGTATTTGTTGGTAACGTTTAGATTGTTTATTAATCTTGGTAGCTTGGAATGGCCAGAGAGCGGATGGTTAGTGAACTGTAGCGGATGAATGAAGAGTGTGTTCTGCTTTTTAGGTTTTCTTACAGGAAAACTCGGGTTTCTTGGAGAGTGAGGGTGGAAGGTTTTAAGGGCTGGTGGTCGAAATGGAAGGGATGGGACTCATGGATGGGAAGAGGGGGAATTGGAATTACTATCGGCCTGTGAAATTGTACATATGGTTTTGTTGGTCGAGGACATCATAATGATAATGATAATAATAATGGTAGTAACAATAATAGTGATAATAATAATAATAGTAATAATAATAATAATAATAATGATAATAATAATGATGAAAGTAGCAAGGGGTAGGCAATGGTGTGTTCCTAGTGTCATTGCTGTAGGTAACAGTGGTTAGACACTGGTTGCGTCCATGGGACGTAACATACCCACTACACCAGGAAATATGAAACAACGCATAGTTACAGCATGTACTAGAATAAGTGCAGAGACAATAAGACGTGCACTTGATGCAACAATACCAAGATTGCAACTTTGCATTGACGTAAACGGTCACCACATCGAACATCTCCTGTAACATAAGAAAGTTCTTTTTACTACCGTATTTGACCTTGCATGACCTTCAGTAATAACTTGCTGAAGTCGTGTCAACATCGGCTATCATGTCGCGATGAAAAAAAAATAGCATTCCATTTAAAAAAATCGAAATGACCTTCGAATATCCTCCACGACTCCGCCCACGCAAGAAATGTTGGTACCACAATATGTCCCCCTCGGTACCCTACAAGTTTTGTATAAAACATTTTTTCATATTATTACAAATAACGGCAATATTCAAGGTGGTCATAGTTATTGGCCCACCCGGTATAGATCTATAAAATATTTTTTCCATTCTTCTATTTTGATCTCTTTACTTGTTTGTACCCTTGCTTTTCTGCTTTTAATTATAAATCTCCATGCCTCTTTTTCTGTTTTTATTTATTTTATTTCTTCCAGCTGCTTCTCCACTTGTCTTTTTTCTTTTTCGGCAGACATAGCTCTAAATTCCCTTCTTTCCTGTAAATATCTTTCTTTATCCTCTTTCCCTTCTTTCCATTTCTTCAGTAACTTTTTGATATATCTCTTTTTCCTTCCACATTCTCTGTCCCACCATCTTCTGTAACCTATCTTTATTTCCTTCTTCTTTTGTTTCCTCTTTACCATTCCTTCATTTATAATCTTCTTTATTTCTTGCCATTTCCCCTCTACCGTTTGATTTTTATATTCTCCTTCAATTGTCGCTATTTGATATTTTATTTTATTTTTTTCATCCCACAGTATTATTTCTATTTCTTCCTTTTCTCTCTCTTCGTTTATCTTTTTTCCTCCTTCGTAGTCCAATATGCATGTAATCGGCATATGATCCGATTCTACTCTTTTTAACACCGCAAAGTCTTTAATCTTAGTATACGCTTCCACATTTGTCAGACAGTAATCAATTACTGTTTGTCCTGTTCCTGCCACAAAAGTGTATTCTCCTTTTTCATCCCCTTTCATGTTTCCATTGAGTATGTACCACCCCTTTTCTTCTGTTGTCCTCACCAGTTGATCACCTTCTGCGTTTACCTTTTTATCCTTTGACTGTCTCACTTTCCTTTCTATTCCGTTGTAAATACCTCCTTTCTCTCCTATTCTTACATTGAAGTCCCCCCCGATTAGTAATCTGATTTTTCCCTCTTCCTCTGTCATCTTTTCTATTTGGTCAATTGTCTCTTTTACTTTGTTCTTGTTATATACTGTCCATATCCGCCATTTTTCTCCTGCTATCTCTACCGTCCATTCCATTGCTCCTTCAATATGCCTTTCTTTCTTAATCTCTTACCCTGCCCCTTTTCTTATTCCTGTTAATATTCCGCCACTTGCTCTTCCCCGTTTTTCTCCTTTGTCGCGCATTGATATTTCCATACATAGCTTTCTGGCAACTTTCTCAGGAATTCTACGTATGTCTTTTCTTCTATCCATGTTTCAGTCAGCCCTATGAAGTCAAATTCTTGAATGAATTCCCAAAATTCTTTATCTTTGTTCATTAAACCAGCCGTATTCCAAAAAACCATTCTCCATCCCTTTCTTTGTGTTGTCAGGCTTTCTAAGAAAAAAAGTTTGTTCCTCCTCCCTTTCTCTTCTTTCGCTCCTGTTCTCTTCTTTCAGCTCGTTCCAGAAAGCCCACTTACCATTTATACAAATTTTCCTGTATCCAATTTTTGCTTGACGCATTTCGGATCTTTCTTTCTTTGCTATCTCCGTTAGTCTTCTTTGCACTTCTCTTTCTTCTCTTGTTAAATCATTATCTATAAATAATGTAGATGATCACGTGGTGTTCCGATAAAGGTAGAAAGGCGGGAGAGAGTTTTTTAGATGGCGTTGCGTTGTGAGAATAGAGAGGTGTACTTCGCATTAATAAAGAGAAAGATCTTATAGAAATAAAGGAGTGAGTAGTAAGAGCCTTGTTAATTATTAAAGAAGTAAAACCACAACAATAAACATTCTATTTTTACCTAATCTGCTTTTCCTCTTCATAATCTCCTTTTTCTCTTCCCAGCTTCCCACAACAGCTACTATCACTTTCCTTTCTCCTTTACGCTGCAGACACGCTTTGTGTAAAGACACTAATATACCTAATTCCTCACTTAGGAATTTCTCTTTTACCTTACTTTGATTTATTTCCAAACCTTTGATTACAATATTATTTTTTTTTTCTTTCCTTTTATGCGTTTCCATAAACCTCTCTAGTCTATTCCTTCTCTACTCTGCCTTGTTGAAGTTTTATCTTTTCTTCTTCACGTTTTAATCTCTCTTCCACTTCTTCGTGTTCTTTCTCCGATTTTCTCCTACTGGAATTTGCACTTTCCTTTCAATGCGTCCTATCTTCTGTTCCAGCAACTGTATATGCCCTTTCATCTGTTCTTTCTCTCTTGTCCAAAAGCTCTCCCTCCCTCTCTCTCATTTCCTCTCCCACTTTTTCTAATTCCTCTCTTACTTCCTCTTTGTTTCCTCGTATCATACCTTTCATCTCTTTAATTTCTTCTAAAATTATTCCAAGTATCAGTTTTGAATTCTCATCTTTCTCGTTACCTATTTTTGCTTCTTCCTTTTTTGTGTTAATATAACTTTCTATATTATTGTTATTTCCTGAATTTTTAAGTCTTGTTTCCTCTTTTGTAGGCCTGCCCCTTTTTGTTATCATCTTCTTTTCTGTTAGTGTTTTCCCTATATTTCTTACTTTATCAGACTCCCGGGAGCTCATTTTGTTTTCTTTTTTCATTTATTATCGAATTCTGTTATCTAATCATTCAATTATCATTGATTTCAATTATCTAATGAACTATAATTTTTTTATTTGGGTTAGGTGATGGAACCTTTGGCGCGTGCATATATGGGATATTCACTACCAGTTCTAAGTACCTTGCAACAAAAAATGGAAAACCTCAATAAATCTGATCTTAAAGATTGTCATTCATTGGTTAAAGCTATTCAGCAAGGTTTAAATAAAGTGTAATTTATTAATTTAGTTAATGTTAATACATATTTTATTTAATTTTAAATAAAGATTTAATTGACAAAATATTTTTTTATTTAGAACTATTGATTCAAAAGCATTAACTTTAGTAAAACAAAGAATTTGCTTAATTTACTATATTTCATTTCAGATTCCTTACAATGTGTGAAGAAAAAGAATTAATAACCGCAACTTGTTTACATCCTAAATTTAAGTTAAACAAAAAACTGTGTGAAATGAATCTGAAGAAAAAGAGTTGCAACGGTTTTTAAAATCAAATAACTATAATATCGAAATGTTAAACGACTATCCAAAAATCAGAAAACTTTTTATTACATATAATACAGCTCTACCAAGCAGTGCGTCTGTGGAGAGAATGTTTAGCGTTGGTGGCTCTGTATTAACACCACAAAGAGGGCGTTTACAAGATGAAACCATGGAGCAACAAATTTTATTAAAAATTAATAAAGAATTTCGATAAAATTTAATAATGTTTATTTTGTAATAACCTAGTAATGAATTGTTCACAATTTTACTTACACAAAATAATTTATTTGTTTGTGTTATAAAAAACTAACGGAAATTGTAACGACTCGTTACTTTCTGTTGGGTTAATATATTGCAATATAGACTGGCAGTATAGATTTCTTTGTTTGACAAAATTCCCTCTACTAAACAAGGGGACTGTGTCGATACAAGGAAGCGAATAGCTGCGTATCTCTGTATTTTTTTATATGTGCTCTTAAACGGATTTAAGGGGTGAAATTCACCCTCAAAGTTGAGCATGTAAAGCGGTGTTTGTGTAGTTTTACATAGAAGGAGTGTCTCTATCGCCACCAAACCAACTTTGAAACATTCCTTACGTGAAATGATGAAATTCACATATCCATCTTTCTATGCACCCTTATTGCAAGGGGGTGAACCACCCTCTGAAAATTTTCCTTTTCAATACAAAAAAAACTAATTATCCGATTTTAATGAAACAAAAACCAAATTGTAGAGCGACGAAAAACAAAGTTTACCAGTTTTTGTATTTTTCGAAAAAAACAATTTTTAAGAGGAAAAACACGTCTTCAACTATACGCCTGTTCTCCTAATGTTAAAGTCATTCTGATTAGTTTTAATTGCCGGAGGCCTCTTATACACTCACTTATATACCTGAAAACAAGACATCATTACATTCAGGCTTGTCTTTATTGTTTTTCTTGTGATTCACTGTCCCTGCATGTGCCACATATACACGTAAGTATTAAAGTATACTGTTATTGTTTAGGTATTTTAATTTATTTTATTTCGGGCATTATCAAGGTGTAATATACACTTCTTTAGTTAATTGTTAACTTTGTTATTAATTATTTGTAAATTCACGTTTATATTTCAATTTTTCGATGAAAAACACATGTTGTCACGAACCGGGTTGTCGATCCGCGAGTTTACGTACTAGTAGGGTTGGGATATTTCGGGTAATAACGCGTCTACGGGACGTTCCCCTGGGACAAGGCAAAACTATTGGGATTGGGCGAATTTTTCTAATGATTTTGTAAATTCCTTTACAAAATCACTATGTGGATGAGGGACCTGCTCGAAAGGAGTCGGAACGGAAATTATTTGAGGGGTTTTAGAGTCGGAAGCTTGTTTTGTGGCGAACGCTTTTATTGACCGTTCTAATTGTTTATAAAAAGTTTTGACTGCAATTTTCCTGCCACCTCGGGTTTTGGGCATGCCAGCAAGAAAAGAAAACGAGATACTGAATCGTTGTTTCTCCCGAGATCCCCAGTATCCCGTCTGCTTCGAGGCGCTCTGGATGGCTCGAGATCGTTCAACGATTTTAGCTAAACTTGAGGTTTCGGCTCAATTCTCAGGTACGCAACTGCTTCGTCGCGCTCCCAATACTATGAGTCTTAAACTCAAGCGTAATGTTGTACTTGGTGAGGTGACAAAAGAATTGGTTTATAATGCGATGTAGGAACTTACGTTTATCAGATTTGGTTGACAAAAGGTGAACGAAAGAATAGAGCGGCAGAGGTTCTGCGTTAGATACGAAGTAGAAAAAATTGCAAGGGTAGAGACGAGAGGAAAAACCAGCAGAGGTTCAGTACTCTTTAGAAAATTCGGTTAAACTGACGAGAGCGGGTGCTGGGTGCAGCCCTTTTTATCAGAGGGTTTTGGCAACCCCCTCCATGGTACTTTTTCCCTTGCGTGGGATTTCCTCCCGTTTCTTTAAACAATTGGGTCAGTCATGTGGTGGCCATTTGCAGTTCTTAGTCTGAGTTTCCCTGTAATTTATGTATTTTCTAGTTTATTAGGGTTACGTGAAGTGGTCACGTATGCGGGAGATAACCTGAGACTCTAGGCAAAAATCCTTTGGAAACTCAGTTCTAGGTCTGGAAATGCTCACCCCTTGACATTTATGACCGACCCTTTTGCGCTGGTTATTGCTAGGCGCGCCATTGTTTAGGTTTTGGGGCCCGCCGCTATGTCTATGGGACATCTGGGCCTTGCGTTTATCGCCGCTCGTCACAATGTATAAATATACATTCTTACATTAAAAGTTTTTTTTATATTGTCATTATATGACGTTGAAATTCCATTTTCTCTCTTATGAAACTAATGTCTATATTCTGACAATGAGCAATAGTGATATTCTTCGAAAAAATGTTTAAAACACCGCGATTTTTTACACCACGAACATCTTACTACAGCGATATTCGTGCACACTGCGATTGCGAAAGCGTCCCAAAACCAAATTCGACCGGATCTTCGAAATTTTCTGGTCGTTTTTCTATGTATTCACTTTTCAACCAAGAATATCGGAACGAATTTTGATACCTTGGAGATGATAACTGGTTATGAACAAGAGATTGTAATTTTATTATGTTGTTTCTCAAATGTAATTGTCTGAAAAGTGTCTAACATAATTCATCCATATTTTGAATTCGAAAGTGTCAAGTGGCTGAATTTTTCCAGTTGTGCCCTTTGGTATAATCATTGGGATGATTTGCTTATCAATTGAGGAAAGTTGGCTAACAACTTGTGGGCACTGTCCACTCCATGAATCTGTCAAAAGAACGTTTATTTGACCAATGATTGGAATAAAAACGTTTCCCAGCCTATTTTTAAGTGCGTTGTAAGTAAATACATATTAGAAACATTAAAGTAACTTTTTTAACATCAAATTAAATTATTTCGACATGCCAGAAATGAGCTTCAGAAGTGAGACCCACTCTAACTCACTGTAACCCACTTACAAAATTGCCACAGGCAATACTGATACACACTCGATTGCGTTGTAAATAATCGTAATTGTAAATAATCGTTCACTTAAGGGCTATACAGACGGTTAATATTAAAAGAATATTGAGATAAGGAAGGAGGCTATTACCATCCTTGCAAAACGGAGAGATTATACATTTTCTATAAATTGTATTATAAATGTATAAATTTGTTGCATCGATAATTGCCGATTATTAATATCTGTATATATTCTAACGGTGGTTCTAGCACACCAACCACGTAGATATGCAGTCGGGTATTACACCGCTGCACATTGCGCTTTAACTTTTTTTACATACAGAAAACCAAAATATCTTAACTAAAGAAGTGTATATTACACCTTGATAATGCCCGAAATAAAATAAATTAAAATACCTGAACAATAACAGTATACTTTAATACTTACGTGTATATGTGGCACATGCAGGGACAGTGAATCACAAGAAAAACAATAAAGACAAGCCTGAATGTAATGATGTCTTGTTTTCAGGTATGTAAGTGAGTGTATAAGAGGCCTGACTGACTTTAACATTAGGAGAACAGACTTATAGTTGAAGACGTGTTCTTCCTCTTAAAAATTGTTTTTTTCGAAAAATACAAAAACTGGTAAACTTTGTTTTTCGTCGCTCTACAATTTGGTTATTGTTTCATTAAAATCGGATAATTAGTTTTTTTTGTATTGAAAAGGAAAATTTTCAGAGGGTGGTTCACCCCCTTGCAATAAGGGTGCATAGAAAGATGGATATGTGAATTTCATCATTTCACGTAAGGAATGTTTCAAAGTTGGTTTGGTGGCGATAGAGACACTCCTTCTATGTAAAACTACACAAACACCGCTTTACATGCTCAACTTTGAGGGTGAATTTCACCCCTTAATTCCGTTTAAGAGCACATATAAAAAAATGCGTGTCTCTTAGTTTTGGATGGACTATAACATATCAGAAGCATAAGAAAATCGGTGGCGGACACTTCGCACAGTTTCCTTGTAAGACTTATAGAGGTCGAGAAAAGACGTACCTTCTTAGTTCCCAAATAAAGGTTAGAAGAACAAAAAGTATTTGAAGTTCTTTTAATTTTATCCATATTCCTATACTTTCTAATAACTGTAACGGTAACGAGTTACTTTTCAGAAAAATTAACGGTAACTGTAACGAGTTACTTTTATAAAGTAACTTTCCCAGCCCTGCATAAGACTTACCAATAATAAGATGTAAACACTATAAGAAGACTTGTAGAAGGTTCTATAATACGGATTATACAACCACGCTTACACTCACACTCGGTGTTATACATACAGTGACTCTTATTAATATTCAGAGACGATGTTTTAGTTGAATAACTTTTTAGGGAATGAGTATATCGGGAAACAATTTTTAGTGATGTTAGCTTAAACAGTTTTCTAGTTGACCTATTTCAGCCATTTTCGAAATTTTCAAAAGATACAAAATTACAATGAATTTTTTATACTGCACTTCTTTCAACTTTATTTGTAGACCCTGTTAAAAAATCTGAAATATACGTTTTTGTAGAGTACATCGTGTCAAGCATGCCTTGAAAATCTCATTCAATTTGATCAACGCACTGAGGAGCTACGGCTTCTCAAAGTGGCTTATTTTCGTTTAATTTTGCGAAAATTGTGATATTTCAAGCAAAATTACCTTGAAAAGCTGGTATTCAACGATTCGAAAATTCTATAACGCCACTATTAAGGGCTTGTTTTCAGGTGCAATATAATCACTTTGAACACTTCTTGTAATGGTAAGTAGCAACATATTACTGGAAGGCAAAAAGAGCTATAGCCAAAAAACTCGGACAGATAGGAAAGAACAGATTTAAAAAACCACACTTGACCTGTTTTTTTAATATTGCCGTGAAAATATCGGTATATACGTTTTTTTATTAGTACAGCCAAGATTTAAATAATTTTTAAATTTAATCGCATATCAATATGACAAAAAGAGAAAGACGGAAAAGGTATAATGCGTAGAGGACTGTGAAAGTGATAAAAATAGACTTACCATAATCAAATAAAACCAGTAGTATTGAACATTAGATGATAGATGCTTTTTCATTTTACCGACAAAAAATCGCAGTGTGTTCTTTTCAATGTATGTGAGCACGCACACACGCATCATATGCGCAATATGGTACAGAAACCGTCTGCACGCGCGCACAATCTAAAAGGTAATATGAAATGTTTTAAAGTGCTGCTGATGAAGTCGAATTAAATCTTTTATTCTAATATTATTTATTAGTTACGAACTTACGTACATTGGTTTATATGAATCTGAGATGTATCAGAGCTTATATTTCGATACTTCCGACCATGTTTATACTTGATTCATGCTGTTACGACTTGGATCGTAGGGGTAGGAGTTAATGGAAAATGGTTACTCGAAAGTCGTACTTGTAGATGATATTTAAAATGTTTATTGAACTTGGTAACGTGCAATGGCCAGAGAGCGGGTGGTTGGTGAGACTGTGATGTGTGTATCGAGAGTGTGTTGTAATTAAACTAGACTAAACTAAAACTTACTAACAACTAACCTACGACTAACTAAGACTAAGTGAAGACTGAGTAAAGACTGAGGGTGTTTAGGATTGTAGTCCCGAAGAAAAACTCGGGACTCTTCGGAAAAGTAAGGGTGGGAGAAAGTTGTGGTGGTGGTTGGAAGTGGTGGGGATGGGCCTTATGGGTTTGGTAGTAGTCTCTATGTACAATCATAATACTATTGATAATAATGACAGTAGTAATAATAATAATAATGGTTGTGGAGGGGTTGCGCCCGTGGGACGTAACACATGTATAATTCCTTACCAAACAAAAGGGAGATGACGCAATGTTCAAGCGTTTTTGAGAAAATTAAAAAAATAATGTTTACCCTTGAGAGCTTAGCACGTTAAACTCTTCTCATCAACGTACCATGGCCATTGTGATCAGGAAGTTGGCTCATACATAAATACTCCTTCGTTCGAGTTTACCTAATGATAATTTCTTTCTTTTCTTTTTATAATATGACAACATAAACAAATACGTAATAGAAAGTTAACTCTATAAATAATAATTAAATAAATAACTATGCACAATTAAAAAGTTATTATCTCTCTAATGAACACTTATTTGTTACGAATAGTAGTTGAACGATGAAATTTTGCATTATGTTATTGCATGTCGGGTGGGGAATGTAATTCGGAGTTAATTAAATAGCTTTGTTCAATAATTTTCAATACATGTAGATGGTTTCATACTCGCGGCAATACAGTAAAATTCTATAGGATGCAGGGTAACACGAAGGTCTGAACTGTGCAGTTTGAAAAACCCCTCTTTTATCTACCCAATGGATTTTGGGATTGTGTATATACATAATCAAAAACAGAGAAGGTAGTGAGAAAAGCAAATTAAAAATGAGAAAGTTTATATATGACATCAAGTACTGTTAAATGAAGTGAAGATAATTAAAGAAAAGAGGAACTGTTTTCCAAATTCGTATAGGTATTAGAAAAATATTTATTATACTAAAAAATTAAATATGTAACAGAAAAATTAAATAATTAGAAGGAAAAATTGTTTTAATGTTGGAAAAACTTCAGATGCAATATATGTTGGAAAGATTACGTAATTTAGTTCAAAGAGCACAGCTTCGTGTAAATAGTGAAATTTAAGAATGTGTTGATTAACTTTAATAAAATACATCTCCAAATTTTATTTTCATTCATGCCCATCCTACAGAAACAAAGGTTCATAGTTGTCAATGAAAATCGATATGGAATTAACATTATATATGACAAGGATGTTAGTTTTGAATGCAAATCGTGTCATTGTCTGTATCACCTAATTATTAAAATAAATTTGTATGTCGTACTATCTAATTAAAATAACGTTCACTTATCGCGAAATAATAATCTGCAAATAATTATTAATGAAGTTATTAGTTTGTTAAAAACTAATGGTCTTTGTTTATAAGATCTTTTTAATAAGCTATCAGAAGTGCTTGTGAAATCATGACAATTTTTACGGTGAATACCCCCCCATAGAGTTCACTTTACTACATTATTTACGTGCTAAGACTCTGTCAACCAAGAAATTAATTTCTATTATCGATACGCTTTTCTCTTTGCAAATCCGTTCAAAATACATCAACAATCTGAACTTTCATTGTTTCTTCATAAAACATGTGAGTGGAAAACAGATAGAAAAACATTTTTTGCAAAAAACAAAGCACAACAAGTTACTCATTTCACGATAATTTCACCTAATCTTAGCACTGTATTAATTTATGGTTTATAAAAAAAAAATTTTAAATTAGGATATAACAAAAGATTCAGCGTAAAGTTGCATTGTCTATTTAAGTTAGAGATGGAAATAATACGTCGCGATCAGTATCGATCCCTAACAGTAAAATATAAATATCTTAAAAGCGTTCATAAAGACGAAAGTATCAAATGGTATCAATACCCAAATGATACCTACACGCAGGTATCGATCCTGAATAGTTATTTCTCCTCTGTAAATAATATCGATACTATCACAATATTGTATACAATACTTTTGAACGACTGACAGTCGACAATAACAGTTGACTGTTGGCATTAAAGGTTAAAAAAATGTCTAAAAGATCGTGGGTCTGGAAATATTACGGAAGTAATGAAAATGGAGATATTGAGTGCAATATTTGTTAAAAAAAATAAAGTCTAATAAGTGATCTATGATCTAATAAGTAATCTCATGAAACATTTGAAAGTGCACAATATAGAAAAAGAGTCAAAAGCTCCTGCAAGTGCAGTCTGTACTCCTTATGAAGGTTTATTTACGCTTTACTCATATTACTTTTATTTGCTATCAAGCTACAATTGTTATTAAATTTATGATGCTCACACGTCCATTACATTTTTCAGTAAATGACAGCAGAAAACGACAGATCGACCAATTACTTTTGAACCGAATTATTACGGATTTACAGCCATTTTCAATTGTAGAAGATAGAGGTTTTAAAGAGTTCGTTAAATTTATGGATCGAAAATATGAAATACCTTCTGCGAAAGCACTGAAGAAACTATTATTAGAAAAATATGAAAAGGAAAAAGAAAAAGTCAGCGAAAAGCTCCAAAGTAACGATAAGATATGTATAACAACCGATACGTGGACGAGCATAAACACCGACAATTT
This sequence comes from Hedychridium roseum, assembly GCA_963989215.1. Taxonomy (NCBI): domain Eukaryota; kingdom Metazoa; phylum Arthropoda; class Insecta; order Hymenoptera; family Chrysididae; genus Hedychridium; species Hedychridium roseum. Next base: position 4,735,987 of record OZ022308.1, read on the forward strand.
CCTAACCGTTACATGCCACTCAATAAATCACAATTTTGAATTTAAATATTCATACACTATTCACACATCGAAAGTTGTTGGAAGTCACACTGGGGTAGCAATCGCTAATCATTTAGATAAAGTATTACTCCACTGGAGGATACAGGATAAAATTTCTACAGTTGTTACTGATAACGCTGCGAACATCTTAGCGAGTGTAAGAAATCTTAAAAAACCAGTCAACCATACACCGTGTTTTGCACATACACTAAATTTAGTCGTTAAAAAAGCTTTAAATAATATAGCTGCTATACGTATGCTTCGAGGAAAGTGTCGGCGTTTAGTCACACACTTTAAATTAAGTGCCGTATCTAAAGATAAATTGAACGAAGTTCAAATTATTTTAGGCACACCTCAGCATAAGTTATTAATTGAAGTTGAAACGAGGTGGAATTCAACGTATAGAATGTTTGAGAGACTGTACGAACAACGTTCAGTTATTGTACTAGATATGTCTTCCTTGGAGACAAGTTTTGATATGCTGATCGATGTGGAATGGGAGGCGTTAAGACAAATTTTGCCAATTTTACAGCCATTCCTAATAGTGACAGACGAGATTAGTGCGGAAAAAAGAGTCACTATATTGAAAATAATATTGATTAAGAAACAACTAAATATTTTTTTAAACAAATCTCAAGACAGAAACGGAATCGAAGATGAACTTAGTTCTCAATTAATGACGCAATTAAACAAATATTTGTGTGATATTGAAATAAATAAGAGATATGTGATTGCTGCGTTATTAGACCCACGAATTTGAGATTTGTCTTTTTCCCATGATAATCATATTTCGCAAGCACGCGATAATTTAATTAATATAGATAATACTTATAATTTATGCTCATCACCGGCAACGTCAATGTCAGTAGCGGAGATAGAATCAGAAGCACAAGATTGTCCGACGTTCTGGCCTTCGTTCGATAGATACGTACAAGAAAAAAAGGAGGTTTCAACACAAAATACCTTTATGTTAGAATTTAATAATTACATGAAAGAACCATACGTAGAAAGGAAAATAAATCCACTTGATTATTGGAAAACGAACTCAAAAAAATTTCCGATATTGTCGACCTTGGCAAAAGAATTCTGTTGCATTACAGCAACTTCTGTACCAGCTGAACGAGTCTTTTCAAAAGCTGAAGAGTTAATTAGTAAAAAGAGAAATAGGTTAAAAGAAAATATTGTGGATAAGATATTATTTCTCAATAGTATTAAGGAAGAAAATTTGTAAATATGCTCTTTGATTAAAAGATTGCGTTATTATTATTGCGTTTATTAACTGTGTTATTCGTTAGAAATGAGTTAAGTTGAGAAAAGAAAAATGAGAACTATTATTCATGTATTGTGTCATAATATTTGTTTATTAAAATATTTGTTTTTATTTGTTTTTATTTAAATTTAAATATTTGTTTTTATTTAAAATATTTGTTTATATTGCTGATGGTATAGATACTTAGGTACTTTGTTACAGTATCTTTGTATCACTCGTTTTGTATCACTCTAAAAGGTATCAGTATGGAATATTGATGCCAAATATCTCATTTTTTATATATTTTCGATACCTCTGAATAAATACCAGAGAATTGAATTATTGCAATCTTATCCATAAGTATCGTATTAGTCCCATCACTAATTTAAGTAGCAATATCTTACCTAACCTAACTTACCTTGTACGTGTGGATGATGGTGGTGTTAGTTGCTCCTTGGGCCTTGTAAATGAACAGACGGTCTGGTATGGACAGCATTTTCTTTAGTTCACGAAGAAGTGTATACATCCTTTTAGTCTAAAAATCGATACAAACATGATTTTGGACCGTATACAATACAGTTCTTAGAAACTGCTACCATAAGAACTCATAGTACAAGAAGAATAATTAACACCAGCTGGTTTAAAAAGTGAACAGTGAAATCAAGATGGAGGAAGGAACTAATAGGTCAGCAATACTTTGAAATGTCACTTACTGATCCTGCTGTCCTTTAGTGTCTACGTGTCTAACGTAAGTTATAATAAAATCATATAACATGCTATATAAAATAATTTCATATCACCCTTGAGAATACAAATTTTCATATTAAAGTGGAAAGTCATTGCGCGCGCGGAATTTGACGCAAGTTATAACCAAATATTTAATATACTTTTATATAGGTTTCCAAAAATTATTGTACGTAAATTACTGTATTACTATACGAAAAACATAAAGAAGAAAAAGACTGATTTTCTACCAAATTTGTGAGAGCATTAAAAATGTAATTTTTCTTTTTTTCAATATCGGTTTCATTATAAAAATATGTATTAATACTAATGAAAAATTTTGTAATATTTTTCTGAAGTTATCAGGAAAATTTACAACTCAAAAATTTAAAACTCAAACAATCAACAAGATGGGGTGATGCATAAAAATTCAATAAAGTAAAGAAACATTCCACATATCAGTAATTCGAGTAACAGTGTTCAAAATTCTTAGCCATGCATCTTTTTAACTAATGGATAATTATTTTTAAATTATCAGACTTGTATGTATGGAATATCTATATTTGATATAATTGCAATAATTGAAATTAAATTTAAAGTGTTAGTATTTATATCTATCATTCTGTTTATAGAAGCAAATGAACCCATTTTTAAAATCGGTAGGATACATCAACACATAAAAAGGGACATCAAATTGTTTTATATAAACAAAACGTTAGTAATTGTGTTGTTTTCTCGTACATGTATCCTTTTGTGTTGTTATTATCAAAATGTAAACTTAAGATACATCAAAAGTAAATACCCCGATATTCTACATATATTTTTTATGTAATAAAATTCATATATAATTAAAATGAAATTAATTATTTTATACGTATTGCGGATAACATCTGACCCACGGTTTTTCTTCTATTTCCGGTTATATGTAAAGTTAATTTTATTAAAATTTCCGTTAGATTATAATGTATTATATATATATATATATATATATATATATATATATATATATATATATACAGATAAGAGAAGATCGTGGCGGACATTATTCAACATTTTTATTTCATTTTTTTAGCTCATATTGCATTCTCATTATTAGGAATTTGATTAAAAAATATATATCTTAAGAATGATCATTGTTATAATTTATTGGCGATCAAAAACTACTGAAACAATTCTAATCAAAAACTTTTCCCATAAAATCATGAAATGAATCGAAAATCGTACCGTCAATTACGTAGTACATCTAATATGTAGAAATTTAGCTAATAATACGCCAGGTAATATATTGAAAATTCTAGTGCACTGAAAACCATTACAATAGTTGTAGGTACATTTAATGTTTATACGTACATTTACAAGTTGTAAGACCGACATCAATCTGTAGAAGTGAGTTAAGATTCTTAAATATGGATAAAACATTATTGTTACCTTATTTATAAAAAGTTGTGAGCATAAGATATTATATACTAATGCTTCACTTTCATAAAGTATGAATAAAATATAACATATAATAGATATACCTACACTGCATTCGTTTAAATGTACAGAATGTTAATTTCTCTCACTTTTAAAAAATTCGTTCTTAAACATACATATTTGAACAATGTTCACACGCATTTTGTTTAATGCAAAACCCGTACATAATCGTTGCTTAAATGGTTTCCTTCTCAAGAAAAGGCTCCTTTCTTTCTGAAAATGTAACTGACTCCTCAAATTAATAATAGTATATCATGCGAGACAGAACATGAATTTTAATTTTATTGCAGAGTATAGCATGGCATGGATGCATCATGTCCACTGCTCTTTCCAACCTTTGGGAAGCAAAGCAGTCTCAATCAGAGTCTCAATTATGGATGTCAGAAAATGACTCTGTACAGGCCACCGTCGGACGCTGTTGATCTGGGTTATCACACTTTGGATAATAATGATAGTCGTTTATCATCTTCGGCAAGTTTATTAATTAGGCAACAACAGTCTCCGCAACAACATAAAAATACGTATGCACACAATACTATCTGCCAGTTAAATGATACAGTATTATTAAAAATACTCAGCTGGCTTAATACAAGAGACAGATGTATTGTTGCACAAACGTGTAGAAGGCTATGGGAAATCGCTTGGCATCCATCTTTATGGAAAGATTTAGAAGTACGTTACCCCCAAAATGCAAATGCCGCATTAAATGTTTTAACCCGCCGGGGGTGCCATACATCTCTTCGTCGATTAATATTAGAAGGAGCTGTTGGTCTACCAGGCGTGTTTTCCCAGCTTCCATTTCTTAGCCTTACATCTCTCGTGTTACGTCACTCTCGTCGGGTGACCGACGCGAACGTAACAACTATTTTAGAAAATTGCGTTCATTTGAAGGAGCTTGATTTAACGGGTTGTACAAATGTAAGCAAAGCTTACTCTCACATGGCCATTTTGCAGCTACAGATACTAGACTTGAGTGATTGTTTAGCTGTAGAAGACTCAGGATTGATCGTCACGCTCTCCCGCATGCCACATCTTGCTTGCCTGTATTTAAGGAGATGCGTCCATATAACCGATGCCAGTCTCGTAGCCGTAGCACCGTATTGCAGCAATCTTCGGCAACTTTCATTGTCAGATTGTACCAAAGTCACTGATTTTGGTGTACGAGAGCTTACTGCACGTCTAGGTCCGTCTCTACGTTATTTTTCTGTCGGAAAATGTGACCGTGTTTCTGATGCTGGAATGTTAGTCGTTGCGAGGCACTGTTACAAACTGAGATACCTTAATGCACGAGGTTGTGAAGCCCTGAGTGATAATGCGACGGTAGCTCTGGCTCGAGGATGTCCGAGGCTACGAGCTTTAGATCTAGGCAAATGTGATATTGGAGATCAAACGCTTGAGGCTCTTTCAACTGGATGTCCCAATCTTAAGAAACTCTCATTATGCGGATGTGAACGTGTTACAGATGCTGGACTCGAATCACTCGCTTACTACGTGCGTGGGTTGAGACAACTTAATATAGGAGAGTGTCTAAAAGTAACGTCGGTCGGTTATAGGGCGGTCAAGCGGTACTGCAGAAGATGCGTTATAGAACACACTAATCCAGGATTTTCCAGTTAATTTATCTGTCTAAGCGATGGAAGTGTGTTTAGAAATATATTATGCTTGTACAACACGCTAATTAACAATAAAGTTAAACACTTTCTTTGTAAATCACTCATAATCGTCTCTACTGTTTTACATCTGCCAGTTTGCAGAGAATTATTTTTAATTATTTCAATGTATTCGATAATTACTTGTAATAAAACGAGAAGAAAATATTTATAAAAGGAACATAGCGAATGCCAAGGTATAATTCTATTTTAAAAACTAAGTAATATTTCTTGTAAACATAACTCATACGATGGATAGTTTAAATTTTATAACATTTTATTACCATAAAGAAAGAAATACTTCCTCCACAGTTGAAGATTTAAAGAAAAAAGGTCATCTTATCTTAGCAGCTTTTTAAAAAAATGTTATTAACAACAATAAAACTTACAAAAATCGCTGGAATATTTTAATATGTTACGTAGAAAAATTTTCTTAGAACTTCATACTAAAATAAATAACACTACGATTGAGTATGCGTAATGCTGGATAATCAGTTGCATATACTGAAATTGTGAAAACCATGATTATGATTAGACGAGAATCAACACGATATACCTTTCAGATAACATCGTAATATAAAAAAATATTAATGTTTATATATTAGCACAAAAAGACATTCATGTCATGCGTTCCCATGAGTAACCAACTTACAGACTGAGGCTGCTTAAATACCTATCATTCACGATAATTTGATAGAAATATGTAACAGCGAATCAATCGAAAAGATGTATACGAATATGTATGTTCAGAACATGATGTTCAGAACGTGCTATTTATTATGTATATTCACTAATATAAATTTATACGATGATAATCAAATTTGTTTGACTGTGTTTGACTAGCACTAAATCTTATTTAACAATTACACATTACTTACAACAATGTGTTAAGAAATAATCGTACGCGACTGTATTGTAGAAATATACCATATAATGCGTTGTACAAATAATTATATTAACTGGCAGAATGTTTTTTCACACAAATAAAATTATGTTCGCTAAGCGAACACAACCGTGGTATAATCGTATCAAGCTAATTAATCGTATAATAAATTCCAAATTTTGTGGGTCCAATACAGGTTACAACGAAGATAATTAATACGATTAAAATACTACATTATTCTGGCAGATACTATTGCCAGGAAAAAGGTTTTAAAATTCTAAAAAAAATAATATTAAACTCTTTGAAATTACCTTGAAAATCTTAACTTTTTACATTAATGCACACTTTAAGAATAACACCAGGAAAAATCGCTGAAAGATACTGCGTGCTACACGATAGAGGCAGTTGAAGCTGTTACTCAATATACTTGCAATTCTCGACTACCTGTGGAAATTGACTGACAAGGGAACGTTTCAGACTGTCCCTCTCCGATTTTGATGAGCTTTGAATATATTGTAAAGGGGTTCAAAATAAGGGACACGTATTTTTTTGTACGTGCCCTAACGCGAGTTTAATGGCGAAATCAGCCTCTGAAGGAAAATCTGCCCTCCCACGTTTGCGCGAGTAGCGGCTAAACCGCGTATCCAAACGAAAAACGTTTCCAATAAAACTTGTATGGTTTCAACAGATCTACAAAACTGTGGCAACAAAAGTTACAAAAACTTCTTGTTTTTCAAAAATTTACCCCCCACCACCTTTATTTTTAGAAATTGAGAAAAGGTCATAAAAACAGAAAACAAGGAGCATTTCATCCCGAATTCAATGGTATGCGTGAAAGTATAGGAGACTGCCTCCCAGAATACGAAATCGCGATCGAAGTGTCCGGTGTATGTATAGATCGTAAGCAGTTGGGCAGAGGGGTGCGTTCTAACTCGTGGATCGTAACTCGGGCAATGCGCAAATACATATGTTATCGCGTATTTTGGGTGAACAAACGCAGCGGATTACGAATGACAGAAGTGGCAGATAAAAATACAGAGTTCAAAACCAAGCCTTTATTTTTGTCTGGAATTTGAAAACCCGGACGATATTACGGAAACGTCCAGTATACCAGAATCCGCCGACGATAACAACGCAGAGATATAGAAACTGCACCGTATGAGAAGTATGAGTAAGAAAGAGTAGAAAGAATATTGTGCATCTAGGACAACAATAGTCAGTATACATGTAAAATAGGAAAAAGGGGGAAATGCGCTTTGTATCGAGCACGTGTTGTACAGAATATGGGTACAATTTCGAATACATATAGTACATTTCACTATGTGTGAATAATTAATAACAATACCAGTTTACTCAAATATATAAAAAATGCAAAGATTTCTAATACAAAAGCTTTTACCACTGCCAATGTCAATGAACGTTTAATTCGAAAGCGGTCTTACAACGTACGTAACATGTGGATGCGAAAAACGAGAATACGTGTTCTACATTGATGTTTTGGGATCAGATGAACTGCAAAACGCAGAGCGTAAGGCATCAAAATATTATACGGATATCACGTACGTACTACATTCTAATGTCATACTATTATACATTTCGCGTGCTGAACGGTACATCTATTCGTCGGAAACATAAGTTTCGCAATAATGATATGCTGTAACAAAATGTTCCATGCATAGTGATTTAGTACACCACGCACAAGTAATTATAGCGACAGCTCCACAAATATCACAACGCGGCTTCGCACGGTTTTTAAAACATTCGGAAGATTCCGATTCGGAAATGCTGCAGGTCTTTCTATCAGGTAATCACTTTTATACGAAGCATATTTAAACAAGTTCATAAAACGCGGCGAAGAAAATTGATTATGTACAAGAGATTGCAGTTTTAGAATATTATCTCGTAAGTGCAGGTTAAGTTGAAAATCGAGAAGTAACACAGTGTCGGAAATATGTCGAACAAAGTTTTTCCACAGTCGGAAACCGTACACATCCAATGGTTGAATGAGCGACGTTGTACCTGGAGGTATCGTAAGCAAAACAAATGCTGCACCGTCTTCTGTTGGCCCTGTTTCCGCGACTATTTGCTGCACAAATGCGGGACACTGTCCAGACCACGGATCGAGTAAAAGAACTGATGTAGGCCCAACATTCGGGAAATATACAACGGAAAACCAACGGTGAATTAGTTGCTGAGTTACTTTTCCCGATTTTGATACCGTAATAAATACATTTCGTGGCCTGAACATTGTTTCCTGCACGCGTGGTCCCAGGTATCCATTACTTTCTTTCAAGACTATGAACAGTGGTGATAGTAGCCTCCCGTCTGCAGAGATCAACGGCTGAGTCGTATACCTATGTGTTGTCGCAGATACTGATTTTACTGCTTCTTCTACAGTTTTTGATCCTCGTACAGCTAACGTGCGGCCACTATGCAATTCTAACTCAAATCCACTTTGATCGGAGTGGTATACATTGGCTGCTCCATACTGTGCTATATGCTTTCTTACATTTTCTACAAAGTCGTGGCACCGTTGTGATAGATTCGCTTCTTGGTGTTCAGTTCTTCTGGTGACAATTTTCATTATTTTGCGCGATACGATATCATGTCCCTTTTCAAACTTTCGTACCCACGTTGATGATGCTTTGAATTGAGGAAGACCAACCGTTACTGCTGCTTGCAAGTCCCACCGTGAGATGTCTATATCATGTACTGCCACTCGTCTCTTACTTGTTTCTTGAAATTTATTTAATACGGCTTGGGATATTCTGTTCCATTTTTCTGCTACCGTTCCGCCATGTTCCACATATATTTCCGAACGCCGCAGTTGTTTTACCGATGTAACTTTGCAAAATGTACGTTGTACTGCTTTCAGTCGTAGCGGGTTTTGCGCACCGCTTTTCCAATATGTTACTGCTCTTGCTTTATAATCAAAATCTACAGTATCTGTCTCACGTGTGCATGTTGACGGTGTAGTTTCATATACCTCTGCGTCGTCATCGTCAGCAGATTCTGGGATACCAGTTGTTTCCGGAATATCGTCCGGATTTTCAAATTCCAATACTGTATCTTCTTCACGTCGAGTGTCAGTACCTATTCCGCGAAGTCGTCTAACATTACTTTGATCACGTTGTATACTTCCACTTCCACATTAGTTACTGGAAAGTCTGGTATGTTCAATATACTGAAGAACGCTAATAGTAACTGCAGTACATTATTTGGATTAAACTGCACCATAGTTCGCTGGTTGTTTTACACATTGGGACAGACTTTAACACTTACGTTGTGCACACTTGTCTGACCTGAACGACTCTTGCTGTGGACTTTTATAGTTCTTTGCATCACAATCAGACCTGCACTTTGTACAGTAGGGGAAGTTTATTTTGCTTTCCGATCGTCCTTTCCGCGTCCTCCTGTTTGAATGTCTTGTGTACATGTCGGTGTTGCTTCACTCTTGAACCTGTGATGCGACAATAATATCTCCTGATAAAAAGAAAGACTTGTGTCTTTGTGTCTGCGCACCCAAAATACGCGATAACATATTTGCGCATTGCCCGAGTTTCGATCCGCGAGTTGGAACGCACCCCTCTGCCCAACTGCCTACGATCTATACATACACCGGACATATTCTGGAAAGCAGTCTCCTATACTTTCACGCATACCATTGAATTCGGGATGAAATGCTCCTTGTTTTCTGTTCTTATGACCTTTTCTCAATTTGTAAAAATAAAGGTGGTGGGGGGTAAATTTTTGAAAAACAAGAAGTTTTTGTAACTTTTGTTGCCATAGTTTTGTAAATCTGTTGAAACCATACAAGTTTTATTGGAAACGTTTTTCGTTTGGATACGCGGTTTAGCCGCTACTCGCGCAAACCTGGGAGGGCAGGTTTTCCTTCAGAGGCTGATTTCGCCCTTAAACTCGCGTTAGGGCACGTACAAAAAAATACGTGTCCCTTATTTTGAACCCCTTTACAACATATCCAAAGCTCATCAAAATCGGAGGGGGACAGTCTGAAACGTTCCCTTGTGAGTACTGTGCTGAAGAAGCCACCATTAAAAACCCTATGAAAGCCAAAACACATCAGTGCAGCGCACAAAACAGAGCGGCAACACGTAGAACGGCGAAAAGTATAAAATCGATGTATTTAATCGATGTACATGACAAGGAATCGAAACGGAAAAATTACATAGCAGGCATTTATGACGATGGAAACCTGTATGTTTGATTCCATCATTTGCGCCTATATATCCGATGAAATAATTGCTTATTGCTGAAGCATTCGTCCAGTGATAACTCTGCATTCCATCGTATACAAGTCTGTAATTCTCTGGCAATCAGTTGCAACAAAAAGTTTTGAATGTTGCGTTTCGTTTTCAATGAAAATGTTTTTACTATTTAATTGGTTTATTAACTATTAAATCGGTCAAAATATTCTTCAGAGAAGGTGACAACTGTTTTTAATACGATCTAAGCAATTTATGTCCATTTTCTAAATGGTATACTGTTGATATAATCTTCATCGGATAACACTTCTATTTTTACTTACAACTCAGAGTATTATAGCTCTGATCATAGTGTTCAAAATACGTATAAAAAATGCACTAACGATTTATTAAAATGTAAAACATTACTATCTATGCATAAATTTCATGAAACACGCAGTATCGACTAAACTTGAATGATTAATAGTATTACTGATTCTGGAACAATGGAACTAATATACAGGGTGATCCACATAAAGTGTTACAAGATGTTTTCTGCAAAACCACGAGAGACAATTGTCTAATTTTTCTTTTATACTGAATGGAGCGGGGCTGATTATTTGATGTGTGAAGTTTTTTTTATGGGGGCCCCTTAGGGGTGCAAAGGAAGCCCCCCTCATTCTTTTAAATGGCACAGGGTATATTTTTTTCATATTCAGATAGCTCTCATCACGATCGTTTATTTTTATGTGGAACATTTTTTTGTATTGTGTACTCTCAAAGAGATAGAGCGAATTATTCACATCCAGGGGAAACTTTGGGGCGACAAAGAAAATCATCAAAATAAACGTATTCTTGTTTAAATATCATTTTATTAAATGTTCAAAATGGTGACCGCGGGCTTCTAAACACTTGTCAATACGTTTGCAGATATCGTTTCTACCGAATTTGCGAAGCAGAAACGATAAGACTGATAATAATGAATGAGATCCTGATACTCAAGCATGTTGACATTCGAGTATGTTGACATTTCCATATGTTCTCAACGATTAGTTGTAAACACAATTGAAATAACGTCTCTAAACCTATTCAGTAAACCAAATTAAATAATTGGCTCTACTTCTTTAACAGTACACAACACAAAAAAATGTTTCAAGTAAAAGTAAACAATTATGACGAGAACATATCTGAATATGAAAAAAAATATAAGCCGTGCCATTAAAAAAATGAGGGGGCCTCCTTTGCACCCCTAAGGGGGTTTTTGAGAAAAAAGAAAGAAATTGTACATATCAAATAGTCAGCCCCGCTGTCCCATTCAGTTTAAAAAAATTAGACAAATGTCTCTGGTGGTTTAGATTAAATGTCTCTGGTTGGAGAATACAGCTTGTAACACTTTATGTTGACCTTCCTGTATAATGAAAAAATCTTAACAAAAACGACGTTTCATATACAACTATAATAATTTATTCTTAGCTGTAACATCAATCACTTGACGCAGATACCGGCGTGTCGCAGCAATTCAAAACAGATGACTTATCTTCTTGTTCCTTAACAGCAGTATTCAACAGAAACCTGATCGCCTCTATCCAGTGGAACACAGCACATTTCAGCGATTCTTCTCACAGTTATTTTTGATACATACAAGTACTTCTTTGAGACAAATTCAAGGTATTGGATAATACTTCTTTCTAATTTTTTTAAATTGGCGAAGTTCTTTTGTGGCAAATAATAATTTTTATGCCTATTCGTGTAAAAAGAAGATCATTTAATGACAATGCAGAAAAAATGAACCAAGAACTGTTTCATAATAATCAAAATAAAAAATGTATAAAAGTTTACATTTAATAGTTGTAAAAACATTAATACATTTGCATGCAGGTTTGTAAGGGTATTTAAACTTCGAACCGCTTAATTTTGGAAAACGAATTTAACCATTTCGTAATTTTCTTCGTAACTTTCGTTGTAACTTTCTTTACGTAGAAGTACGTAAAATCTTTCAATAACATTGAAATTCCGAATTTGAATCTGAAATGTTTGAATTATGGTGATATTTAGCAAACAATTTTTATGAAACACGATCCACAATGTTGCTTGTATGTAGATATGCAATCTTTAATCAACCCACGGTGTTCAAAGAATCATAAAAGTCAACTCAGAAATCACTGTTTTCGGACAAATTAATTTGGAGTTAAATGCTGGGCATTGATAACAAAAAATAAATAAATAAATTTCTTTTATGGATATAAACGGACCGAGAAAGCAATATACTTTAAAACTTCAAGACAGCAGAGTCAACTCGATACTTGTGAGCATCTTGACCTGTTTTTAAACCGTAATCTTTCTGGAAATGTAAATAATCCAGAACTAATGCAACCTTACTTATAGTGGATAGCCTGCACAGTAAATACTTATGCGATATTTTTCTTACAAAGGAACTATTTCAGGTGTCCGCCTCTGATTTTCTTAAGCTTGTAATATGTTGTAGTCCGTTAGAAAATAAAAGACACGTTTTTTTTATCTGTTCTTAGACAGATTTAAGGGATGAAATTTACTCGCAAAGCTGAGCATGACAAGCGGTGTTTGTGTAGGTTTATATAGAAGAAATGTCTCAATCGCTACCAAACCAACTTTAAAATATTCGTTACGTGAAATGATGAAGTACACATATCCATCTTTGTATGCACTCTTATTCTAAAGAGGTAAACCACCATCTGAAAATTTTTATTTTTATTCTAATTATTCGAATTTAATGAATCAAAAATCCGGTTGCAGAGCGAGAAAACATAAAGTTGACGGGTTTTTGTATTCTTCGAAAAAAAAATTTAAGAAAAAAAACACGTCTTCAAGTATAAATTTGTTCTTCTACTGTTAAAATCATTTGGATTATTTTTAATTGTCGGAGACTTAAATTAGGAAATAAATTATTCGGAAATAGATTATTATATAATATAATAAATTACTCGGAGACTTAAACCAAGACATCATTACATTCAGGTTTATTTTTGTTGTTTTACTTGTGATTCACTGTCCCTGCATGTACCGCATACACACGTAAGTATTAAAGTATATTGTTTTTGTTGGAAGCATTATAATTTATTTTATTTCAGGCATTATCAAGGTGTAATACACACTTCTTTCATTAAATATTGTAACAGATAGAAACTTCCGGACAGTGTATATGTAGAAGTATATCGGTGAGAGCGGCTAGACTCTCCCGGACATGAAAAATAGAAACATCTTAAAGATATATAAGGACCCCCGCGACACATTATGACACATTGCGCTTTGATATCATTATATTACTAGTATGGATCTTTGTAGACATCTGTAGAGATCTGTAGAGATCTGTGTACTTTGTAGACATCTAATTAACAATAAGTTGTATAAAACCGTATTGAGTGCAGAAGTGAATAAAGAACTGAGATTCCTTTTTAAAAATAAAAAGAGATCGTCCTCATTTGTAACATAAATTGGTGGCAGCGGTGGGATAGCGAAAAATCCTTTCCGGAGAGGCTGGTGTTGCAAAAAGACCAAGGCGTCGTAAAATAAATTTTACGGTGAGTATTAATTTAATCAAAGAACAAAATGAGCGTTGAGACGGTTCTAGCAAATGTTGGCAAAAATATGGAGAGCTCTCCAACTGAATAATATTCAAGAAGAAATCAACTCAATGGAAAAGAAAACGTTATCGAAAACCCAAAGGATAGATGACGAACTCCTTAACAGTGATAGTTTTACAAGTGAAGACGATACTAGGTCAAATCAGGACGAATTACCAATACCTCCTAAACTTTCGTTCTCTATTAAAGACCTCTTGTCCACTATTCAAAATTTGGACGGAGAAAACAATAACATGACGGAAACGTTTCTTTTCCAAGTTGAGTGTGTAATGAAAAATCTCCCTAATTTCTATCATGAACTATTTCTAGCAAGGAAACGTTGAGAAGTGACCCCCTCAGATTTTCTTATGCTTTTGATATGTTGTAGTTCATCGAAAAATAACAGACACGTATTTTTTTATATGTGCTCTTAAATGGATTTAAGGGGTGAAATTCACCCTCAAAGTTGAGCGTGAAAAGTGGTGTTTGTGTAGTTTTACATAGGAGTGTCTCTATCGCCACCAAACCAACTTTAAAACATTCTTTACGTGAAATGATGAAATTCACATATCCATCTTTCTATGCACCCTTATTGCAAGGGGGTGAACCACCCTCTGAAAATTTTCCTTTTCAATACAAAAAAAGCTAATTATCCGATTTTTATGAAACAAAAACCAAATTGTAGAGCGACGAAAAACAAAGTTTACCAGTTTTTGTATTTTTCGAAAAAAAACAATTTTTAAGAGGAAAAACAGGTCTTCAACTATAAGTCTGTTCTCCTAATATTAAAATCATTCTGATTAGTTTTAATTGCCGGAGGCCTCTTATACACTCACCTATATACCTGAAAACAAGACAACATTAAATTCAGGTTTGTCTTTGTTGTTTTTCTTGTGATTCATTGTCTCTGCATGTGCCGCATAGACACGTAAGCATTAAAGTATACTATTTTTGTTGGAAGTATTATAATTTATTTTGTTTCAGGCATTATCATGGTGTAATATACACTTTAGTTAATACATTTTGGTTTTAGTTAATATATTTTAATGTATTTCATACATTTCATACTATTTTTGTTGGAAAATTATTTTATTTCAGGCATTATCATGGTGTAATGTACACTTCTGTAGTTAATACATTTTTGGTTTGCTATTTCTGAAAAAAGTTTATGCGTAATGCACAGATGAGTAAAAAATGTCATCACTGACATATTTATCTCGGAGTCCCTTTGTGATGCCCTGTGGCTGTTTTATAATCTAAAAAGTTTTAATCTCTCATTGTCGGTTTTAGAAGGATGATAATAGTTTGCTTACTTATCTCAATATTCTTTTAATATTAACCTTTTGTATAGCCGTTAAGTGAACGATTATTTCCAATGCTTTCGAGTCTGTATCAATACTGTCTGATTGTGAGTGAGGAAAAGAGAATACTTTTCTCCCGAATATAATAAACACAATTAATGTCTGTAATCGTTAATTTTGTAATTAATTATTTGTAAATACACGTTTATATTTCAATTATTCGATGAAAAACATATGTATAAATATACATTCTTACATTAAAAGTTCTTTTATATTATCATTATATGACGTTGAAATTCCATTTTCTCTCTTATGAAACTACTGTCTATATTCTGACAATGAGCAATAGTGATATTCTTTGAAAAAATGTTTAAAACACAGCGATTTTTTACACCAAGAACATCTTATTACAGCGATATTCGTGCACACTGCGATTGCGAAAGCGTCCCAAAAGCAAATTCGTCCGGATTTTCGAAATGTTCTGGTCGTTCTTCTATCTATCCACTCTTGAACCAAGAATATCGGAACAAATTTTGATACCTTGGAGATGATAACTGGTTATGAACAAGGGATTGTAATTTTATTATGTTGTTTCTCAAGTGTAAATTTATGTCGTAATAAAGGAACACGACACTGTCTGAAAAGTGTCTGACATAATTCATCCATATTTTGAATCCGAAAGCGTCAAGTGACTCAATTTTTCCAGTTGTGCCCTTTGGTATAATCATTGGAGTGATTTGCTTATCAATTAGGGAAAGTTGGCTAACAACTTGTGGGCACTGTCCACTCCATGAATCTGTCAAAGAACGCTTATCTGACCAATGATTGGAATAAAAACGTTTCCCAGCCTATTTTTTAAGTGCTTTGTAAGTAAATACATATTAGAAACATTAAAGCAACTTTTTTAACATCAAATTAAGGTATTGCAACATACCAGAAATGAACTACAGAAGTGAGACCCACTCTAACTCACGCTAACCCACTTACAAAATACTGATACACACTCGATAGCGTTGTAAATAATCGTTCACTTAAGGGCTATACAGAAGGTTAATATTAAAAGAATATTGAGATAAGGAAGGTGGGTATTACCATGCTTGCAAAACGGAGAGATTATACATTTTCTATAAATTGTCTTACAAATGTATAAATTTGTTGCGTCGACAATTGCCGATTATCAATATCTATATATATTCTAATGGCGGTTCTAGCAAACCAACCAAATAGGTATGCAGTCGGGTATTACACCGCTGCACATTGCGCTTTAACTTTTTTTACATACAGAAAACCAAAATATCTTAACTAAAGAAGTGTATATTACACCTTGATAATGCCCGAAATAAAATAAATTAAAATACCTGAACAATAACAGTATACTTTAACGCTTACGTGTATATGCGGCACATGCAGGGACAGTGAATCACAAGAAAAACAATAAAGACAAGCCTGAATGTAATGATGTCTTGTTTTCAGGTATATACAGTGGCGGCCAACTACTTAAGACCGATGGGTAGCGTTGAAAATAAGTGACACGAACACGTCAAAAAACCGAACATTTGCATGTTTTACTTACACATATTATAAATATAGTATCACAGAATACAGTAAAAACAAGATTTTCTATTATTATCAAAAATAACAAATATTCTTTGGTATTTGACAATCACATGTCAATACATCCTCGGACAACTACTTAAGACCGATGTAACTTTTGTAAATATACAACAGGAAATTGCATCAAATTTGGTATTAGCTTTTTATATAATTGTTTACTGTTGTTAATAACGCGTTGCTCCTCCCTTTTGTCGAATTACTTCGGCACAACGACGTGGCATCGATTCAATTAACCGGCGACAACGCTCGACTGGAATACTCTTCCATCCTTCCTCAATTGACGCATACAGCTGGTCCAAATTTTTGGGTTTCACACGCTTAATGTGTTTTTCAACATCAGTCCATAACATCTCTATGGGATTGAGGTCCGGTGATTGTGAGGGCCATGGCAAAGTTTTTACGTTTTGATCGATTAAAAAAGTCTTCACCCTACGAGCCGTATGCTTTGGATCGTTGTCAGCTTGTAGGATCCAGTTTTCTGGCAGTTCACTGTTGGCAAACGGAAGCAATACGTCATTTAAGATCTCCATATAAACGTATTGATCCATGATGCCTCTAATCCTATGGATCGGACCAACACCCTGGAGTGTCATTGCACCCCAAACGTTAATTGATCCTCCAGCACCTTTAACGGTTCGTTTGATGCACTTGGGTGAAAATTCTTCGTGCACCCTACGTCGAACGTATAATTTTCCGTCCGAACCTAAACGATTAAATTTGGACTCGTCCGTAAAAATAATTTTCGACCAATCTGCCAATGTCCAGTGTCGGTGTTCTTTAGCGAATTGCAGCCGGAGTTTCTTATTGCGTGCAGAAATAAGCGGCTTCTTTCAGGCTACACGTCCCATTAGGTCAAATTCGTTTAGCCTTCTACGTACTGTACGAATACTAATTTTATCGCTAATCTCTGGTCCAGCTTCGTCGCGTACTTGCCCAGCCGTTTTGTATCGATCTGCTTCGGAGATACGATGAAGAATTCGATCCTCGCGGTCTGTCGTTTTACGAGCTCTCTTCTTTCTTGGGACATTGTCGACAGTTCCTGTACTGCAAACATGTTGCATAGCTTGCACACACGCCGTTTTTGAAATATTTAAACGTGCAGCAATTGCCGAATACGAATATCCTTCTTCTCTAAGTAACTTGATTTGAATTCTTTGAGGAGCAGTGATCTTCTTTCGACTCATTTTTGCCAAATGACCCGGTTTGTTTCCATCACTCATGATCATGAACAAGTTTGTTTACATTACTAGTGACCACGGAAAATAGTAAACACAGCTGCAGTGCTAAGAGTGGTGTTCTGCATTGCACATAATCTGACGGTCTTAAGTAGATGGCCGTACATAAGTTCGCAAAACGAAACTAAATATGTTAAAACATTTGTTATTTCCGTTAAAAAAATAATCCCACATTTTTTTAATCATCTATGATATTTTGTCTATGTTATACGTAAGTAAAACATGCAAAGGATTCGTTTTTTGACATGTTTGTATCATTTAATTTCGGTTCCAACCATCGGTCTTAAGTAGTTGGCCGCCACTGTAGGTGAGTGTATAAGAGGCCTCCGGCAATTAAAACTAATCAGAATGACTTTCACATTAGGAGAACAGGCTTATAGTTGAAGACGTGTTCTTCCTCTTAAAAATTGTTTTTTTTCGAAAAATACAAAAACTGGTAAACTTTGTTTTTCGTCGCTCTACAATTTGGTTTTTGTTTCATTAAAATCGGATAATTAGTTTTTTTTGTATTGAAAAGGAAAATTTTCAGAGGGTGGTTCACCCCCTTGCAATAAGGGTGCATAGAAAGATGGATATGTGAATTTCATCATTTCACGTAAGGAATGTTTTAAAGTTGATTTGGTGGCGATAGAGACACTCCTTCTATGTAAAACTACACAAACACCGCTTTACATGCTCAACTTTGAGGGTAAATTTCACCCCTTAAATCCGTTTAAGAGCACATATAAAAAAATACGTGTCGCTTAGTTTTGGATGGACTATAACATATCAGAAGCATAAGAAAATCGGAGGCGGACACTTCGCACAGTTTCCTTGTGAGTTGGTTTTCTATGCTTTCGGTCATAATATGCTTTGTTGTATTCTTGTAGAGATAGATTAACTTCGCGGGCATGATCGCGTAGTGCATCGCGTTCCCTTACTATGTCGATATTAATTCGCGTTAATTTGCTTATCAAATTCGTTAAATCTCGGTCGGAGTGTGCTCTTTGGTCGTAACCAAGCAGAAGTTTACTCCGTGTGGTACTTATAGCCTTATGATGAGTGTTATTGAGTACATATTGTGCTTCGTACAATTTCTCGTTTCACTTCTCCGGGTTAATTGTAGTTTTTGCCAAAATACTTTTAAGAAATCTGTTAACGCGTTCGCATTGTCCATTTGCCCATGGAGACGCTACAGCAACTTTTACGTGTTTTATATTTCGCTCGCTTAGAAAGTATTCAAATTCGCCGCTAGTAAATACTGTGCCTCTATCACTAATTATTCTACGGGGAGAACCAAAGATATTAAATAGGGTAGACAGGTATTCGATAACTTCTTCCGATTTGGTAGTTCCAGTTGTTTTAAGCCAAACAAATTTAGTAAACGCGTCGGTGACCACAAGTATGTGTTTATAATTATCGTCCATTCCGTCTAGAAGTCCTATATGATCAATGTGTAAACTATCAAAAGGGGTTGTGCTTTTGTCGATTGAATTTAGCTCTCCTTCTAAACGATTTGCCGAAACAGAAAACGATAAACATTTGACACAGTTATCTATATGTTCTTTAATACGGACTTTCATACACGGGAACCAACAGTTATTCAGTATTCCTTGCATGCCCTTGTCTACGCCTACGTGACCTGTTTCGTCATGGTAGATACGTATAATATTACTTATCATAGAGTCTGGCACCATAAATAAATGTTGATCCTGATAAATTCTGAATACAATTCCGTCCTGTAGTACGAAATTCTTTCTTTCCTATATCTCTAAAGATTCTGCAAGTTTTCTAATGATAGGGTCGGTTAATTGTTTGTATAAAAGTTCGTCTTCTAACGTAAGCGCTTCGATAAACATAATATTACGACTAAGCGCATCTACATGTGCTATTTTATCGGCTGTTCTATGTATTGCTTCAAAAGTATAATTTTGTAAGGCAAGTGTCCATCGAGCTATTCGAGGATTAATATTTACTTTCTTAAGAGCAGATGCTAGAGAATTGCAATCTGTTACTACTTTAAAAGAAATGCCTTAAGGTATACATGAAATCGTTCGATCGCCTTGACCAAAGCTAAAGCATCTAATTCGTAGCTATGATACTTTTTCTCAACATCGGACGTAGCGCTACTGTAGTAAGCGATCGTTGCTCTGTTTCTGTAATAGCTTGCGTCTGTTTCTGTAATAGCTAACGAGCTTGCGTCCGTCTGAAGTTCTGTATCTGCGGTAGGGTTATAGAGTTGAAATACAGGATAGGAGTTAAGCTCTTCTTTCGGTAAGTTAAACGAATCAATACACTCTTGGTTAAAATCAAACTCGACTCCTTTACACGTGAGACGTTGTAGCAGAGTTGCTTTAATTGCGTAGTCTTTTATAAATTTTCGGAAATAACTAGCTAATCCTAAAAAGCTTCTCAACTGTTGTAAATCTTTTGGAACCGGATAATCTAATATAGCTTTAATGTGTCTATCGCTCATATTTATCCCTTGCTCGCTAATTACATATCCTAAATACTGTATATTGCTCTTTAGAAAGGAGCATTTGGCTGTATTTAATTCTAATTTAACGTAAGTAAGACTTCTTTTAGAACTTTCAGATTTTCTTCGATAGTCTTCGTTGCTATAAGCATGTCATCCATGTAGACTAGCAGTTTTTCGTCTCTAGTTAGTTTAGTAAAGATAGACAAAATCCTCTTTTGAAATTCCGCCAGTGCTTCCGAATAACCAAACGGTAATTTTACGAACTCGAATTGACCTTTGGGGGTGGCAAAGGAGAAATATTTGGTATCATCGGGATGCACATCGATTTGGTGAAACCCGTCTTTTAGATCTAGACTAGAGAAGACTCGTTTTCCATGTAACTTATTTATCTAATCTTCGATAATAGGGAATGGATATTTTTGCTTGAATATTCGTTGGTTTAAAGACCTTAAATCGACACACATGCGCGTTTAACCATTTTTTTTCGTTACCGGGATTACTCTCGCACAATAAAGCGATATGCTATGTTTAACAATTCCACGTTTTAATAGATCATGTGTGATTTCCCTAAGTTTTATTCGTTCCGCAGTCGAAAAACGTCTAGGAGCATACGAGTGCAGCGAAATATCTTTTAAATGTATTCTAACCTTATAATCGTCCTGCATTTTCTCTACGTCTGACTCATCTACTTCGGAAAAAACTTCTAAAAGTCTCAGTTTCGTTTTTTCACTCCTGCTACTATCTATTCGCTCTAAAATCGCATCATACTTATCTTGGCTTTCTACGACATTGATACATAGAATATCGTTAACTGTAACCTGATCTTTTCCATCCGTATCTTCAATCGCTTGCAAAGACACCTTTCCTCTTTCACTGATAAACCTCAAATCGGCGTCGCGAAGAAATCTTTTCCCTAATAATAATTGGTATGGTATCGCATCATCTGTGACAACCAAAAGCTCAGTCTTGAATTTAGCATCCCTTAGTATATCCAAAACCAAAGTACCTTGAAAACGTCCTAAAGTCTTAATAACTACATCGTGTACACCTTTGAAAACCATGAGATTTTCTGCAAAACCTGAATTGTTATTGCCAAGTAAGTCATAATGCACGGATTCTCGAATAAGATTGACATCGCTCCCGTTATCAATCAACGCTTTGATTTCGCAACTTACAATATTGTATTCGCAACTTAAAATATTAACACAGTCGGCTTTATCTTTATCGGTTACGATTGCGTTTACGTTACCCTCACAGTTACTTGCTGGTGGTTTCGCAGTGCTGATCTCGCGAAGCTGAACTCCATCGCGCTTTGGACAGTAAGGGCTGAGTTTGGCATCGATAACAGGTGACGTCCTTTAGCCTGCAATCTTTTACCAGATGTCCTCGTCGGTGGCATCCATTACAAAAGAGGCTTCTTGAGCTGGAACTGCCGGGCTGTGATTTTGAAGCTTGCGATCTCTGAAGAGTTGTCTTAGGTGTTAGGTTTGCACTACGGTTGCAGGTGGTATCCTCGGTAATTCGTCTCATGTATTCTAGGAATTCCGGCAACTTTTGCATCTATGCACCGGTAGCGAGAGGAAGAAAAACGGGGTCTTTGACTCCTGCTGCTATCAAATTAATTTGATCTCTCTCGGTCAGATCAATGCACTGCATCAAATCCAATTTTGAGTCTGCATAATCCACAAATTTTTTTTTATAATGATCCCAAACTCGCTCTGTGATCTTTGTAATTGTAACGGCGTAAGGCTTTTTCCTTTCAAAAAACTTCGATAAATGAGACTTTACTGAATCCCACTTCGCTATGACCTCCACTGGCTTCCTATTATACCAGTCTGCCGCTCGGCCACTGAGACGACTCGTTGCTGCCAACAGAATAATTTCAGGAGATACTGCACGAAGTGTTGCCGCGTGCTCCACTCTCTCCAACCAATTTGGCAATATTTTCATTGTCACTGCCTGAAAATGTAGGGATTTGGTTAGCAATAAATTTGATAGAGTCTCGCCCTTAGTTTGAACTTTGGCTACTGAAGGACAACGGATTGCTGTGAGGCCGGTCCTGCTCCGTTCCCTGCTCTGAGCGTAACACCTGTACAAGAGCCAAATTGTTCTCCTGCATCGCACGAATTAGTTCGCCTATTTGAGTTCTGTTCACATCCAACATGCGGCCTACGAGGTCTACTACTTCGACTACTGTCGTTTCACAGTGACCACCAGTGAATACCTGGGAGGGTCCTAGCTGGCGTTCTTCTTCCGGAAAAGGCTGAAGTCCTTCCTGTTGCCGTCCCGTACACGGCATCGCCTCGTCCAACGTTTGTGCGCCCACGTGTTCACGCAGCTTCTCGAATCTTCTTCCACTTCTGTGAAGACAAAATTTGACGAATAATTCTTTGGTAATCCCACTTCTGATTTATTTGTAATAATATTGAGGGGCAAAAGAATTTCCCACTCCATTAATTGCTTCACTCCAAATAAAGTATATTTTATTTCCCAAAATACAATAATGACACGGCAGAGACAATATTCCACAACCGTTCCTGTTCCTTGACTTATACAAAAGTGAGTTGGCTTTCGTGGTAACAGTTCGGCGCTCGCATCATTGAATATGGTGGCGACATCCTTTTTTCCAGAACATTCTAATATTTACGTTCGCGATAAATGTGAGTAGCTCAATGTCACGGCAAGAAACATAACCTTGATAACCTACAGTTTCTTACAGCTACCCTACTGAACTGATTGATAAAACAATCTGTAAGAGATTAAGAACTCTCCATTCCAGAAATAATAGCAATGTGGATGACATAAGCAGCAGTAACAACTCTAACAAGAATAACACATAACAGCCAGTTATAAATACAATAGTTTTACTTTACATTAATTAACTCTCTCAAGAGTTGTGTTGTCTGCTACATGCTTACAAATATAAAGTAGGATTCAAGTCTCTTTACAACTACTCGGGTTGCTTCAAATCCACCAAAGACTTCGTACCTATAATGGATAGAATAGAATTAGTATACAGTATACTATGCAAGCAATGTGATGCACATTATATTGGACAGACAAAACGACATTTGAGAGATAGAATTATAGAACATAAGAGGAGTTATAATAATACACATGAAACAGCACTTTCAAAACATTCACTCGATCTAAATCATACTTTCTTCTCTACAGATTCTTCTCATCTCTTACAGATTGTTTTATCAATCAATTCAGCAAGATAGCAATTTTCAATTAATGTTTTGAGAATTAGTTGTAGGTTCTCGTTATGAAATCTTGAGTCAAATAGGTACGATATCTTAATTACTTATCACAACATTATGATAAATATAAACTAAGTGTTATTCATAAATGACACTAAGCTATAGCTTACAGGGGAGGTCACCAGATGCCGGTCGCCGATTTTTTTCAAATTTTGTGTACATGTAGTACCCACTCAATGAATTAAATTGGCAAAGCCGTACAATGCAACTCTCAAAAATTGTTGAGAAGAATGCATTTGAAAATTTGTGCCATCTATATATTCCTTTACGTTAGGCAATTTATCACATCAGCGCCGTAGCTGAGGTGGCAAAGTAAAGACTTCTGGTTACGATGCGTGAACGACCGAGGTTCGAGTCCCTTTTTAAGAATTTTTTTTCCCTTTTGTTTCTTTTCGCAAATATTCATAGAATTTAAAATATAATACACGTAAAGCATTAAACATTTTAAAATAATTTTATGGCCATTTCTAATGTGTTACGGAACAAAAAAAACATGTTATTAGCAATACATACATATTACATATTACACATTACATATTGCACATTACACATTACACATTACACATTACATATTACATATTACATATTACATATTACATATTACACATTACTCACATATTACGTAGCAATACATACTATTAGCAATACATATAATACATACATGTAATATATAGAATACCAAATACACATGCACAAAACACAATTTTATCTATTATATATACATATAGTATCTGCAAGGCGTATATTATTGATTTGCCTGGAATACGTCATATGTATGTGGATGATATTTGTCATAAAAACACGCAAAACAAAAAATTATTAAACACCATGCACATTTCCTAAAGGGCACGCCATGACACCCACACTTGGTTTTCATAATGCTAACAGGAAGACATACATCATTTACGTATGTAAAAAAAGTCCGTTCGTCGGTTAATTTTGAGGTAAACCATGCGTATTTAATCATATTTTTGAAAATGGGTGCACTTATTAGGTTGTGCACCAGCGCGTGAATTTTAATGACATCTTCTCGGGAAGCTATATACCGTTTATGCTCTAACAAATAAGAGCAGTTCTGTAATTTTTTGATAAATTTTTTTATTTTATGTAGGGGTATGCCATAGAGTAGGGGAAAAATAGTAATAAAACATTCTAATATTTCGGAAAAACATCCCCGTCTAGGCAACTCTTTCCGATCACGTGGCGCTCTAAAGTTGCGAATAGTTTGGAGCCTATCAGGACACGGTGTTATGCCTGCCGTTGTTAACTCATACCCTAAAAAACGGATCGTCGTTTTACAAAACTTCGATTTGTCAAAACTTAAAGAGAAATTATTCGCCTGCAGCTTTGAAAACACAGCATCAAGATGTTGCATGTGCTCATAAAATTTTTGAAAGATATTAAGAAATCATCCACAAAACGAGTTAGAAAAGGATCGTATTCACTTCCTAAAGTCTCCTTTACTGCTCGAATGAACCCACTACTCGCTGTTCTTATTCCAAATGGAATTCGCTTAAATTGATACAGAGTACCATCCCAAAGAAACGCGGTATATTGGCGGGACTCCGAATGTAGCTCTATCTGTCAATAACCTGACGCTAGATCAGATGTACTGAAAAATTGAGTCTTGTAAAATTGTTGCATAGTTTCTTCAATTTTCATATTTTCAATTTTCATAGTTTCAAAGGTGGTGCTTCTTGGTCTGTTTCCATAATGGAGTTAATATAGCGCGCATCGGGACAAATCCTAACAGCACCATCCTTTTTTGTGACGACCCTGAGTGGACTACAATATTTGCTAATTGACCTTTCAATTATTCTCGCCTCCAACATAGCCTCAATTTGTTCTCATATTGCTTTTCTCACTGCAAAAAGTATTGGGTCTGTTTTCCCTATTATTTTGTCGGGATTTGTAAGTCGGATGCTATGTCGATACGTGCCTGCTGGACCACTTTTATATGAAAACAACTTTTTATATTTTAATAGAACACATACAAACTTTTCCTCCTCGCAACAACTCAACCACACCTATACGGTGCGTTGAAGCAAGCTCCGCCAGCGCATCTAGAAATTTTCGATCTCAATAAGGACCTACAGAAACATATAATTTGAGGGGAAAATTCATTGAATAATAAGCATATGCCTGAGTGTTTGCGTGTAATTTTTTCCGTTTGTAACATTCCGCTCATGGCACTGATAGATACGGGCAGTCAGATAACGTGCATGTCTGGCCAATTTTACGAATATTTAAAAAGTCAATTTTCTCTTCAAGAATTGCCGGTCTCATCAGTTAATGTCTTTACGGTCATTGGGAAAAGAAGAGCAGTAATTAAAAAGTCAGAACTTCTGGACTTCATGATCGGGTCCCAAACGATGAGCATGCCGTTTTTAGTAATAGATAATTTGACTTCAACAATGATACTCGGAACGAATTGGCTGATCGATTTTAACGTGGTTTTAAATTTTGCAGAAAGGAAAGTAGAAATAGACAAACGGACTGTGGAGCAACGATTCACCTTGTTCGATCGAATGTCTGCTGAAAAAGTTGTATCGACGGATGACAAGTTTCGAATCGTGCAACGATTGCGAGGAAGAGTGAAAGCGAGGAATGAAAAGTGCGAGAAAGAGGAAGGATATCAGAGTGGACAGATGAGTGAGGTAACGGATGGGCAAGTGAAGAATAAAAAATTGTCGTATGTTTGTGAAGAAGTAAAAATGGATATGCTTGATGATGTAATTGTAACGTGTGAAAATGAAGATGATTTATTGGATGTATCTGACGGTCGAATGGATGATTGTGAGGGTGTGACTTTATGTGAAAGTAGAATGTCAGGGACCCGCGAAAGTGAGAGGTCTGTATAAAAATGGTGATGAGCAATTTGTTTCAGAAGATATCCGTCGTGTCGCGAGTAATCTGTTGGGGTTGAGTCGTTGCGAGGAGGAAAAGTTTGTATGTGTTCTATTAAAATATAAAAAGTTGTTTTCATAGAAAAGTGGTCCAGCAGGCACGTATCGACATAGCATCCGACTTACAAATCCCGACAAAATAATAGGGAAAACAGACCCGATACTTTTTGCAGTGAGAAAAGCAATACGAGAACAAATTGAGGCTATGTTGGAGGTGAGAATAATTGAAAGGTCAATTAGCAAATATTGTAGTCCACTCAGGATCGTCACAAAAAAGGATGGTGCTGTTAGGATTTGTCTCGATGCGCGCTATATTAACTCCATTATGGAAGCAGACCAAGAAGCACCACCTTTGAAACTATGAAAATTGAAATTTGAAAATTGAAAATTGAAAATTGAAAATTGAAAATTGAAAATTGAAAATTGAAAATTGAAAATATGAAAATTGAAGAAACTATGCAACAATTTTACAAGACTCAATTTTTCAGTACATCTGATCTAGCGTCAGGTTATTGGCAGATAGAGCTACATTCGGAGTCCCGCCAATATACCGCGTTTCTTTGCGATGGTATTCTGTATCAATTTAAGCGAATTCCATTTGGAATAAGAACAGCGAGTAGTGGGTTCATTCGAGCAGTAAAGGAGACTTTAGGAAGTGAATACGATCCTTTTCTAACTCGTTTTGTGGATGATTTCTTAATATCTTTCTAAAATTTTATGAGCACATGCAACATCTTGATGCTGTGTTTTCAAAGCTGCAGGCGAATAATTTCTCTTTAAGTTTTGACAAATCGAAGTTTTGTAAAACGACGATCCGTTTTTTAGGGTATGAGTTAACGACGGCAGGCATAACACCGTGTCCTGATAGGCTCCAAACTATTCGCAACTTTAGAGCGCCACGTGATCGGAAAGAGTTGCAACAATTTTTAAGTGTATGCACGTATTATCGTCGATTTTGTATTAAATACACGATGTATGTGGATCCCTATAGAAGTTTGCTATCCGGAAGAAGCGAATGGAAGTGGACACGAGAACATGACAACGTCTTCCAACGGTTAAAGAATCAATTCGCGGTCTGCATTATTTTACATCATATTAGACCAGATTTGCCATTCAATTTGCAAACGGATGCGTCGGATGAAGGAATTGCCGGCATTCCTTATCAAATGGATTCCGAAGGAGACCATTTTGTTATTTCTATGGTCAGTCGTTGTCTACGTCGCGCAGAAAAGAATTATCGCACAACAGAGAAGGAATTGTTAGCGATAGTGTACGCTGTGCCTCGCCTTAGAGCGTATCGGGTCGGGGTTAAATTTGAAATAACAACCGATCATAAAGCTTTGGTCATTCTAAACACTTCAAATCTTCTGAGTCCCCGGATGGTTCGCTGGAGCATAATTCTCCAATCATTCGAGTATACTGTGACGCATTGTAAAGGTAATGAGA
The DNA here is from genome assembly GCA_963989215.1 of Hedychridium roseum. Classification (NCBI taxonomy): domain Eukaryota; kingdom Metazoa; phylum Arthropoda; class Insecta; order Hymenoptera; family Chrysididae; genus Hedychridium; species Hedychridium roseum. The sequence goes on from OZ022308.1 coordinate 4,764,030, forward strand.
ATATAGTTGCTGATTTCTTGAGTCGTAATCCACAAGGACAATTTAAAACTCGCGAGCAAGAATTTTTGACGATATCTGCGATATCAGATAATTCGTCACAGACAGTGAAAGTCTTGGTTTCCGAATGTCCCGAGTTTTCATATCTTATTCGTAGGATTGCGGAACTGCAGGAAGCTGACACGAGAATAAAAAAGATTAGAGATAAGGTACTTCATGGTCAGCTATGCAGTCGATTTAGTTTACATAATAAGGTGTTATTTCACGAAGATCTTAACTGTGGTAGATGGCGTATCGTAGTGCCTTGTACTATGACAAGCCTAGTGATAGAAGCCAACCATAAGAAATTGGTGCATCCCGGGGCGTATAAAACGTATGCATACATCCGACAGTGTTATTATTGGCATGTTATGAGGAACCAGATAAAAAAATGTGTGAAATCTTGTGACATATGCCAACGTATAAATTCGACGAACATTAGCATGCAGAGTGCATATAAAATGGTTAAAGCGGAAAAGCCATGCGATCTTATAACGGTAGATTTTTATGGGCCTTTGCCGAAGTCGACACGAAAGTGTTAGTATTTATTTGTCGTAATGGATGCCTTCACGAAATATGTACAACTATATACCCTTCCGCGAGCAACTACTGAGGGAGCCTTGAGGTCTTTGCGGGAGAAATATATTCCCAAGGTTAGACAACCGTTGCTGGTCTTGAGTGACCATGGATCACAGTTCACTTCAAAGAAGTGGTGGGATGAGTTGCGAAGAATGGGGATAAAAGTCATCTTTTCTTCGATTCGCCATCCGCAAAGTAACCCAACAGAACGGGTGATGCGTGAACTTGGACGACACTTTAGAGCTCTCTGTGCATTATCCCATAACAGCTGGGTTTAACATGTCACTCTCATCGAACAATTGCTAAATGTCACCGTTCATTCCAGCACCGGATACACACCGATGGAACTGTAATTTTGGGAACAACCAATCGACGAAATCTATTTTCTGATTGAATTTCCCATAAGACAACGAGGTGTGCCGCTGCGAACGAAAAAACTTCTGGCATTTGAGAGGAGCTGCGCGAGGTTTGAAGAGCGAAGCGCCCATCAAAAATGAGTTTCACGGATAGAGCTCAAGGAAGGTGACTTGATGCTCGTAAGAGTACTGCAAATATCAAAGGCCGGTAAAGGAATATCGCGAAAATTTAACCATTTATATTACGGACCCTACAAAATATCGCGCGATTTAAAGAATAATTCCAATGAAGTAATTGGGATCGTAGAAACTGATAAGTTGGGAATAATATACAATCGATGTGGTCTTCGCAAATATTATAATCCTGGTCAAGAATAACAATAAATACTAATGATTACTGGAATCTTTTCAGGTTTCTCGACGAATGTTAGCAAGCTGGTATTCTATATGTCGGTATTTATTATAGCTATTTATTTATCCATGTATTTCTTATATCTTATTTCTTTATTGATTGTATATTTGTTTTCTATGTGAACTATTGACTGCGGAACATGCATTGTGAATTCTATATGAATCTGCGACTTATGTATTTTGGTAGAACCGTCATCCAACGCTCCTCTCAGAAAAGAAATGTAGAGTAATTTAAATTTACCACGCAATCGTGTCCAATGTATGTATCGATACACGTTTACGATTGTCGGTATCTGACGGGGGCGTTTGCTGACCCTAGTTGAGAGTCGCTCTCTGCCGACCAGACCGCCCTACTGTTCGGATGTACTCAAACGGCATTTGTAACGGCGACGTAAGGATTAGACAAATCCTAATTATTTTAATTATATTTTATCAAATTGTATTTTTATACGAATATAATTTCATTTATGCCCTCGGGTACCCTAGTTTTGGATTTTAACATTATTACCATTTTGTCCCTTCGCTTCTGGGTTCATACCAGTAAACGAAATAAAACATTACAATATTAATGGATAATATTTATATTGATGTTTTCAAATGCAAAAAGATACTTTAAGTAAAATTATTAACATCTCAATATAGTTTATAATTAATTTTTGAATATTTTGTTATTTGTACTTGTAAATTAATCAAATAAGCTTCGTTTCTGTTGTTTCAAAGGTATAAACATTGAAATAAATTGATTTTTATATAAAAAATCGGTTTTTATTTTTTTTCAATATGGCGTACCTTTTCGATCAATTTATGGATTTTAGAGGTTATTCTACATCGAAAAGGACATAAGAAAAATATTTTGAAAATTGTACGAAAACGTTATCATAAAAAAATAATAATTTCGGAAAAAATCGCCAGTTTCGAACGGTTATTATGAAGATTATGAGTTGCTATTTTTCCCGAGTATAGCCTTTATATACCTTTATAATGTGTCCTGACCGTTAAGTCGTTTTTGAGAAAAAAATTATTTTCTGATGTTTCGTTTTTTTCGAATTATTCAAAAACCAAAATAGATAGAGATTTGAAACTTGCAGGATCTTATTAATACCAACATACTCTCAAAAGATGATTCACATATCCTTCTAGGGCGGATTCACTATGCTTATCATCCTATGGCCTTTAACATATTGTGTTCTACCAGTTAGGTAACTGTTGATCCATGTTACACAGTATGTAGGAATCCCTATTGAGGCTAGTTTTAACACCAGACGGTCGTGATTCACTTTATCGAAAGCCTTTGTAAAGTTCGCATAAATGGTATCGACCTGGCATCTATTTTCCAGGCAATTGAAAAGAAACTCATTGTAAATTACCAGGTTGGTGATAGAGGATCTATAGGCCCGAAAACCATGTTGCTCAGTTATAAGTACTGCATCAAATACCCGGCCTAGTTTGCACATAATGATTTTTTCGAAAAGTTTAGGCAAGATACTATCAGTGTTGGGCGTTAATCAATTAAATTTTCAATCAGATGTTTAATTGACTAAAAAAGTAATTCCGATTAATTTAATTGCAATTAAAATTAATTGCATGTTCCAATTAATTTATTTCAATTAACTTGCTTTAATCGCAACTCGCAATTCAAATAATTGCACTTATTTTTTTTAATTATTCTCAGAAGCAATTACAACAAGCAATTAATCTAGAATTACGGACCTATTTTGATGCATTTAGTTACATATTAAATAGATAAATAGATCTAAAACGATGAAATGAAAACTCTATGTGGATTCACTTCTTTACTTACAAGGGAACGTTTCAGACTGTCCCTCTCCGATTTTGATGAGTTTAGATATGTTGTAAAGGGATTCAAAATAAGGGATACGCATTTTTTTATACGTGCCCTACCGCGAGTTTAAGGGCGAAATCAGCCTCTGAAGGAAAACCTGCCCTCCCACGTTTGCGCGAGTAGCGGCTAAACTGCGTATCCAAGCGAAAAACGTTTCCAATAAAACTTGTATGGTTTCAGCAGATCTACAAAACTGTGGCACCAAAAGTTACAAAAACTTCTTGCTTTTCAAAAATTTACCCCCCACCACCTTCATTTTTAGAAATTAAGATAAGGTCATAAGAACAGAGAACAAGGAGCATTTCATCCGGAATTCAATGGTATGCGTGGAAGTATAGGAGACTGCTTTCCAGAATACGAAATCGCGATCGAAGTATCCGGCATACGTATAGATCGTAGGCAGTTGGGCAGAGGGGTGCGTTCCAACTCGCGGATCGTAATTCGGGTAATGCGCGTATTTTGGGTGAGCAGATGCAAAGACGCAAGTCTTTATTTTCATCCGGAGATATTATTGTCGCATCACAGGTTCAAGGGTGAAGTAACACCGACATGCACACAAAACATTCAAACAGGAGGACGCGGAAAGGACGATCGGGAAGCAAAATAAACTTATCTCTACTGTACAAAGTGCAGGTCTTATTGCGATGCAGAGAACTATAAAAGTCCACAGCCAGAGCCGTTTAGGTCAGACAAGTGTGCACAACGTAAGTGTTAAAGTCTGTCCCAAATTGTAAAACAACCAGCGAACTATGGTGCAGTTTAATCCAAATAATGTACTGCAGTTACTATTAGCGTTCTTCAGTATACTGAACATACCAGAATCTCCAGTAACTATTGTGGAAGTGGAAGTATACGACGTGATCAAAGTAATGTTAGACGACTTTGCGGAAAAGGTACTTACACTTGACGTGGAAGAAGATACAGTATTGGAATTTGAAAATCCGGACGATATTCCGGAAACAACTGGTATACCAGAATCTGCTGACGATGACGACGCAGAGGTATATGAAACTACACCGTCAACATGCACACGTGAGACAGATACTGTAGATTTTGATTATAAAGCAAGAGCAGTAACATATTGGAAAAGCGGTGCGCAAAACCCGCTACGACTGGAAACAGTACAACGTACATTTGGCAAAGTTACATCGGTAAAACAACTGCGGCGCTGGGAAATATATGTGGAATATGGCGGAACGGTAGCAGAAAAATGGAACAGAATATCCCAAGCCGTATTAAATAAATTTCAAGAAGCAACTAAGAGACGAATGGCAGTACATGATATAGACATCTCACGGTGGGGCTTGCAAGCAGCAGTAACGGTTGGTCTACCTCAATTCAAAGCATCATCGATGTGGGTACGAAAGTTCAAAAAGACACATGATATCGTATCGCGCAAAATAACGAAGATTATCACCAGAAGAACTGAACGCCAAGAAGCGGATCTATCACAACGGTGCCACGACTTTGTAGAAAATGTAAGAAGGCATATAGCACAGTATGTAGCAGCCAATGTATACAACTCCTATCAAAGTGGATTTGAGTTAGAATTGCATAGTGGCCACACGTTAGCTGTACGAGGATCAAAAACTGTAGAAGGAGCAGTACAATCAGTATCTGCGACGACACATAGGTATACGATTCAGCCGTTGATCTCTGCAGATGGGAGGCTACTATCACCACTGTTCATAGTCTTGAAAGAAAGTAGTGGACAACTGGGACCACGCGTGCAGGAAACAATGTTCAAGCCACGAAATGTATTTATTACGGCATCAAAATCGGGAAAAGTAACTCAGCAACTAATTCGCCGTTGGTTTTCCGAAGTATATTTCCCGAATGTTGAGCCTACATCAGTTCTTTTACTCGATTCGTGGTCTGGATAATGTCCCGCATTTGTGCAGCAAATAGTAGCGGAAACAGGGCCAACAGAAGACGGTGCAACATTTGTTTTGCTTACGATACCTGCAGGTACAACGCCCCTCATTCAAGCATTGGATGTGTACGGTTTCCGACTGTGGAAAAACTTTGTTCGACATTTTTCCGACACTGTGTTACTTCTCGATTTTCAACTTAACCTGCACTGTCGCGTACGACGTGAATAAAAGACCTGGTTTGGCACAAGTCGGTTATGGAATAGAGTAGAACCTTTTTTATTATTGTCCGAACACTGAGTCAACACCGAAAAATACAAGGAAAAGAGCGATGATGCGTACGTTACGACAGTCAAGGGGAGAGAGAGAGGAGCCGAGAATAATCGATTGGATGGTCGATGAGTGATAGATGGCGGGTCGGATATTAGGCATAGCGGCCCATAGCGAGTGACACCGTAATGCGTCTGTTGCTAGGGCGAGTGCCGAAATTGAGCGCGTGAATTAAACAGAGTATCCGCCACTAATTACGCAACATCCCGCCCGCCATCGGCAACAGCGTTGACGATTAAGTTGAGTTCTTCAAGTTGCTGTCATCCGGATGAGTCGTGACTGGGAGTATGGCCAACTTAGTGATCGGCCGTTGGAGTGTCGCCGTGGCTGTCCGAAGTGAGACGATCCGAGTGAGTCCATCTTTGCCAGGGTGAAGATCGGTAACTCTGGCGAGGGGCCACTTGGATGGTGGCAGTCGCTCGTCGGTGAGTAAAACCATCGAACCGACCTTGATTTGGTTCGATGGATGATGCCACTTAGAGATGGAGAGTTGACGCTGTAGATACTCAGTCGACCATCTCGTCCAAAAATATTGGAGTCTCTGCTGGATGAGTTGCCAGCGAGACAGCCGAGATGAAGGAACGTCCTCGAGTGACGGTTCCGGAATTGATGTGAGAGGCCCTCCGATGAGAAAATGGTGAGTGCGGCTAGATCGTCTGGATCCTCAGTGAGCGGCTCCAAGGGCCTTGAGTTGAGAACTGCCTCGATCTGAGTAAGAAGAGTTGTAAGTTCTTCGAACGTCAGTGCAGTCTCACCGATGGTCCGTCGAAGGTGGTACTTTACGGACTTGACGGCAGCCTCCCACTTTCCTCTCATGTGAGGGGCTGCTGGCGGGTTGAATATCCATCTGGTACCGTCGTTGGCCAGGAGTTTAGCCAACTGAGTCGACTGATGAGTCCCTGCTTTGAACAGACGCTTCAGCTCAGAGTCTGCTCCGACAAAATTGGTGGCGCAATCACTCTGTAGAGTGTGACAAACGCCACGTCGAGCTGTGAACCGCCGGAACGCCGCGATGAATCCGTCTGTTGAGTAATCCGTGACCAGTTCGAGATGAACTGCCGACGTGGTGAAGCAAACAAAAATGCAGAGCCATCCCTTGTGAGTTTGGGCTCCGCGTCCCTTCCAGGATTTAAGGGTGAGTGGTCCAGCGTAGTCCACGCCGGTGTGAGCGAAGGCTCGTGAGATCGTAAGCCTCGATGGTGGGAGTTGACCCATGAGTTGTTCCGTTCTCACGGCCCGTTGTCGTGCGCATTTTACGCAGCGAAGGATGAATGAGCGCACTGGGGCTCTTCCGCCGATGATCCAGCATGTTTGCCGAAGGTACGCAAGTGTTGATTGGGTACCTCCGTGCAGGGTCCGAAGGTGAGCATCCGCGATGAGCAAATGAGTGAGAGGTGAGTCCCGAGGCAAAATAGTCGGGTGCTTGCTCTCAGTTTGTAAAGCTGAGTGCTTGAGCCGCCCGCCAACCCGAAGTACACCCTGCCGGTCAATGAATGGAGTAAGCCGTAGGAAGGGGTGACCACGGGGTAAGAGTTGACCGGAGATGAGCGTTTTGAGCTCCGTCGGAAAGTAAGCTGCTTGGATGATCTTGATCCAGGTGATTCGAGCAGCTTCTAACTCACTAGGAGTGAGAGGGTACGCCAGAGAGGAGTGAGGAATTTTCTTAAGGGCAGCTATCACCCTGAAACAAATAGCTGTAATTCTCAAGAGCCGTGTGAGTGATGAGTACCGAAAAATAGGATACCAGAGCTCAGGAAGAGTTTTAAGTTTCGCCAAAAGAGAAAGTCGTGGTCGAGCCTCTAATTCTGCAGATGAGTCCGTCTCGAATGAGTGTTTTGGCCAATGTTGTGAAGGTTTCTTGAGCCAAGGTGGTCCGTTCCACCATAGTTGATGTTGTTCGAGGTGGGATGGAGTAAGCCCACGTGTGGCACAGTCCGCTGGATTCTGTTTACCCGTGATAAACCGCCACTGGCCATGAGGTACGAGTTCCTGGATGGTTGAAACTCTGTTTCGGACGAAGTCCTTCCACTGGGAAGGATGGCTTTTCACCCAGGTGAGGGTGACCGAGGAATCCGTCCAGAGATGAGTAGAAGTCGTCGGGGGGAGGTCCAGTGTCGCTTGAACGTACCTTATGAGTTTGGCAAGCATGAACGCCGCCGTGAGTTCAAGCCGAGGAATCGTGAGTGGTTTGAGAGGTGCCACCTTGGTTTTGGCACAGACCAGAGTGACCTTGACTCCCTGGTCAGGAGTGTCTGTCCTGATGTAGACAGCTGCGGCCATGGCGAGTTGAGAGGCATCCGAAAATCCGTGGAGTTGTACCGAAGATGTTGTGAAGAGATTAAGCCATCGAGGTATCCGCAAGGATAAGAGTTGCTTGAGCTCGTCAGTGAAAGCCGTCCATTTTGCCCGAATGACCGGGGGGAGTTCTTCGTCCCAGCCAAGTTTTTCGAGCCACAGTTGTTGAAGTAGCATCTTGGCCTTGATGGTAATAGGGGCGAGAAACCCTAATGGGTCAAAGAGTTGTGCAATCTGTGACAGAATTGCTCGTTTCGTTATGTTCTCCCTTCGAGGTTGTATCTAAGGGGAGAAGGCGAATGAGTCTGACAATGGCTTCCAGAAGAGTCCCAAAAATTTGGTGGTCTCGTCCTCGAATGAGTGATCGGAAGAGTAGTTACCGAGTGAAGTCCGTTGGAAGAACTGAGTGTGATTGCTCTTCCATTTAGACAGAGGAAAACCTCCTCTCGAACAAATACCGATGAGTTGATGAGCCTGCTCAATGAGATCTTCAAGGTAGTCAGAACCGCCAAAAATATCGTCAACATATCTTCCCTTGGTGAGTGGTGGAACCGCGAGTGGAAAATTTGAGCCTTCGTCCTCGACCAGTTGCTGCAGTACTCTTACTGCAAGGAACGGAGCCGATTTTGTACCGTACGTAACGGTGGTGAGTTTGTACGGGACGATGTTGAGTTGTTGGTCGACCCAGAGAATCTGCTGCAGGTTTTGATCGTCCGGATGAACGAGCATCTGCCTGAACATCTTAGTGATGTCCGTGGCAAAGATGAATCGATGCCGGCGAATCCAGAGCAATACATCCGAGAGATCCGCCTGGAGTTTCGCACCCGTGTGCATGAGATCGTTGAGAGAGAGACCCGAGGTTGTAAGGCTCGAGCCATTGAAAACAACTCTCAACTTCGTTGACGTGCTGTCCTCCCGCAAAACTCCATGATGTGGCAGATAGTAGGCCGTAGACTGTTTGTCTGTGAGCGGGACTCGGACCATGTGTCCGAGATCTTCATATTCACGAAGGAAGGTTGAGTACAGCTGCTTGTAAGAGGTGTCCCTTGAGAATCTCCGGAAGAGGCGTTGTAAGCAGCTCTTCGCAGTTGAGTACGAGTCGCCGAGTTGACTCGTTGATGATTTAAACGGCAATCGAACGATGTATCGCCCTGAGACGTCCCTGGAGTGAGTATCCTTGAAGTGCGTCTCACATTCAAGTTCATCTGGAGTCAGGTGAGCGGACTTGGGAACAGAAATTTCCTCCTGAAACCAGAATTTCGTTAGTAAATCCTGGAGATGAGTTGAGTCGAGATCCACCGAAACATGATGAGTGTGGCTACGTTGAGAGGAAACCTGGCACGGCCCGAGAACCGTCCAGCCAAAGATGGTGAGCTGGGCGATCGGAGCGTTTGAAGGCCCCTTGATGAGCTGCGGCTTGATGAGTTGGCCGTACACGTCCGCACCGATGATCAAGTGAATCTCGGTGGGAGTGAGCAATTCAGGATCAGCGAGTTGTATATTCCGAAGATGAGGCCAGCCTTGATCCGGCACAGAGAATGAGGGTAGTGTCGTCATCAGCCTCGCGAGTATGTGCGCCTTGAGGATGATAGATTCCGCCGAGTGAATGGACTGCAATCGGCACGAGACAACGCCTTTCGTTCTCCCTGAATGGGATTCTCCGACGCGGACAATGGAGATACATGAGCGTTGTCTTCTGAGGTTCAACTGATTTGCCAGTTGCTCTGACATAAGTGTCAGTTCCGAGCCAGGGTCGATGAGCACACGAATTCGACGATTCTCGCCGAACGGTGTAATAAGTATCGTCTGGCATGTAGCCAGAAATACCCTGGGATTACATTGAGCTGTCCGATGGTGGTGAGTGTGCCTTCGATTGCGGGCCCGTCGACGTTGGTCAATCCGCTGCCGATGTTGAGTGTTCCGTTCCGGAGATGAGGCTGATGACAGTACCCTTCAGCGACTTTGAGAGGTCGCGGATGTTGTTGAAGACGTTCGCTGAGTTGTGGACCGTTGAGTGCTGCTAGGCCCGATGGTATGGATCATAGTGTGGTGTTTATTGCCACACTCTCTGCAGCGGTTGGAATTGCGGCAAGAATTGACGCTATGATTGCCAAGGCAATTATAGCAGAGCTTCGCCGACTCAACATGGTCCCTCCGATCTTGATTGGACATGCGACGGAACTGAGGACACATTATAATGAAGTGACTACCCTTGCAAATAGAACAAGGGTAGCCTGGGTCTACAGTGGCGATTGCGTGAGACCTTCTGAAGGGGGGACTTCGAGGAGGTGTCCGTGATTGATGAGTGCTCCTGGTTGCCTGCCTGTCAGTTTGAGATCGGCTAGTATTCCTAGTAGCCGACGTCCCCGATTTCATGCTCTCCAAGGCACGAGCTCTGGTGGTGATGTGATCCTGGAGCTTGGCGAATGAGGGAAGTTCAGTGGAAGACCCGAGTTCTACTTCCCATGACTCCCGAGAAGCTGAGTCTAGCCGTTGAGTGACCAAATGCACGAGGATTGGATCCCATTGATCAACTGAGACCCCGAGCGACACCAAGGCGGTGAGTGCCTCCGAAATTGAGTTGAGCAACTCATAGAGTTGCTCTGCTGAGCGGTCTGAAACGGTCTTGGCTGTAAATAGTTTTTCAATTTGAGCTGTGACCAACCTCCGCTTATTGTCGTAACGATCAGTGAGCGTCTTCCAGGCCGATTCAAGTGAGTCTCCCGTGACAGGCAGATGGTGAATTAGCCGCTTCGCTTCTCCCTCTAAGCTGGTGCGGAGGTAGTGAAGTTTTTCCACAGGTGAAATTTCCTCATTTTCTCGCACCATTGAGGAAAAAAGGTCCCGAAAAGGGACCCAGTCAGCGTACTCCCCGGTGAACGTGGGGAGGGAGATTTCTGGAAGCTGTCTCCGAGAGAGACGAGGGCTGGTGACTGTTCCCGACCGTTGAGCACTGTCCGAATTTGTTGAGCGTTTGTCACTTTGTTCGAGCGCCCCTTTGCGTCGAGCAATCGCCAAAAGAAGTTGAGTGTAGAGCTCGTGCATTGCCGAAAATGAGTCTTCCGCGAAGTAGGGAAGTCGGGCCAGTTCCGAGGTGAATGACTCTCCAAGCGAGTCGTGTACCGAATTGAATTTTTCCCAAAGCTCACTTACATTTTTTCGCATTTCATCGAGTTCATTAGCCGATGTTTGAAACCCCCTCTCACCATTTATGTAGTTCAGCTGAGTGCGGAGGAGATTGATTCGACAGGCCTGCGTGTGGATTTTAAATTCGCAGCTCGCGCGTTCGCGTGATCTTGCCCGGCGTTGTGGGTCGATCTCCTCACTTCGTACACTGCTCGGGGAACGATCTGGACGAGCTTGAGTAGATTTGTCCGAAACCGAAAGCGTAGAAGGTTCTTGAACAACGGGCACTTTCGCTTCTTCCGACATGTTGTTTGTCTATCCGCGAGCACAAGAGTTCAAAAGGTCCGAAAGAGTCAAACAAAAAGGCACACACGAGTCACAAATCGTACTATTACGATGCGTCCGAAACTGTGAGCACTACCGTGAGTAAAAGAGAAGACCGAAAAATCCGAACACTTGAGCACTAAAACACCGGTGAGTCAAAATGGCCGTTAGCACGAGCACGTTTCGAAACGTGTAACCGAAAATCCAACCGACCTATACCTATCCGGCTCGAAGGACCAAAAATAATGTCGCGTACGACGTGAAGAAAAGATCTGGTTTGGCACAAGTCGGTTATGGAATAGAGTAGAACCTTTTTTATTATTGTCCGAACACTGAGTCAACACCGAAAAATACAAGGAAAAGAGTGATGATGCGTACGTTACGACAGTCAAGGCGAGAGAGAGGAGCCGAGAATAATCGATTGGATGATCGATGAGTGATAGATGGCGGGTCGGATATTAGGCAAGTAGCGGCCCATAGCGAGTGACACCGTAATGCGTCTGTTGCTAGGGCGAGTGCCGAAATTGAGCGCATGAATTAAACAGAGTATCCGCCACTAATTACGCAACATGCACTTACGAGAAAATATTCTAAAACTGCAATCTCTTGTACATAATCAATTTTCTTCGCCGCGTTTTATTAACTTGTTTAAATAAGCTTGGCTTAAAAGTGATTACCTGGTAGAAAGACCTGCAATATTTCCGAATCCTGTTTTAAAAACCGTGCGAAGCCGCGTTGATATTTGTGGAGCTGTCGCTATAATTACTTGCGCGTGGTGTACTAAATCACTATGCATGGGACACTTTTTTACAGCATATCATTATTGCGAAACTTATGTTTCCGACGAATAGATGTACCGTTCAGCACGCGGAATGTATAATAGTATGACATTAGAATGTAGTACGTACGTGATATCCGTATAATATTTTGATGCCTTACGCTCTGCGCTTTGCAGTTACCCCAAAACATTAATGTAGTACACGTATTCTCGCTTTCCGCATCCTCATGTTACGTACGTTGAAAGACCGCTTTCGAGTTAACCGTTCATTGACATCGGCAGCGGTAAAAGCTTTTGTATTAGAAATCTTTGCATTTTTTATATCTTTGAGTAAACTGGTATTGTTCTTAATTATTCACACATAGTGAAATGTACTATGTGTATTTGAAATTGTACCCATATTCTGTACAACACGTGCTCGATACAAAGCGCATCTCCCCCTTTTTCCTATTTTACATGTATGACTATTGTCGTCCTAGATGCACAATATTCTTTCTACTCTTTCTTACTCATACTTCTAATACGGTGCAGTTTCATATATCTCTGCGTTGTCATCGTCGGCGGATTCTGGTATACTGGACGTTTCCCGAATATCCTCCGGATTTTCAAATTCCGGACAAAAATAAAGGCTTGGTTTTGAACTCTGTATTTTTATCTGCCACTTCTGTCATTCATAATCCGCTGCGTTTGCTCACCCAAAATACGCAATAACATACGTATTTGCGCATTGCCCGAGTTACGATCCACGAGTTAGAACGCACCCCTCTGCCCAACTGCCTACGGTCTATACGTATACCAGACACTTCGATCGCGATTTCGTATTCTGGAAAGCAGTCTCGTATACTTTCACGCATACCATTGAATTCGAGATGAAATGCTCCTTGTTTTCTGTTCTTGTGACCTTTTCTCAATTTCTAAAAATAAAGGTGGTGGGGGGTAAATTTTTGAAAAGCAAGAAGTTTTTGTAACTTTTGTTTCCACAGTTTTGTAGATCTGTTGGAACCGTACAAGTTTTATTGGAAACATTTTTCGTTTGGATACGCAGTTTAGCCGCTACTCGCGCAAACGTGGGAGGGCAGGTTTTCCTTCAGAGACTGATTTTGCCCTTAAACTCGCGTTAGGGCACGAATAAAAAAATACGTGTCCCTTATTTTGAACCCCTTTACAATATATCCAAAGCTCATCAAAATCGAAGAAGGACAGTCTGAAACGTTCCCTTGTTAGTAAAAAGTGACGTAAAACTTGACAAAAACTGTTTTAGCATGTTAATAAATATAAAATAAAAATACCTGATCAAGTGAAATTGGCTCGCTTAGTAAATCTAGTGTCAACTCTGCGAATACCAGATAAATAAAGTATATATATTGCTTCATTAATAAAATTCAGTATTACTCTTTGGTAAGAAATATAACTCTTCATAATATTCATTATTTATTGTTTCATCTGTGTTGCTTCCAATCGAAGTACTGAAACCGTAAACTTGTAAGTTCCAAGTTGCGACGTATTTTGTTTTGATCCCCGCTTCCAGTTATCGCTCCACCGCGCCGCGCAGTCAACTAGTCGTACCGTGCCGTGTAAACGTGTAGAAATTCGCTCTCAAGAAAACTCTTAGTGGCAGCTATCGTTCGTACTACACAGTATTTATGTGTTATATTTACATCGACAGAAACGATTTCGCTGTATTTATTCAATTTGAGGCAGTTTTCGTGACGTAAAATGTCGTTCATAGATAATATTGACGAAGACAGCAGTATTTTGATGAACGTTTCGGACATTCGTGAGTCGCTAGAGTTGGGATCACCCGTGCCGCTAATCAACACCTCCTGGTCCTCCCCGTTATTATCGCAATCCCGCCTTCTTTTACTCGATGGAATGTTTTTCAAATACTTACCAGAAGAGTCTACAGGTAATCAAGTTACGGCTGTGTGTATGAAGTGTCCAAAGGTATCATGACTAAAGTAAAAGATATAATAATTGTACATCGAACTTTCTAAGCCATTCGAAGAGAAAGCACGGACAAAACTGCGTCAAAGAGTACAAAACATACGCAAAGAAAAAAAGAAAGGACAAAGAGAAACAAGATGTCACTATCACCGAGAACAAAATAAGTAAAAGAAAGAGATCTTGTCCGGAAAAACTTACCCAAGATCAATTCGATGAAATCATTGTAAAGTATTTTATCCACTCTATGATACCATTACATGCTGTTGAAGATCCATATTTTGCACAAATTTTCACGAACTTAAAAATATTTGAAATGGATCTAAATCTAATAAGTCGGCCAACCCTAGGACGTCGTATAGAAAACCATTACGAAAAACAACTGATGAAAATAAAAACTGAATTAAAAGAAGTTGACTATGTGTGCACAGTATTAGATATTTGGTTCAGTAAGAAGAGAAGTTTCATTGGCGTGACCGATTACAAATGACCTACGCAGATTATCGGTAGCGTTAGCCTGTCAAAGATTCAAAAGAACTCATAGCTACGATCGTCTATATGAAATTATACAAGGAATTAATACCGCTTTCGACCTTAATGTGAACAAAATTGTTGCATCGGTGACGGACAATGGCACCAATTTTGTAAAAGCTTTCAATACATTCGGTGTGAAATTAACCAATATTGATCTTGTTGATCAAATTATACCCGACCATCATCCATCTGAAGTCGTTTCTGAATCTGATGCTGAAGAGGAGGAATCAGAATGTGATTTGATCATGGATCCTCAGGATTTTCATTTACTTCTAGCACATTTACGATGCTCTGCACACACATTAAGCCTATGCGCAACTACGAACGCAAATAACATTTTAAACAAGCAAAATACACCATCATCGGATATGCATGCTGGAGTGATGAAGAAATGTAATGCTTTATGGAAGGCTCCAGGGCGACCGAAATGTGCTGAAATAATTCAAAACGTATTACAGCACACCTTAAACCGACCTGGTGAGACCAGATGGAATAGTCTGTTCAATGCACTCCAGTAAATTTCGATATCAAAATAAAAGCTTCATCTTACATAAATCATTAAATATAAAAAATGCTATTAAAGAGAACTAATTTGAATACATAAAAGAATACTTGACCTGTTCTGCGCCAGTGGCAGAAGCTCTTGACATCATGCAGAGTGAGACCAATACATTTTACGGAATAGTCCTGCCGTGCCTTCTGGCGTTAAGAAAACAACTACGGAAAATTGAGAAGAAAAACAATTTTTCTTTTTGCAAAGCCTTAATTAAGGCATACAGGTAGAGCGTCGAAAAGAGGTTTGAAAAAATATACGATATTAGCACTCTTGAAACGGAAAATGTCGTTATTGCTGCATTATCGTATCCGCGCTTTAAAAACAAATGGCTAACTTGTTTAGAGCCTGATGATCGTACAAAAATTCTGAAAACTTTCAAGACTTGCATTTCAAAACAACTGAAAGAAAATGAAGTAGCAACAATTTTAACAAAAAAGGAAAAAGAAGAAAATAGTTTTTTCAATGAATTGATTGATTCTGATTCGGACTCCGACATTTCTGAGACCGAAACTTACCGTCTCGCGTCCGATGCTCCGCTGACAAAAGCTGAACTTTTGATGTTACACTTTTTTGCAGAAGAAGATCAGGATGTGTCACTTCTCAATAGATATCCGGAAATAAGAAACGTTTTCATTAAATACAATACGCCCTTACCATCCTCAGCAGCAGTTGAACGGCTTTTTTCTTTCGCTACTATGACAAATCTGCCGAAGCGCCATAAATTATCAGATAATATGTTTGAAAAGAGAGTTGTATTAAAATGCAACCTGAACTATTATAAGCAATAAAGTTCTCATTACTATTTCAATAAAATAGTCTTTTATTTGCTACCTACA
The DNA here is from genome assembly GCA_963989215.1 of Hedychridium roseum. Taxonomy (NCBI): domain Eukaryota; kingdom Metazoa; phylum Arthropoda; class Insecta; order Hymenoptera; family Chrysididae; genus Hedychridium; species Hedychridium roseum. Next base: position 4,779,846 of record OZ022308.1, read on the forward strand.
TATGTATTTTAACAATGTACATATTTATTTTGATAACATTCCGTGCCGTATATAATAATCAGTTTAATTGTTAATTGTTGTACTCGCAATTAACAATTAATTAATTGTTAATGGTTATAGTCGCGATTAACATTTAATTAGTTGTTAATTGTTGTAGTCGCAATTAACAATTATTTAATTGTCAATTTTTAGTTGTTCCAGCAATTAAATTTTGCCCAACACTGGATATTACGAATTGAAATAGACTGGTAATTCCTGATGTTACGTCTATCACCATCCTTGAATATTGGTGTAACAAAGCTGAACTTCCATGCCGTCGGAAAAATACCCGCAACCGTAGTGATGTATTGAAGATTATCCACATAGGCTTGGCGAGCGAAAAGACACACGGGCGGATGAATGTAGCCGGCAATCCGTCCGGACCAGGGCTCTTGCTAGGGTTGACTGACCGGCAAGCACCTCGATAGAGACTTGAATGAAATTTTTCAATAAGTAATTATTGAATAATAGTGTAAATTCACATAGTCACTTAGCGAAATGTTACGAGCATATTTGTTAGCAAACATGAAGTGAGACAAAGGAGAAACACTTCAAGCAACCAGATAATTGCAAATGCGTAAATGCAAATTTTTCGTGAACCGTAATAAATATCGCAAAACGGTTTTCGGGAAATTTTTAAGGTCAATTAGCTTAACAACGTTACGCGGACAGAGTTTGTGCTTACGCGTATGCAAAATCCACGAGTTAACATTAAAATATCTCCGAAACGGCGATAGATACGGACAATCTGTTTACGCAGTAATAATCAATTAGTGAAGACGAACATTGTAACGCGCTTAGTTTTCGCACCTACGCGTACCACTAATTAATTATTACGAGATTATATAAGGGGGAGCGCCGGCCGCGCTCGACAGAGTCTAGACAGATCTAGAGCAATACATATCGTTGTTGCGCGACAGAGTCGCCCTATAGACCCAGAACAGTTCATGTCGTTTAGCATCGTAGTGTCGAACATTGTAAAACCGTAATGGTTGAATTCGCCGGTTGAAGCAGAAATCGCCTGAATACCGTAGCTGTGAAAATTCACCGCGATTGTGGGTTTCCGCGGAGGGATTCCGTAATAAACTCATATAAGTTGCGGGGAGATTATTTAAATAAAATAAGATAGTATTGAATTACTTAATTATTTATTTTATTCATCCATCCCTCTAATATTAGGTCTGCATGGGTTTTCTCCGACTCTCGTCGGAAGAGGTGGGAATTCTGTTCATTACAGAAGCTAATTAGATTATTTTGTTAGCTTTTCGAATCCTACTTCCGGCCGGCCTTTGTATCTTTGTCTGGTATTCCGACAAAGATAAAAAGGGGCCGAATCAGTTTTCCACAAAACGGTTTGCTGAGGCGGAGGGCAGGACACAGGGGAAGTGTCCGGCCCATTTTGTGATTTTACGTCGCCATTGTTACGACGTATTGCGACACAAAGGTGGATACTGTCGGAACGCCCAGTTCAACGATCCTGCGCCGCGGGTTTTGTGTATTTTGCTGTAAAAATACTGCTGGCGACGGAAGCTCGCCTTCGCACGAAATTCTATGTGTCTGTGTCCAGTCACAGTGCCCAGTAACAGTGCATTGTCAAGCCACATACTTGCGACTGGACGGTCGTCCTCGCCGCAGGAGTCGTCCACCCGTGGGTCAAATTTTGCCGGCAGGAGAGGAGGAAGACGATTTACAGCAGCAGTAGCGATCTACCCATAAAAGCGAGAAGTTTCGATTTACTCGGATGCTTCGTAATTTCAAACATAGGAATGTTTAAGGAGAGGTGATGCGAAACGGAACAAACCAACATTGCCTAACTGAATGGCTGAGGGATGTTTCTAGAGTTTTGTATATTTCGGCCAAGGGCTATTAATAGCCATTTGGGTGGCGATGAATACCTGAAAACAAAAAAACTGTTAATCACGATTAATAGGTTTACTACTTACCTTTGAGTTGCTTAATAAAGAGGTTTAATACTTACCTATTGTAGGGCGGGTGGAATGAGGAAGAATGCACTAAGCTCTCACAAATATCAATTTCTGTATTCCGATAATTAATGAATTGTAACATAAGGTTGTCCTAAGAAGCTGTACAGTGTCGGAGGTTTGAACATAACTGAACTCAACTGACTCAACGGTCCTAACGGCTCTCGTTAACTGTATATATGTATAGACATAAAAACAAAGCCGCAGCGCGACATCCCGCGACAAAGTGTGGGGCGCCAAACTTAAATGTAAATCTTACAATTTCCTACACTATAGATTAATTTCCGTATCAATGTCCTCCTGGTGATGAAAACCTAGAAGAAGACAAATTAAAACTACATTTAGTACTGGTTACGATAATAAATGTAATTTGTTCTAATTATGAGTCATTTAGCGTCGTGATAATTGTTCGGTAAAAGAGTTTTGGTTTATTTAACTATGTACTTACCTTGATAGCAGAATTCCAATTTAAGTTACCGACAATTCTTCTCTTACATACCAGATACCTGAAGACAAAGTTAATCCTTAACAAAGAACTTAACAAAGAACTTAATTTAATACTTGCCATTACAGGATATACTAATTTGTACCCAGACTAATGTATTATGATTTATATAACCGCATTTACCAATGAAAATAATTACTTTTCGATTCTTACAGATAATAAGTAACTGTGCATGCAATGATTTTGTTATATTATTATACGATAAATACCCACAAAAGCATAGATTTAATTACTGGATAAACAACGTTTGTATTTTGGTACTTGTCAGGATAATTATACAAGAGAAAGGAGAATATGATATGGCAATTATTTTGCATGCTAGAAGTATGTACCCAGTAGCGCAGAAAATGCACGTTAACATACTTAATTGTATCTCGCATGTCAATACTTACCAACGGATCTAGATGCAGTAGTGTATCTAGAAAACGAAAAAGGATAAGTAATTTATATTGTACACAACCAAAAAGAATTCACTTACCTTAGCGATGCTAGATGATCCAGAAAGAAATTAATTTAAACTAATGGAATTAAGGATAAATTGTAAACATCTGATGATGTTAGTTTCTCTTACCATAGGTACTAAATGTAGAAGGTAAATTACCAGCGCATCGATAAGTTATCGTACGCCGTCGTATGAAGAGTCCTACTTACCGACGTCCTGATTATCGACACTGTGTAAGATAATATAAAAATTGTAGGCGGGCGTTCAGATTGTAAAGGGGATATAATTAACAAGCGAAGAACTTGGTTTTGCATTAGGCGTCATATCGAAAAGAGTACGTCGTACGAAATTCGTTTATTCCATGTTGTAATAAATGTATCAATCCTGTTGTTTCCCTATTTCTACCCAACGTAGTTCATAAGGAAAGATAAACAGTAACGGCCTTAAGCGATTCGGTAAACAAAGTTTACCTTTAGAAACCTTCACACAATAGAACTGGCCAAGTTAGCAAGTCTGAAATATTTTAATGAGATACGTAAAGTCTAGAAAGTTTGATAATATCACAACTAAGAGTAATTAATAATGTAAATATATATTCATGATTTATGAATTGCCCAAGGCACACAAAAGACTTACAAATGCGTAATTACTTAAATAGAAATAATTAGAGACAGAGTAAAATATAATAGATAGAATATAATGAATGATTGCAACCATATTTTTCAAATTACGCATAATGTTAAAGCAGAAATTAATAGATGAAAATTTGTTTCTCAATAGAAAGACATAGAAATCGAATTTCGAGAAATTCAGAAATTAATTAATTCATATTACGACTTACTTAGTTTTCTTTGAACTATACAGTAACTAACCGCCAATGTGTGGCTATTTAGGGAACCCGCTCGGCGGCGCTCGAGAGACTGGCCTAGTAGCCACTGTAGAGTTTACGGCACCTGTAACCTACAACCGTTGCGCAGCAAAGATAGGACCCTGAGATTGCTCCGGTATTTCTACACTGTCTCAACTGAGGACCAAATTAGATTTGCGAACTGCATCAGTACTCATGTAAGTTGCGGGGAGATATTATAATAAAGAAGCTATTAGACTATTTGTGTCGTAATTTTCTTTTATTTATCTCTTTTAAAAACGACAAATGTATCAGATAAAAAACTAGTAAAGCAACAATATTTCTAACTAATTTTACCGACGGCGGTGCCGGATAGATTATCCGTGCGGACCGTGTGACCGGAATGGAATGAAACCGGACCGGAATGAATCATTCGGAAAACCTAACTGTCAGACAAACTGACTACGAAGAAAAAGTTTTAGGGTTGATATTGTTTTTAAACAATAAGACGTTTTACGGAAGGCCCCCTCCTCGTAAAATAAAACAGTAGTGCAAAAGATCGGTCGGATAAAAATAGCCAAGTTGCATTTGCGAACTCTTTGAAGTCAAATTTGGCGCTGACTTTACTGCGTGCTGTGTCAGTTTGTGAGTGAACTTTTTGAAAAAGCATTGCAAACTGTTTACTATGTCAAAAATGGAGCCAATGCCCGGTTGCTCAAGTGCAAGTGATTTAATTATATTTGTTTTATTTATATCTGTTAAAAATTGGTCATGGAATTTTCAAAATCAGAAGAGTAAAATATCGTTTATTTTGACTCGGGCGTAAGTGCTCAAATTAAGCGGTGCCTCGCATGCGCGTTTGGTCTTCTCTCACACGTGCCCCCTGTTCGGCGACGGCCCTTCTCGAGGCACTTAAAACACTGAAGGGGCCTAGCCTCCAGTATTTCCACCCTTGTCCATTGGCTGGACAAGAGCAAGGACTTCGCGACCTTGACGGCCGCACTGCGGGGGTACCTGACCCACAGGGTCCCAAGACCCCTGGGTGCTGCCCGTATTATACACGCGGTGACAACGGTGAGGTCACAGCCCCCATTACGTGCCACCGCGGATATCGCCTCCTCCGCAGTGACGGGGGGATCCAAACCCCGGAGCCTACCTTCAAATTGTTGGAGCACGCAGCCACCTTTTTAATGGTGGCCACGTGCACCACCATTTCGGCCGACAGATTAGAAGTAAGCGCCACCGAGACCGTCTCAGTGACGACTTTCTCCGTCTGCCGCTGTTTCGCCGAAAGGGGTGGGGGTGGAACAGAAGGGTCTAAGACCCTTCTCATCGCGTCCCTTTCCCTCTCCTCCCTCGCGCGGGCCTGCTGCTCCAATTTGCGAGCAAGGGGGCCAACACCCAGACCCGTTGTTGGTGGTCTGCCCCTCTTCCGTTTGGCGGGAAGGAGGCCAGAGACGGACACGGAAGCATCCGTGTCTCCGTCAGTGACCACCATCTCCGCCACGCTGCACTCCCACGAGCTGATGGAGGCCAAGGAGGATGCCCGAGACAGGGAACTAGGCCCTGACACGGACGGCCCCGCAATGGCCTCCGCGATCCCCGATGTTTGGGATCGTTGAAGTGCCCACGACCGCAAAAACGGCCTATCAAAGCGCTCCACCCGCACCACCGTCTCTTCTGTGCGTGGTGTCTCCGAGGTGATGATTAACTTATCATCACCAACTTCGCAAAAGGTAAAATCTGTGTCCTTGACCATGCCTGAATTGGTTGCCAAAATGTCAGTCCGAGTTTTGGCAAAATTAGAAGACTCCATGTTGGTCCCACGAGAAGGTCGGAAAAAATATGACCCAGGCAGAGCCGCCATACCTGGGAAAGCCTATATACTCTGGGGTGCGGCAGGAGCCCCAGAGGTGACCGCTAAAGACTGAATAACCCTTCAGCCATTCATCCCATCGGCGCGCGTTATACCTTAGGATTGGGGTGATTTTTTATAGAGGTTTTCTACCTCGTGATTCGGGCGGTGGGCCAAGATCCCCGGGACCTCAGAACGACAACGTACCAGTGCCACGCCCTGCACTGGTTGTTGAAGAAGCCTGAAAGCTTACGGTATTAGGAGACGGATAGCGCTCATCCGCCCCCGGCTTAGGTACCCCGGGTTCGCTAGACCCGTACTGATAGGGCAAGTCTATCAGTCCCTGCGGTTTGGACTCTCTTAGTTCGCCGTCCACCCGAAGGGTTTCGGCTTAAGCGCCCGCACCACGACAAGGTGGAGCCCACGCCAAGGAACAGCAAGACTCCGCTCAACCTGTCGCAACTCAGTCTTCTCAGCTATCGGATTCTGTCTCCTCAGAGGAATCAGCCGATCCAAAGAAGGTATGCTCTTATTGTTCAAAGGAGCACTTTATCGCATTTTGTCCCAGTTTTAGACTACTCACACCGGAAAAACGTCTCAGAACTGTTGTCGAATAACGTCTCTGCTATAATTGTATGAGCAGACACAATGTGTATAAGTGCAGAGTTAACCTAACCTGCAAAACTTGTCAAGAGAAGCATCAATGCTTCATGAAGCACCCTTCGGATCGATTGAGAAACCACCTTCACCGACACCTCAGCAGCAGAAACCACCCTCGATTGAAAGAGCATCTCAAACAAAATGACTATTAAGGAGAACCTCACGACATTCTCGCAGAACTTCAACCAAAGTTCATGTGTCAACTGCGATCGAAAATCCTCAACTTGTCACAGGTCCTTTTTTTTTTTTTTTTTTTTTTTTTTTTTTTTTACAACGGGAAAATCTTCGAAAAGATCCCCCCAGGCCCCGGGGAGGGACTGGGGGGTATGTGGGATTCTTACCCACTAAAAACCCCTCGGATGGCCATCCTCAGGTGCATGCTGGGGGTCCCCGGGAACTACAAAGTATTACTTCCGGGGACCCCCGCACCTATCCTAACCCGGGGGGGGGGGAGGGGAGATTCCCCGCCCCCCTGCCCGAAAATACGGGCTTCAATCCTCGATGAGGGGGGGGCCATCGCCCCCCTCACCCGCCCCCAAATAGGGAGCGGAGCCGAGGGCCGCGTCCCCGCGCGGTGATCCTCGGCTCCCGGGGCCTAAGCCCCAAAAACTAACAGCCCCAAAAATAACCCCCCGCGACGGGAGGGTGACGAAGGTGGGCCCACGGAGGGAGCTACACTCTCCTACGTGGGTTACCACCCCCGGCCCTCCCGCCAGGGACTAACCGACGCCGGTGCGTGCACCGACGGCGGCCACCCCCCTTCTCTCCCGCTCCGCCGCCTCCTTCTGGGACATTACAGTCTCGCAGAAGGAGGCGACGGCCCTCCATTTCTCCTCCCCTCCCAGCATGGCCTTGACCAATGCTGGGAGGGACAAGTTCCTCCCTACACACCTCACGAGGACACGGCGCTCTTCGCTCCACGCTGGGCAATCTGCCAGCGTGTGCTGCGTCGTGTCCTCGTGGCCGTCCCCGCAGTGGTGGCACTGCGCCGTGCTCTCCTTCCCTATATGACGCAGGTACTCACCGAAACAACCATGTCCGGTGAATACCTGCGTCATTCTATATGTCAGCTCGCCGTGACCCCTGTCCAGCCATTGCCGGAAAAGGGGCTGGATGGCCCCGGCGACACGTGCCCCCGATCTGGTCTCGGGGTTCGAGAGGCGTTCTCGCCACATCTCTAACATGTGCCGCCGGGCTTGATCTCTCACCGCGGCGTCGACCCTGGGGGTCAAAACAACGCCTTGTCCCCGGAGCTCCTGCAGTTGCGTGTACACATCTGCGTACACACAGGCGAGAAGCTCCAGGGGCGGCAGACCCGCCAGGGTCGAGGCTGCCTCCCCAGACACGGTTCTGTACCCCCGTATGATCCGGACGGCAACCAGCCTTTGGATGCGACGCATCAAACGAATGATGCGCCGATCCTCCAGCATGGAGGCCGCCCAGACGGGGGCGCCGTACATTACTACGGCAAGAACCGTGTTCGCAAAAAGCCGGCGCACCCGGGCGCCCGGGCCACCAAGGTTGGGGAGCAATCGGCCTAGGGCCGAGGCAACTCCCATGGCCTTGGGGCCAAGACGACCAAAGTGGCCGACAAACCCAAAAACGCCATCCAGCTGGAGACCCAGATACTGCATCTGGGACCCCACCACGACGAGCTCACCATCCACAAAAGCGTGGGCTGCGGGAGGCTTACCCCTAGACTTGGCGCTGAAGAAAAGCGCTTCCGTCTTGTGGGGGGCCACCCGCAGACCCACGCATCTAATTGCGCGCACGACGCAGGCCACCGCCAAGTTCGCCATGGTTACGGCCTCCTCCCACGTCTCCCCCCCGGCCATCACGAGTGTGTCATCGGCGTAACACACTACGGATGCACCGAGGGGGAGGGCAGACCTCAACACGCGGTCATACGCGAGGTTCCACAGGAGCGGGCCCAAAACGGACCCCTGTGGAACCCCGCAAGAAACACCCCTTCGGCCAAAATCCCCGTCTTTGACGGGGTAAATGAGTCGCCTGTCCCGGAAATAGTCCCGGATAACCTCCACGAGGTATCGGGGGAAGCAATGGTATCTCATCGCCTCCCCCACCGCCTTCCAGGGCAGGGTGTTGAAGGCATTGACGATATCCAAAGAGACCGCCAACAACACCCTGCCCCTACCCATCTCCTTTTCCGCGAGGGCCCTCACTCGCAGAATAGCATCTACGGTTGAGCGACCCTCGCGGAACCCGTACTGTTCCTCGTGGAGGTCCGGACCTACCCGGGACAGGTGCTGGACGAGGCGGTTGGCAATGACTCTTTCAAAGAGCTTGCCCACCTCGTCCAGCAAACATTGTCGTAGGTCCAGTACAACCAGCAATTCGCCCTTCGGAATTTTCGGCACCCTCTCATAGTGGTTCATCAACTGTGACACGACCTTCAGTACTTCTCCCTACTTGCCTAGCAAGAATTATCTCACCGGACTATTCACTTTATCGAGTATGTCTTCTAATCGATCCTGGTTCAGAGCTGACATTCATTTCAGAGGATCTGGTGATGAAACTCAGTCTTCAAACACGCACTTCAGCAATTCCAATACTTGGAGTTGGCAGTATTTCATCAGGAAAGATTAAGGGAGTTGCTTCAGAAGAACTGATGTCAATTCATTCTTCAGAGAAGGTCAGTGTAACTGCTCACATATTGCACCAGCTGACTACCAAGATACCCTCAGCAGTGATTTCAAACTTTAACTGGCCTCATCTCAACCAACTGGAGTTAGCTGATCCTGATTTTAAAAAGCCAGGTTCAATAGACATCCTTATCGGAGCTGATTCATTTGGTCGGATACTCAAGTCATCCAGAATCATCCAGGGTGATTCTTCACAACCATTAGCCTTTCATGCAGTATTTGGTTGGGCTCTACTTGGTCCCACAGACAACCCATCACCCAGTGCATCTTTCAGTGCTTTCCTCATCACTAGTAATGACCGTCTTCAAGAACTTCTTTCGAAATTCTGGGTTCAGGAAGAAGTCCCAGCTGCATCCGGAGAACTTCTCACAAGGGAACGTTTCAGACTGTCCCTCTCCGATTTTGATGAGCTTTGAATATATTGTAAAGGGGTTCAAAATAAGGGACACGTATTTTTCTGTACGTGCTCTAACGCGAGTTTAATGGCGAAATCAGCCTCTAAAGGAAAATCTGCCCTCCCACGTTTGCGCGAGTAGCGGCTAAACCGCGTATCCAAACGAAAAACGTTTCCAATAAAACTTGTATGGTTTCAACAGATCTACAAAACTGTGGCAACAAAAGTTACAAAAACTTCTTGTTTTTCAAAAATTTACCCCCCACCACCTTTATTTTTAGAAATTGAGAAAAGGTCATAAAAACAGAAAACAAGGAGCATTTCATCCCGAATTCAATGGTATGCGTGAAAGTATAGGAGACTGCTTTCCAGAATACGAAATCGCGATCGAAGTGTCCGGTGTATGTATAGATCGTAAGCAGTTGGGCAGAGAGGTGCGTTCTAACTCGTGGATCGTAACTCGGGCAATGCGCAAATACATATGTTATCGCGTATTTTGGGTGAACAAACGCAGCGGATTACGAATGACAGAAGTGGCAGATAAAAATACAGAGTTCAAAACCAAGCCTTTATTTTTGTCTGGAATTTGAAAACCCGGACGATATTCCGGAAACGTCCAGTATACCAGAATCCGCCGACGATAACAACGCAGAGATATATGAAACTGCACCGTATTAGAAGTATGAGTAAGAAAGAGTAGAAAGAATATTGTGCATCTAGGACAACAATAGTCAGTATACACGTAAAATAGGAAAAAGGGGGAAATGCGCTTTGTATCGAGCACGTGTTGTACAGAATATGGGTACAATTTCGAATACATATAGTACATTTCACTATGTGTGAATAATTAATAACAATACCAGTTTACTCAAAGATATAAAAAATGCAAAGATTTCTAATACAAAAGCTTTTACCGCTGCCAATGTCAATGAACGATTAACTCGAAAGCGGTCTTACAACGTACGTAACATGTGGATGCGAAAAACGAGAATACGTGTTCTACATTGATGTTTTGGGATCAGATGAACTGCAAAACGCAGAGCGTAAGGCATCAAAATATTATACGGATATCACGTACGTACTACATTCTAATGTCATACTATTATACATTTCGCGTGCTGAACGGTACATCTATTCGTCGGAAACATAAGTTTCGCAATAATGATATGCTGTAACAAAATGTTCCATGCATAGTGATTTAGTACACCACGCACAAGTAATTATAGCGACAGCTCCACAAATATCACAACGCGGCTTCGCACGGTTTTTAAAACATTCGGAAGATTCCGATTCGGAAATGCTGCAGGTCTTTCTATCAGGTAATCACTTTTATACGAAGCATATTTAAACAAGTTCATAAAACGCGGCGAAGAAAATTGATTATGTACAAGAGATTGCAGTTTTAGAATATTATCTCGTAAGTGCAGGTTAAGTTGAAAATCGAGAAGTAACACAGTGTCGGAAAAATGTCGAACAAAGTTTTTCCACAGTCGGAAACCGTACACATCCAATGGTTGAATGAGCGACGTTGTACCTGGAGGTATCGTAAGCAAAACAAATGCTGCACCGTCTTCTGTTGGCCCTGTTTCCGCGACTATTTGCTGCACAAATGCGGGACACTGTCCAGACCACGGATCGAGTAAAAGAACTGATGTAGGCCCAACATTCGGGAAATATACATCGGAAAACCAACGGCGAATTAGTTGCTGAGTTACTTTTCCCGATTTTGATACCGTAATAAATACATTTCGTGGCCTGAACATTGTTTCCTGCACGCGTGGTCCCAGGTATCCATTACTTTCTTTCAAGACTATGAACAGTGGTGATAGTAGCCTCCCGTCTGCAGAGATCAACGGCTGAGTCGTATACCTATGTGTTGTCGCAGATACTGATTGTACTGCTCCTTCGACAGTTTTTGATCCTCGTACAGCTAACGTGCGGCCACTATGCAATTCTAACTCAAATCCACTTTGATCGGAGTGGTATACATTGGCTGCTCCATACTGTGCTATATGCTTTCTTACATTTTCTACAAAGTCGTGGCACCGTTGTGATAGATTCGCTTCTTGGTGTTCAGTTCTTCTGGTGACAATTTTCATTATTTTGCGCGATACGATATCATGTCCCTTTTCAAACTTTCGTACCCACGTTGATGATGCTTTGAATTGAGGAAGACGAACCGTTACTGCTGCTTGCAAGTCCCACCGTGAGATGTCTATATCATGTACTGCCACTCGTCTCTTACTTGTTTCTTGAAATTTATTTAATACGGCTTGGGATATTCTGTTCCATTTTTTTGCTACCGTTCCGCCATGTTCCACATATATTTCCGAACGCCGCAGTTGTTTTACCGATGTAACTTTGCAAAATGTACGTTGTACTGCTTTCAGTCGTAGCGGGTTTTGCGCACCGCTTTTCCAATATGTTACTGCTCTTGCTTTATAATCAAAATCTACAGTATCTGTCTCACGTGTGCATGTTGACGGTGTAGTTTCATATACCTCTGCGTCGTCATCGTCAGCAGATTCTGGGATACCAGTTGTTTCCGGAATATCGTCCGGATTTTCAAATTCCCATACTGTATCTTCTTCCACGTCGAGTGTCAGTACCTATTCCGCGAAGTCGTCTAACATTACTTTGATCACGTTGTATACTTCCACTTCCACATTAGTTACTGGAAAGTCTGGTATGTTCAATATACTGAAGAACGCTCATCAAAATCGGAGCGGGACAGTCTGAAACGTTCCCTTGTCAGTAAGGCTGAACAACAGTGCGAAGATCATTTTCAATTAACACACTCAAGAGACATCTCGGGACGTTACATCGTTCGGCTTCCTCTTTCATTAGACGTCTCATAACTTGGTGAATCCAAGGCTACTGCCCGTCGTTGCCTTCAGAGACTACTTAGACGGTTTTCCACCGACACTATTCTTCATGACCGGTATACAACCTTCATGAATGAATATAAGTCAATGGGTCACATGGTTCCGGTTCCACAAGATTCACCAGAGCCTCCTCATTCATTCTACTTGCCTCATCATGGTGTCATACGAGAAGAAAGTACGTCTACCAAATTGAGAGTGATTTTCAATGGAACAAGCAAGACTAGTAGCAAAATTTCACTCAATGACATTATGCACATCGGGCCTAAGCTTCAATCAGACATTTTTGATGTTTTTTTTTCATTTTTGACTTCTTTGGGTACGACGTCACAAGTTTATCTTCACAACGGATATTATCAAAATTTTTAGACAGATACGAGTACATCCTCAAGACTGGGATCTTCAACGAATCATTTGGTTTGATGAAACTTCTCAGGAGCAAGTATTTCAATTGACAACTGTCATAAATGGGACACGTTCAGCTCCGTTTCTGGCTGGTCGTGTTCTCAGACAACTCATCGAGGATGAAGGCATCAAGTTTCCCCTTGCGGTGGAACCTCTCACGAAAGGCAGCTACGTTAATGACATCTGCGGTAGAGCCGATTCAGTGGAATTACTTAATGAAATCGCTCAGCAGTTAGAGGACATGTGCAACTCAGCCTGCTTACCACTTGCTAAATGGAAAAGCAATCATCCTGGCTTTAGCAAAGTCATCTCGTCAGTCAACCAAGTGAATGAACCTCACTTGTTTGGAGATCTCACCACCAAGATCTTGGAAATCTCATGGCAGTGTGTCCAGGATCAGTTCATATTCACAGCCAACATCGCATTAAGGAATTCATGTACTAAGCGAGCTATTCATTCAGAAATCGCTCAGCTGTTCGATCCACTCGGCCTCATATCTCCTGTTGTCATCAAAGCAAAGGTTCTAATGCAGCAGTTGCGGCTTGAAAAGCTTGGTTGAGATGATCAACTACCACCAGACATCTCTAACAAGTGGGAAGAGTTTCGGAACGAACTGGTTCATCTAACTCGTCTTCAAATTCCACGTTGGCTGCGAATTCATTCAGACGCCTCATCGGTACAGATTCATGGCTTCTCCGATGCATCTCAGCTGGCAGTGGCTGCAATTGTTTACATCAGAGTGACTCATCCAGACTCCTCGTCGTCAGTGACCTTGGTTTGTTCCAAGACCAAGGTGGCACCACTAAAACGTCTCACAATTCCGCGTTTGGAGTTATCAGCTGCTGCTCTACTTGCCAAGCTCGTTCATCATGTTCGGACTACTCTAGATCTAACAGGAGTGCCAGTTTTTGCATGGACAGATTCAGCAGTCACTCTAGCATGGGTGAAGAGCAACCCTATGCGATTGAAGGAGTTTGTTGGTAATAGTGTATCCGCAATTCACCTCTCACTTCCTGATGCTCACTGGAGATTCATCTCTGGCAAACAAAACCCAGCAGATTGTGCCTCTCGCGGTCTTATCTCATCTTACTTGATTCAGCATCAACTCTGGTGGACTGGTCCAAGGTGGCTTGCCAAGCCATCTGAGTACTGGCCTTCAGCAATACCTCGGCAGAAACCTCATGAAGAACTGTAAGAGCGACCAGGGATTTCACTCGTTTCAGTCTCGTCCAAACCTCATATCTGGGATTTCATTGAACTCAACGAAGTCAAGTCTTTCAACAAAACTCTCACGAAACTTCTCAGACTGACAGCACTGTGCCAGCGTGCTTGTGCATGTTTCAAAAAAGTGCCGAATTCAAAATTGTGAAATTCACCAATCAATCCAGCAGATTTAGAAGCCGCAGGACTCTTTTGGATTCGTAGTACTCAACAAGCGTACTTCGCGTCTGATATTCAACTCTTGCAAACTGGAAGGCGTCTCAAGCCTTCTCACGTATTCTCAAGATTGACAGCAAGAGTCGACCATACTGGGATCCTCAGAGTAGGCGGTCGTCTCCAAAATTTTCAATTGGATGAAGAGCATAAACATCCTCCGATACTTCCCCGACATTGCGCACTCTCGAATCTCATCATCTCAGACGCACATTCAAGGACCATGCATGGAGGTACTCAGCTTACCTTTTCATATATCAGAAGAACGTGCTGGATCATCGGAGGTCGTGCACCAATCAAGTCCTTTATTCAACGCTACATCACCTATGCACGAATACGTGGTGTTCGAGCTCAGCAAATCATGGGGCAACTGCTGTCATCTCGTGTGAGGCCCTCACTTGTGCTTGAGAACACGGGGATCGACTATGCCGGACCAATTTCATTAAAATTCTTTCAAGGACGAGGAACAAAGTTCTATAAAGGCTCGATAGCTGTATTCGTGTGCTTCTCAACTTCAGCAGTTCATTTAGAGGCCGTAACAGACTATTCAACAGAAGCATTTCTAAAGGCTTTCAGACATTTCGTTAGTCGTCGCGGCATCAGCAAGACAATCCGCAGTGATTGTGGTACAAATTTCAAGGGCGCCGACGCAATGTTTCAGAGATTATTCAACCAAAGCAGCAAAGAATTCAAAGATCTTCAGTGTCTTCTCGCCAACGATGGCATTAAGTGGATTTTTAATCCACCAGGAGCTCCTCACATGGGTGGTAAATGGGAAGCTGCTGTCAAATCCATAAAGTACCATCTTCAGCGGACAATCTCTGGTACTGTTCTCACGTATGAAGACTTCTCAACATTCTTGGCTCAAGTCGAGGTAATCCTTAACTCAAAACCTCTCAGTACACTCTCAGATGATCCTGATGATTTATCAGCACTAACTCCTGGGCATTTTATACGTGGTGCAGCTCTAAATACCATACCAGAGCCTACTCTTACCCATGTACCTGATTCAAGGCTCTCTCATTTTCAACGAATACAGGAACGGCTTCAATAGTTCTGGGACAGATGGTCAGCAGACTATTTGCAATCATTTCAGTCAATCTCCAAATGGAAGAAGGCTTCTCACGACATCAAGATCGGCTCATTGGTTCTCATCACCGACGAGAGGTATCCATCATCCAAGTGGCCTCTTGCTCGAGTAATTCAACTTCACCCGAGATCTGATGGCCTCTGCCGAATAGTCACCCTCAAGACCGCTACGACCACCCTCACTCGACCAATTCATAAGTTAACACTGTTACCAGTGGCCACGCATGAAGACCTTCAAGACGCCTCATAGAACCCTCGATGCTATGGATGTTCAAGCAAATCAACTCTTCTCCAACGCTGCTGGAGAAGGGGGGGAGAATGTTCAAAATTGGGTCATGGAATGTTAAAAATCAGAAGAGTAAAATATCGTTTATTTTGACTCGGGCGTAAGTGCTCAAGTCGAGCGGTGCCTCGCATGCGCGTTTGGTCTCCTCTCGCACGTGCCCCCGTTCTTTTTATTTTATGTTATTTTTTACGTTATTGCTTCTCTCTAGGTTTTTGGGCTTGTACCTTTCAGCATTCATTCTGGGATAAGCAAGTGTTATCGACACGTGATTTCAATTCTCGAGACTATTTGTGCTTCAAAAATAATTCACCCACTCTAACGACCCCAGTATTATTTGACTTCTCAAACAATATCGTTGTATTATCGAAAACAACATTAGAACAACGAAAAAAAACGAAAAAAAAGTCGTTAGGCAGGCTTGAACCGGGGACCCACTCGGTTTGAAGCCGGTACATTACCATTGCAGCCATAGCGTCAAGTTGGGAGTATTGTAACGTGCAGGATTCTTAACAATCTGTTAAGAATGCATTGCATACATTTATATTGTGCCTAAATTAGTTTTCATTTTGAAATATATGTAAGAGGGCAGCGCGAGACTATAGCCCCGAGCGAGGCTCTCCCACCTAATTAGTCATTAGAGAACGTCAAATCTAAGTGTACACTAATGAATAGAGAAGTAAAGAGCTGAAATAAGAAATAAAGAGTTTTCTTGTATAACTATAAATCTCAACACCATCAACAGCTTTTTTCCATTTTCTTTTTCGATTTTCACGAAAACGCTTGAACGTTGCATCATCTCGCTTTGCTATACTAAGTTTTTAATACGGTACTACATGTTGGCGAACTATAAAGAAAATCGGTGAGGGGCAATCCTGACCTGGCAATCCTGGTGCAGCTGGACGGTCGTCCTCGCCGCAGGATTCGCCCGGCCCTGCAACAAGCGTCATCAGTGGAAGGAGAGGAGAATGGGGACATGCCCGCGCCATGATCCCTGATACCATGGAAATGACTTTGAAGACTTCCCGAGTCTGCGAGAAATAGTTAGGATTAGGCGTTACACATAGTATTTGACCCAATATTGCCTAACGAAATGGCTGAGGGTACTCGTGAGAAGATGTGTAGGGAATTTCGGCCAGGGACTATTGATTCGTCCTTACGAACGATTTAACTGTGTATCGTATTGTCCCCTTTGCCGGTGATGTACCGCGATATTTCACATTGCTATAAAATTTTGGGGAATGTCAATCGTAATTGTAGTTGATGTTGGGAAGAGCGGTTGGTGGAATCGTAGGTGTGACCGAATCGCCTTCCCTAGTGATAGTCCTTTAAATTCTTATAATAATTACGGTTACTTTCCACCGGAAACATAATAATTGATCCATTCGTTATTTGATTATTTGCGCATTTAATTAACTGTAAAACAAGATGTAAGTTATTTGGTCAATGATTAGCAACGGATGTATTAAGTTGAGTTTATCCTGAAAAAAATGTTAAGGATTAGTTTGAAGCGTTCGAACAATATAGAGGTGATTAATAATTACCGTAAATTCTCCTCCGCAACGCGATGGCTCGATATACATAGATAGAACGCTATACAAACATACTCTATTGTAATCTTTCGAAGTCATTCGTATCCACAGTTCAATCGTCTAACGGTGCGGAACGTGTATGAGGTCGACGTATTGATCAATTGTCATAAGTACAGTTTTGTGCAGTGTATTCAGTGCAATTGGTGTTTAGGGATGTGCACGTATTCGGAAATTATTTGGTTCGATTGTTTGAGTGGAATGAAGTATGCCATTAAAAAAGTCTAAACGATTCGAACATTTGACCCCTTGTAAGTTTTCGGGTTACTTGGAGATAAATATTCAATATGTAAATATTCGAATTATTAGTATGGACGTTTCTAAGTCATCATTATTAGCAATAAACTTCCTCGAAATAATTACTTTCCATTTACCAATTATTTTCTAGAAAAATTATTTTCTAGTGCAGAAAACGTCGTCACCAATAATGCGGATATTTGCGAATAACTCGAAAGCTTGAAATCTATTGGAATATGTAAACTTTCCGAGTTGAAGATTTATACATAAGTAACTCGAAATTTTATGAGTACTCGAATATTTTAGTCGGTCGAACTTTTTTAATAGGTAATTTTCTCCCCAATAGTTCGGTGATTTAAAGTAGTTCGGAAAATTTTAACACTTCCCCGGCTCGAAAAAATAAAGAGGAAAAAGGTTTAGTCAGCTGTGTCCTATGTACGTCACTGAGCCGAGGACGTATCGCGGAGTATTGACCGCTTCGGGCAGCTGAATGTGGGTCACGTTGTCTACTTGTAGGTGGATATTCAAACAACTGCACCTTCGGCAATAATCAGTAGAGACCACAGCTATATGAATAAAAGTTGCTTGTTATTACTTCATCTATACGCTCCTTAAGTTTGGACCAGTGTCACAGAAACACCCTGTATATGAAACCGCCGCGGTGGCGCTCGAGAGAGTCGCTTAGTATCCACCATTGTATTCACCTCGTGTCATTACTGTTAAGAATGTGTGAAATTGATGCTTGTGTGTGTGCGCGTGGTAGTGCGATGTTGCCTTAGGTAATAGAGCAGGTGGCGACAATGTAAAACATTAGTAGAATAAGAGAGTTGGCAAAATTTAGAGAAATGGAACATGAGATTACTTAACATTATTGAATAAAGTTTACTTCAAAATAACCATATTAAATATAAGAAAAGGTGAATAAATACTCTATTTCATTCTATGTGAGGAAGTATATCAGATTATTTAACAATTACATCGAACATCGCATATCACATATAATAGGATTTCACGCAATTACCGGCGTCGAACACAATAAGGACTTGTGCGAGAGGACCACATTCCACCTTTATGTAAGTTGCGGGGAGATGATTAATAAATCAAAGAATGTCTTAGCAAAATTCTAATTGTTCTTTCTCTCTCTTTCTCTCTTACATCCTTTTATCAAGTGGGTGCTGAGGTTGTCTCCGACTCTGTCGAAAGAGGTGGGGTTTACCCCTGTTCATTGGAAACTAATTAATATGTTTCTTTTAGCCACTGGAAAACCGCTTCCGATTCCCTTTTCATAATCGCAGAGATTGCCTGCGCAATCTTGAAAAGGGGCAATCCGCTCTTCATAGGCCGGCGTGCCATCGGAAAAAGCGGGACAGAGAGACATTGTCCGCCATTTTCTAAACTGTACCGCTCGGGTTGTGGTACAAGAGCCGCATAGGGAGGACAAGCAGTGGAATTCCCTCAACATTCCTTTGGCCTCGGATTCTTTCCGATTTTTGAGAAAAAAATATCGAGCTGGCGACCAAACCTCTTCTTAGGATCATGAGTTTGTTGAGCTAGTCCAGTCACACTGGTAAGTTGAATGTTATAAATGGTACAGTAATGATGAGTAAATAACAGCTGATAAGAATATTATGTTAAATGTCTAAGAACACGGTAAGATATAGTGATTGTAATATGTAGCTTACTACATACTTACTACAACTACAACTGTAGCTTACCACAACTACGGTATTAAGACGGATAATAAATATATTATAAAATATATTATATTTAAAAATAATATATTTAATAAATTATATTATATATTATATATTAAATTATATATAAATTATATTACACATATAATGTTGTTCTCGAAACGAATTGATGTTTCGAGGAACTTGGAAAAGAGCTGGGAACAGCTCTCGGAACGAAGGGACAAACAGGGGAAAGGAA
This sequence comes from Hedychridium roseum, assembly GCA_963989215.1. Taxonomy (NCBI): domain Eukaryota; kingdom Metazoa; phylum Arthropoda; class Insecta; order Hymenoptera; family Chrysididae; genus Hedychridium; species Hedychridium roseum. The sequence continues at coordinate 4,799,084 of OZ022308.1, forward strand.
CAATAGGAAAAAGACTTAAAACGGAAAAGAAATAACTTTCGGAAAAAAAAAGGGAACAACAGGTTTATAGGAAAAAATAATGAAGAACGAGAGACCAACACGTGTAATTACGAACTAATGATTTTAATAAACTATTTAACAATAACTTTAATACTACTTGACTTAATTAACAATTGGAAACTTGGAAATTGGAAAAATGCGTGTTGCTTCGTAATTAGATTAGTCAGCTCTGATCTAATCCTCTGATCGAATCGCAGCCAACCGTTAGATTCGGATGGTGGGGGCACACGTACATCGTTCTATGTAGATGTGCTCCCCACTAGTCATCGCCTTTATTCAGTCATCGCAGTTATTCGCTAGTACACGGCTGCGCGCTCTTTTAAATGTTCTTCTCGGAGACAATAACTTAAATCCTTAACAAATGTATTTATTATAGTGCCCTTGCGGGGTACACTAGGGACTCCCGCTCCCTTTACAATTCCTTTTCTCATTCGCTTCTTAATCTACTTGTTACTTATTCTATTCTCTTGCTTTTATCGCTCCTCTCCTTCTTCCTTCCTCTCTCTCCCTCCTTCCCTCGCCCCTTCCCTTCTTCTTATCCATTCCTTCATCCATCCTTCCCCGTCCAAAATCGTTTTGATTTTCTCACCTATACCCTCCTCTTCCCTCTTTTCTCCCTTTTCCATTCCTCTTCCACATCCCTCTAGCACGTGCTCCCAACCCTCTTCCCCCCAACCACATATCCTACATTTCCTCTTTTCTTCCTTTTCCCAGTACCTCCCTTCCCCCATTTCATTCCCCAGTCTAAACCTAATTATCCTTCTCCATTTTTCTTCCCTCCACCCTCTCTCTAGATAACCAGGTATCCCCTCTGTTGCTACCTTTTTATACCATTTATTGTATCTCGACTCTCTTATTCTTTCTCTCCTTTCCCTTCTCTGCTTCCCTTCTTCCCTCTTTTCCTCTATTTCTCCTACCTCCATCCCTGATTCTTTCATGAACGCTTCCCTTTCCTCTTCCCATCCTTTGCTCTTCCCTCCTCCTTTTCTACTCCTCCTCACCACCAACTCCCAACACTTCCTAGTCCATTCGCTACCTCCTCCCCTTCTCAACCTTTCTTCGTATCTCCATGCCCTTCTCCCTGCTCTAATTTTTAGATTATCCCTTTTTAACTTTTCTCTTATCATGTATCCCGGTGTTACCCAGTCAACTCCCATTGTCCACCTCAAGTACCTTTCCTCCATTGTTTCCATTTTTTTACGTTCCCTCCATCCCCATATTTCCACCCCGTAACTCATGACTGTCCAAATTAGCGTGTCGAACAGCCACACCCTTCTCTTCCAATCTTTTCCGAACATCCTTTTGCCTAGTCCCCATACCTGTCGCATCACTCTTCCCGTCTTTTTCACTCTGTCCTCTATATGCCCTTCTTGCCTCCCATTTCTTTGCAACACATATCCTAGGTATCTAAATTCTTTTACTTCTTCTATTTTTTCCCTACCCCATCTCCATTCTATCTTTCTGTCCTTTCCTCCGACCCTCCTAAATTTCATTACCTTCGTCTTCCCTATGTTCACTTGCAGGCCTTTCTCCTTTACGTACTCTTTTAGGACTCGTAACATAGCCTTCATACTATCCTCCTCCTCTGCAATTAGGACTATGTCATCTGCATAAGCTAAGGTATGTATTCTTCCCATCCCTTCTATTCTTACCCCTCCTCCCGCCTTCGCTATCTTCTCCTCTATATCAGCTGTCAGGCAATTGAACAGCATTGGGCTTAACGGGCACCCTTGTCTCACATCTCTCCCTGTCCAGAAATTTTCACCAAGGCTTTCTCCCACCCTTACTCTATTTACCGTTTCTCCATATATTTCCCTTATTCTTTCTATTAATCCTCCATTTATGCCTTTTTCCCTCATCTCCTTCCATAACACCGTCCTATTCACGCTATCGAATGCTGCCTTAAAATCTACAAACAAAGCTATAACTTTCCCCTTCTCCTTTTCTATCCTCCTTCCCACCACAAAATTTAATACGTATATGTTGTTATATATATATAATACGTTATATATATAATATGTATATGTTGCTATGGTGCCTCTTCCCTTTCTGAACCCTGTCTGCCCTTCCGGTAATATCCCTTTTTGCTCTATTTCCTTCTTCAATCTTTCCGCCAGTATCGCTGCATATATCTTATACATTGCCGACATCACTGTTACACCTCTGTAGTCCTTCACGTCTTTTCCCTCTCCTTTTTCTTTATTGGCACTATTATTCCCTCCTTCCATTCTTCTGGCCAGCCTTCCCCGTCCCATATCTTCTTACATATTTTCCACATTCCTTCTTTTACCCCCTCCCCTGCATATTTCCAACTTTCACCTTGTATTCCATCTACCCCTGTTGCCTTTCCTGTTTTCAGCTTCTTCACTGCTTCTTCGAATTCGTTCCTTTCTAGTTCCCTTTCTCCTTCCCATTTTTTTCCTTTTATTCTTTTTCCTCCTGTAATTATCCTCTCTTCCATTCCTCCTAGAGTTTCCTTGAAATATTCGCTCCCTTCCTCTATCTTTATCTCTTTACATATACCCCCTTTTCTCTTTTTTCCTTTTTTCAAAATCTCCCATACCTGTCTGTCCTTGTTTTCCCTACCTCTCTCATAAAATTTTCTCGTTCCTCTTCCTTCTTCCTTTCACACATCTCTTTGTACTCTTTTTTTCTCCTTCTGTACTCTTCCTCCTTTCCTTGCTATCTTCTCCATTTCCTTAATTCCTTTTTCACCTGTGCTCTCATTTCTTTGCAATCTTGGTCCCACTATCCCTTTTTCCTCCTAACCTTCTTTTCGTTTCCACCTTCTTCCTCTTCCTTTATTCCTTCCTCTACCCTCTTCTTTAATTCTCTCCATATGTCCTGTACTTTTTCCCCTTCCACTTCTTCCATTGTTCTTTCTTTATGTCTCTCTATCCTTTCTCTATTCCATTCCTGTCTTCTCCCTCCTTTTACCTTCTTTTCTTTTTTCTCCGTTTCTTCTCTCCTTTCTCCTTTTATGCTCACTACCAGTGGGTGGTGGTCCGACTCTACTTGCTCGCCCACTACCATTTCTTCTATATCTTCCAGCGTCTCTCCCCCCACCATCACATAATCGATTACCGTATTTCCTCTTGCTTCTGTATATGTAAATTCTCCTTGTTCATCTCCCTTTATTCTTCCATTTAACACCTCCCATCCTAGCTCTCCTATTCTATTTCTTAGCTTCTTTCCTTGCTCGTTCATTTTCTTATCCTTTGACCTCCTCCCTTTCCCTTCTCCTGTTTCCCACTCTCTCCCCTCTTCCTCTTCTTCTTCCCCCATCCTTGCGTTGAAGTCCCCTCCTATTATAATCTTACTTCTCTCTCCTTCCTTTTCTTCCATCCACTCTTAGGTATTCCATTTTTTTCTCTATGTCCTTGTTTATGTAGACTCTTATTACATTCCATACTTCCTTTCCCATCCTTATCATCCCTTTTATTATTCCCTCTTCCTCTTCATCTGCTTTATTCCATTCTCCTGTTGCTATCTCTTTTCTTGCGCCCATCAACATCCCTCCTATTGCTCTTCCTTTCTTATTTATTTTTTTCGCTCGTTGCCTGACCCAGACATACCCCTTTGGTAGCTTCCTCTCTATTTCCTCCTTTTTCTTTTCTTCCATCCACGTCTCCATCATCACTATTACGTCCCATTCCTTGATGACTTCCCAGAAACCTTCTCCTTTACCTTTTAACCCTGCCACATTCCAGAAACCTATTTTGTACTCCTCTCCCTTTCTCCTCTTACTCTTTGGCTTCCCTCTTCTTCTCTTTCTTTCCCTATCCTCCACTTCTCCCTCTTTGCTTATCTTGTTCTCGTTTTCCCTTTCCTTCCTCCTCTCTTTTCCTTTCCTCTCTAATTTTTTAACTTCTCCTCTTTTTCATCCCACTTCCACCATCATCCTTCTATGCATATCCTCCCGTATTTCACTTCTACTTTTTTCCCTTCCTTTCTGTGTTCCCATGCTATTTGTTTTATCTTCCATCTCATCCTTCTTTCCTTTTGCGTTAGGTCATCCAATATTCCTTCTTTTCCTTCTCTTATATTTCTTTTCCCTACCATTACCTTTCTTTTATCCTCTATACCTCCTAATCTTACCCACATCATATCTTTTCTTATCCCCCTCACCTTTTCCACCTTCACTTTTTCTTTTACTCTCTTTTCCAGCCATTCTTCCATTTCCTTTTCCGTCATTTTTTGTTTCCCTTCCCAATTCCTGATGATTATATTTTTTCTCCTATTCTCTCTATCTTGCAATTCTTCTTTCCATTCCATCCTTTCCATCATCTCCTTTATTTCCTGTATATTTCCTTCTCCCGTTCCTTGTTCTCTCTCTCCTTTTACGTTTTCTATTCTCTTTTCCACCTCCGTCACTCTTACTTCTAGCTCTTCTATTTTCTCTATCTTCTCTGCTTTCTTTTCCATTTTATCTAGCCTCTCTTTCCATTCTTCCTTTTCTTTTCTCCATCTTTCTTCTCTTTCTTCCAATTCTCTCCTGATTTTCCGTATCTCTTCCCTGAGCGTCTTACTGCTCTTTTCCTACCTCTACTATCAGTTCCTTTATTTCTCTTTTCATTGCCTCTATCATCTTCTCCACCTCTCCCTTTCCGCTACTTCCTTCCTTTATTGGCGACCTTTCTATTATCCTACTCTTTCTGAATATTATCTCAGCTCTCTCTGCTTCTTTCCCTTTTCTTCCTCTTCCTCTTCTCTGTCCCTTTTTCTCCCTCCTTCCATGAAATCCTCTATCTTTCCTAAGCTGCCGCTTCGTTCTCTCATCCAGCTATCTACCTTTTTTGGCCTTCCCCTCATCTTTTTCTCTTCTGCCTTCTCCTTTTCCATTCCTCTTCCTTCCCCCTCCTTTCCTCACTTCTTCTCGAACCCTTCCATTTTGCTCTACTTTATCAGCCTCCTCTGTCCTCCTGCTGTGGCTTCCTTTATCCCCTCTAGGTGTCTCTTCTTTCTACTTATCCTGCTTGCTTGCTCTCTTTCCCTCCCTTTCTTCTAACCTCCAAAATTTCCGTTCTCCTTCCGTTTCCCTTCCTCTTTTTCTTACATCTTCCTTTCCTCTGCCTTTACCACTACTACTTCGCCTCCTCACCACCTTTCTTCTCACCCTTACTTTCCACCCTTACTTCTTCCTTCACCTTATTCTCCTTAACTTTCTCGCACGCTCACTTCTACGCGTCCTTTCACTTTGCCGTTACACCGGAAGTCCAAATTATATTACACATATATAAAATAAATAATAAAATATATTTAATAAAATATGAGCTAGCATGACGGACTTCGTGCTAAGAAAGTCAAAGGAGGAATGAACGGAGGAATATAAAAAGATGAAAAAGGAAGAGGTAGAAGAAGAGAAAGGAGTAGAAAGGCCGTTTAAAAAAAGCAAACAAACGAAAAGAAGTCCAAACTGGGAAAACAGAGGGGAAAGAAAGGAGAAAGAAGAAGAGATAGATTCAGAAGAGGGAAGAGATAGTGGACGGGAGGAGATGGAAGACGAAATGGAAGGAAGAAAAGATAAAATGGAAAAAATAGAGAGGTTGCTGGAAGGAATGCTAGTGGAAATTAAGAGAGAAATTGAGAAGGGGAAAGAGGAAAATAAAAAAACAATAAGGAGACTTGAAGAAAAAATAGAGGAAAGCATGTAAAAATGGGAGCAGTAAGAAAGGAGACTGGAGGAGAGAATTAAGGAAGTAGAGAATAACGTAGATGAAATAGGTAAAATAAGGAAAGATAAAATGGATAACGAAAAACAAGAGATATCGAAGGTAGTACTAGAAGAAATAAGGGGAGCGCAAAAGGGGGAGGAAGAAGACATGAAAAGGAAGAGCATTGAAGGGAAAGTCAAAAAGTTATCAGAAAAAATAGAGAAATTGGAAAAAGAAGAAAGAAAGAATAGCTTAGTGATAAGAGGGTTGAGAGGTGACAAAAGAAAGAAGGAGGAAGAAGCAAGAAAACTCATAAAAGAAAACTTTGAGGCAGAAGAAGGAATAAATAAGGTAAAGGCGAGGGGAAAGGAGGGAAAAGAAATCATCTTGGTAGAGATGACAAACTAGGATTATAAACAGAAAATAATGAGCAATGAGAACAAACTAGGAGGCTCTAAAGTGTTTATAGATCGCAATCTGTCCGAAGAAGAGAGATGAGTACAGGGGATAATCCGTGAAAGAGCGAAGGGGAATTGGAGCAAAATAACGTATAAGAAGCTGGTGCTGAAAAATAAAACACTTTGGTGGAACGAGGAAAGGGGGGAACTGCAAGAAAAGGATGATTTTCGGAGAGAAGGAAGAAGAGAGGAAGAGCGCGGAGGAAAGTAGAAGAAAAGGAGAGTTGGAAGAAGATACAGGTACTTTTCTGGAACGTAGCAGGACTAAGGAACAAAGACAAGGAGTTCTGGGAGCATATAAAAGAATTCGATATTGTAGGCTTAGTAGAGACATGGATAACGGAGAAGAACTGGGAATGGATGAAGGAAAAGTTACCAGCGGAATTTAGATGGAAATGTGGGTACACAAGGAAGACAAGACAAAAGGGTAGGGCGAAGGAGGGAGTATTAACTGGAGTCAGGAGGACACTAGAAGAAGAAGAGAGAGAGACAATAATGAACGAAGAAGAAGGACTAGAGATGAAAGAAAGGAAAATAAAAATAAATAGAGAAACGTGGAGGGTTATAACGGTATACTGTAACGGAAAAATGGAAGAAATGAAAAGGAAGCTGTAGGAAGAGCTAGAAGAAAGAAAAGAAGAAGTCTTACTAATAGGGGGGGATATAAGGGAAAGAAATTTAAAAGACGGGGGTACGAATAAGGAATGTAGACACATGATAGAAATGATGGAGGAAAGAGGATGGATAGTGACGAATGGAGCAGGGTGGAATGACAGAGAGGGAGAGTGGACTCCAACAAGGGGTCCACTTGTGACTGGACACAGCCACACTGACCCTACTCGCCGTAGGCAGGTTCGGTCGCCAGTTGATTTTTGTTAACCCGAAATCAACAAATCGGGATTGACCGTACCGCAAGATGAAATTGGTAGGTTTAGACGCCAACTGTTGAGGTTAGGTCGGCACAGCCCCAATGCCGATGTACGAACGTTCTTCACGATTCGCACTTGGGTGGACCATGAACACAAACAAGGGATATCACCCCTTTAATGTTTATGCGTCGGCCAGACAGGTGCAATATGTACGGATCGAAATAAACATTAGTTAATGTACTTCGATGTAATATAACAAGCCACCTGACCACAGTTGAGGACCTTCTTCATTCCCTGTAGCTTGTGATGTGGAATAAAGTTTTATTAGGGGAATAAATTACGTTAACAACTACTTATTCGAACTTCGTTCATGAGTTGTGGTACAGTATTATTCACGTTAGATTTACCTGTTTTTGTACTGGTTCAGAATTCCTTTATTCTCAATGTTAGGTGTTACAATGGAATGCGATGTTATTGGTTTTTACAACCGTCGTATATAGCGCTGGTGGTATACGCAGACGAGACGACTTAATACAAGTGTGTTCGCTACAGGTTCCGAAGCAACTGATCTCGACCTTTGCGTTTCTCGCCCTTATATACCATATCCGATATATTGTTAACTATTGAAGTTATTGCAAAATCCTTCGGTGAATATGATCATCTGTTTAATTTATTAACATTCACCGAAGCTTTTAGAGTTTTGATTGTCGGTATGGTATATAACTGAGTTTTTCCCTAACTTGTTATTATTAACAATATGCTCGGTTGTATTCCGATTTTGCTTTGTCTATTCTTTGTATAACATTGAATTGCAAAAGTTGACCGAAGCATTTTATAATTCTTCGGTTAGTTTTCTTTTAAACTGATTCCAAATGTTTAAAGTTAAATTTAACCAATAAATAAATAACTATTGCAAAAGTTGATGAGATATTTCTAAAGTATCTGAATTTATGTTAATTTTGACCGAAGCAAAATCAGAAATGTTGAACCGTTTCGGTTTAATTGCGTTTTGCGCAGTTGCGTATTCATGTCCCAACGTTCCTTTTTAAACGTATTTTCAATATATTACAATCTTTCAGTTAATTAATATTCAATTAACTTATTGTTGGGACATGATTGCCTTTCTAATGGGGAGTAAAGGGTGAACCCAAGATTTTACAATTTTATTCACATTTGCCGAAATGGTTTTGGCATATGTCTCGCCTATTTGTCATTAACAATATGACTGCTTGTTTATTGGGTGAATTTCGCTTACTTTGTCTTGACCAACAATAAGATATGTGTGTACCGTTAATTTACATCATCCTATATCTACGATTGGGTGAATGCACTGACTGCAATTATATCTTATTCATTAATTTACATTATTTTGATCTTAATTCTATGCTAACACCTTTAATGTGTTTACAATTTGTTCTTATATATTTCCATCAACGCATATATTGATATCCATGTGAGTCACATCTAATTTATAAGTGCGGGTATTTCTACGTTGCAGAAAAGTGCAGTCGCTCGCCTGTATCGACTAACTCATAGGTAAGTGCATTTTCGTTGTTGCCGAAATATGATTTACTTCGGTAAGATTCTATTACAAACTTCCATAGGTAAGGATCTCGTACATTGGTAAGTTATCGGTAAGTTAAATGTATCTAATCGCGCAATTCACGACAACTTTAATTTTAACAATTTCATTTTGTGTTTCAGGTTCTATCCCTATCATCCGGTGGCACAGCGGTTCTCTACTATGTTGTATTATTCGCTAACGCAGGTAGGTATTAAATTCTACATTGTACTTTTTCATTATCTGATAACGCGAATACAATAAATCCGTATGGGTTCAACAATGTAATTGTCCGGGAATGTCTCTTTTCGGAAGGAATAATTTTTATTCACAATACATAAACATATATATGGTAGCGTTATGCCAATCCATTCTGTGGCATAGCCCGCTAACCACCGCGCCTAGTTATATTTTCACGTTATTTATCTTATGACCAATATCATAAAATATTCACCGGCGCCACGACACGCAACAAATAATTATGTTAAATTTGGTTGGTGATACTCCGAAATATTCGGCGAATCACCAAGAATTTCCGAAATTTCAATTGGCCCAACCATGGAATTACCCCTCATTTATTCAGTTAAAACGTTCGGAGTAATTCCGCCAATTTTTCTCCTAACTGTACATATTTTGCGTCCTTAAGGAAAAATTATAAGAAATTTTATCCTACGGAATCTTCCACATGGCCAGTGAAGCGAGTCCGTGTTCGATCTCCGGCTCCTCCTCGGTAGTGGTAGGTGATTCTGCATCAAGACGTCTGGGTGAAGTTCCTGCAGCCCGGATGTACTGCTGCACACTCTGGTGGTAGGAAACAGAGTGGAGTCGGATCACCAACCGCTAGAGGTAAAAATAGTAGGGGAGGTGTTGGAAAGAAAGATAGTTAGGAAAAGGAGAAATAGGGAGATAACGGATTGGCGTGAGGAAGGAGTAAAAGGGTATAGGGAGAGGGAAAGGGAGAAAAGGATTGAAGGGGAGACGGTAGAGGAAATATGGGAGAACTCAAAGAAAGGGATAGGGGAATACGCAAAAAAAGAAAGGTAAAGTTGAAGAATAGACAATTAGGGGAGAGAGATTGGTGGGATAAGGAATGCAGGAAAAAGAAGAGAGAAGTCAAAAAAGCATACAGAAGATGGAGAGAAAAGGAGGAGGGAAAGGAAGAGTACTGGGAAAAAAGGAAAGAATTGAAGGCAATATGTGGAAAGAAGGAGAGAGAAAAAGCGGAAAGAATTCAGCAAGAAGTAAGAAATTTAAGAACAGAGACACAGGTCTGGAGATTCATTAAAAAAGAAAGAAAAAGGAGGAAAGTATTAGAAGAGGGAATCGGGATGGAAGAGTGGAGGAGGCACTTTATACAGTTGTTGGAAGGACAGGAAAAAGAGGAAGAAAGTAAAGGAGAAGTGAGAGAGAGAGAAAATGATGGGGAGGAGGAAATTGGCTATTACGAGATAGAGAAGCAAATAAACAAGTTAAAAAGAGGCAAGGCACCGGGGAAAGACGGGATAGGAGGAGAAGCTTGGAAATACAGTGAAGGCACGATGAGGCAAAAATTAAAGGAACTAATAAAAAAGGTGTGGAAGGGAGAAGGCTTTCTGGAAGAGTGGAGAGAGGGGATTATTGCCCCAATTTTTAAAAAAGGAGAAGGAAAGGACGTGAAGAATTATAGAGGAGTAACGTTATTGAGCACAGCGTACAAGGTTTACGCGGCAGTGCTGGCGGAAAAGTTAAGAGAAGATGTGGACGGGAAGAACATCTTACCAGAAACGCAGTCAGGGTTCAGGCCAGGAAGAAGCACAATGGACAACATATACATCATGCAGCACGGAATAAGTAAGAGGCTGAAAAAAGGAGGGAAAGTATTTTGTTTTTTCATGGATTTCAAGGCTGCGTTTGACAAGGTGGATAGAGGAACGCTCTGGAGGGCAATGGCGAAAGGTGGAGTAAGAAAAGGGTTAATAGAAAGAGTAAAGGAAATATATGAAAAAACAAGATGTACTGTAAAGGTAGGAGAAGAGATCTCGGACTGGTTCTGGACAAGAACAGGAGTGAGGCAGGGTTGCCCGATCAGCCCAACCCTGTTCGCACTGTTGATCGCGGATATGGAGAAAGAAATGAGAGAAGGGCTGGTAGGAGGACTGAGAATAGGAAAGGAAAGAATTTGGACATTGGCTTATGCGGACGATATTGCGATGCTGGCAGAGACAGAGGAAGCCATGGAGGAAATGGTGATGAGGATGAAGAGGTACGTGGGAAAGAAAGAAAGATGATGGTCTTTCAAAAGGGCCGAGGAAAGAGGGAAAAGAGGAAATGGTTCTGGGGAAGGGAGAGAATAGAGGAAGTAAAAGAGTTTAAGTACCTAGGCTTTGTGTTGAAGAGAAACGGAGGAAATGAAGCGCAAATTAAAGAGCTGAAGAAAAAAGCGAACGGAGTGATGAGAACAGTATGAGGATTAGGAGAAAGAAGGTTTAGTGACGACTTCAGAAGGAGAATGATGCTGTTCGACTATTTAGTAGGAGGAGTGATGTTGTATGGAGCAGAAGTGTGGGGGTGGAAGGAGAGAAAAGAGCTAGAAGGCATACAAACAAGGTATATAAAGTGGACGCTGGGACTGGACAGATGGACACCAAACTACATCGTGTACAAAGAAACGGATAGAGGAAAGATCAGAAGTAAGGCAGGGAAAAGAGCAATGAAATTTGAATCGAAAATCAGGAAAGGAAGGAAGAAATTATTAAAAGAGTGCTTGCAAGAGAAGGAAAAGGAAAACACGAGGGGAAAAGTGGAAGAGAGGGAAGAATTTCTGAGACAGAATGGGCTCAGTATAGAGAAAGCAAGAAGAATCAGTCAAAGGGGAGGAGACCTGATAGGTAAAATAGAAAGAAGAGAGTTAGAAAAACACGGACAGTGGATTTATAACAAAGTATATAGCTCAAAATACAACACCAGGTACAAGGAAATAATGATAAGTGGGAAACCAAGATACTTAAAAAGGAGAGGAGAGAGGAAGTCAAAGGTTAATAGCAAGAATAATGTAGGAACGTAGAGGAGGGGAATATGTATTGGAGAGAAGAAATGAATAGGAAATGTAGGATATGTGGGGAGGAGGGAAAGTTGGAACACTTGAGGTATCACGAGGGGGAAGGGAGGACACTAGAAATAAACGAAATGTTAGATGATAGAGGAAAAAAGAGGTAGTGGAGTGGGTAAGGAGGGTAGAGAAATTAAGAAAAGAGGTGGTAGATGGTAGGAGAAGGAGTGGTGAATGAGAGAGATTTATTTTTGTAAACCAAGTCCATACGCGAGGCCAACGGCTGTGTATTATTATTATTAAATAAATAAATATTTAATAAAATATGATATATTATAAAATAAATATAATAAAAAATAAGCAAAAATAATAGAGTAATTGTAATAAAATATAATAATTAACAATATATTTCGCAATGGATTTAGTAAAATGATTCAGTAATAACTTTAGTAATAATGATTTAGTATAAAATCTTGAAACGAATTATTACATAAAATAATTACCTACTTATCTTATCACACAGAGAGATCAGATAATAACGCGCAGTGTCTGCTGGAGTGAACGACACACCGGCTTAAGTTAAACCTCGATTAGATATTACGAGTGAGAGGACTGCGTCACCTAGTGGCAGTGACAAGTACTACTCTCTTTCAGTTTGTCGGGATTGGCATTTCTTATTTCGGCAAGGCATTTCACTTTACATTAAGGCTTTAATAATCATGTATAACTATTTAGTAATTGTTTATGATATTTAATAATTACTCCAATAACGGTTTCTATACTAATTGTTAGACATTATGCATGTATTATGCTCGTGTATGTGTGTCGACCAGTAGAGCACGAGGATGAGAGACATCTGGGCGAGGAGTAGATCCTTGTAAGTTACAATAAGAGGTACATGTGTTAAGTGAAGAAAGAGAATATTATTAATTTGCTCAAATATATATAAATAAAGTATAATTAATATAGAAGTAGTGTTTACTTAAACAAGGTAGCAGAGCGTGGGTGTTAATTTGTACACAAATTCCGGGAAAGATAAGAAAAATTACAAAAATAAAAAAAAGGCCTAAGAGGTTAGACCGGTAAGAAATTCTACAAACTTCGAGAAGCTATAAGAGGTTAAAAGCAGTGATAGATTCTAGAAAATTTGAGATAGCTCACATGAAGTGCGATGATATTATTATACCTATTTTTGATGGAGCCGACTATAAAAATTTGAAAAACGGATAATGACCTTTTTAAAGTAAAAAAGTGCGGTCAGGTGGTAGAAAGGAAAAGAAATGTGACAGAAGACCGAATTAAAGCAGTAAATTACATATACAGTGCAATAACGAACAAACAATTAGAATACATAAGTAATGTAGATACTGCGTTTGATATAATAAGAAAATTTGATGAAATGTATTTGAAAGAACTATTGCTCTACAGATTGTGTGTAGAAACCAGAGTTGTAAATTTTTAATTACCATTATGTAATGATTACTTTGACCAAGTAATTGAAAATTGCCATTATCATTACTCTGTCGCATGTAATGGTATTTGCAATGACTTAACTACTACCAGTAATCCAATTACTTTTGAATAATTACTTATAATTACCCAGAAAGTAATTAAAAGGCGTCTCGAATCTAAAGTAGTTAAAAATTCCTAAAAGTAGATAAACAGTAATTACAGCTACTTTTCTAATTACTTTCAAGTAATTGCAATTACATGGACAGTATTTGTTAAAAGTAATGATTACTCCTGATCTGGTTTCACTTCTTTAATAATTAACAAGGCTCTTACAATTCACTCCTTTATTTCTACAAGATATTTCTCTCTATTAATACGAATTACATCTCTTTATTTGTAGCTAATGGCCAGGTATAAATAATAACCATCGACCCGTTTTGTCACTAAATATACGTTTATTTACAATAAACAACAACTTCTTCGGTAATTGCCGAGGGGCAGAGCTCACAGTCAAAAATCTCACGAGATGGTACAAGAACCAACAATACGCAATGATAAGATGGTCGAGAGAACGTCGACCATGGAAACAAAAACTTAATAGATTAACCGGGCGCCACCGTCGACATCGACGTCAACGCACACGAGCATGAGCGTGGTCGCTACATATTCTTAAAACGCGACGCCATCTAAAACTTTCACCCGCCTTTCTTCCTTCATTGGTAACACCACATGATCATCTACATCACTTCCCCCCTTTGATTGCGCGGTGCTTCTTCGCTTCCAAATATACTTACATCTACGTTAAACCTAGTCTCTTAATACAGTCTCTTATTCTATTTTCACTCAGAGCTTTGGTCATAATATCGGCTTCCATTTCCTCAGATTTTACCTTTTCAAGCTTTATGATTCCTTCCTTAACTGTATGTTTCACATAGTAATATTTTCTATTAATGTGCTTCGTTCTATTAGATACTTTTTCTCTGTTTACCCAATCAATAGCTGCCTTGCTATCTGTTCTTACTACCACAGGTGCGCTATTTGCATGTCTCCCTTTTATGTTTTCTAAAATACTAATTGAAATTCCTTCATTTACCGTCCCTGAACGCGTAATAATGTTAATGGCAAACATTTCATGACTTTTTCCGTAAAGGTTACGTGAAGGTGAACATGCTGCACCTCGTTGGATTTGCTTTTTTATAGGCTATAAGACTGGCGTAGTGAAAATATGTAGTCCCATTTAAAAAAAATATGATGACCTTGAAATCTCGAAGAAAATGACCTTGAGAAAAAAATTCGGCCCATCACCGTATTGGCCCCTTCGAATAGAATATTTTTCTCCTCTTGACATTTTTTCTATCATACAAAATAAGCGATATACTTAAGGTGGTCAAGTTAGGTGAAACACCCGGTATAACAAAAGTTTAGGTTTTTGGTTTAATTAAAATTCAAGAGCCGTGAATTTACCTTCGTATGTCGATCGATAACACTTGTGTTTGCCACTATAATCTTCGAGAAGTCGACAGTAGCCAATAAGTTGTGTGTATGGCTTGCACATCGAACATGCCTCGGCAGCATGAAGGCAGCTTCTTTTATTTCCTCGAATTCAGGTATTTCACTTTCATCTTCGAGTTGTTCTGGCATGTTTGACAGTCCGTACTAACAGAAAGCGTTTACGAAATTCGATTCCTTATCAGTTATCACTGTAACAACCTTCGAAGCATCCAGCTCGTAAAACGAATGAATTTCGGCTATCATGTCCTTTATTCCTTTGCGGAATGTGTGCCCATAAATCTTCGACATGCCAAGGCTACTGACTTTCGCGTAAATTCTGCGTTCATGTGTAACGAATGGCATGTTTCCAAAAAAGCTTCTGTGTTTTGTGGACCAGATATCGGCGGTAGTGCAAAAGAACAAGTTGGAGATCAATTCGGCTTTGATTTGCTCAACCATTTGTGAGTAATGGGAGTCCAAAATTCTCATCAGCTTTGGCTGACTGGCAATACTATAGCCGGTACCAGACAACAAATCATGAAACGACTTCTTTTCAACGATGGACAATTGGAGGGTGTTGTCCACGATGAAGTGTATCAGTTTCTTGTTAAATTCGTTCCGTTCTGACAAATATGCATGTTGCTTATCGGCCTTGTTGAATTTACTATACTGTTGAGGATGTTTCACTCTTAAATGCTTCAAAAAGTTTGAAGTCACATTTTTCTTCCCACGCACTTTTTGATTGCAAGTCATACACTTCGAAACAATAATATCTTTCTTACCACGAATCTATTTTATAAAATGAACTCCAATTAGAAATGGCAACAAATATTTCATTACACATGAACATATCCAAATCCGACGCCAAGAATCACGTGGGCGTAGTACAGCCTATACAACCTGTAAGGGCTGGCTTGTTTAAATGAAGTAAAGCGAAGACGTAATGTTCGGGATAAATTGGTTATTATTAGGGCTGCTTATGCACACAACGGTTTTGGTTCCTTAAGGCAACGAAACATCTGAACTGTTCGGCGATTTAATCGGGACTGACTCGCAGGGCATCACTTTTGTGATGCCTATCCTAAGGACAAAGGTCTAACGCATCCCTCAATATGCACATAACGTCCCTTCGGACCACCCCGTCAGCTAGCCAACTCCTTTGGGCCTGAAGTGGGTGTCGCGCCGGACCCGCCATGTGCATAGTGTCGCACCAGGCCCACCATGTGCGTTAAGGTCCTAGCCGTAAGTGCCATAACTCCAGGTACCCCGACGGCTAAGCGCCGAATCGCCTTACAAACCTAACTTACTTCTTCGGGCTCACAAAAAAAATTCCATCGAAAAGGACATTTCGGCAGTTCTTTTTTTGAAAACCGACTTTTCGTGGCATTGATGTTGATTAAGCAAGATTTATCACAGAATCGTTACTGTCGAAGAACTCTGGTGATTGGCTTCCACTTTGACTCATTTTTCCTGGATATACAAAACATTTAAACCATGAGTCTCAGTCATTTACTTTTACGAACATTTCTGGCCAAATCCAGTTGATTTTATGGGTCATTAAATGAATTTTACCCTAAAAACTTCCTACAAAACCACATTAAGGGCATTGAACTGGTTTTTTGGTTGGAAGTTTTTTGATTTGATACTTACTTGGGTACACAACTAACGTTTTGTTTGCAGGGTTATGATGTTGAACTGCGTGTCTGCCGGATATTTCTAACTGCTTATGTTTGCTGGGAAATGCTATTTTTCAAAAAGTATAATGTAGATTACAGTCATGCATATTAGTTTACCAGAATACAAGATACTTACGAAGCCAAACAAATGTGACCACTGTTACTATATCGTAATACAATTTTTTATCAAATTACCACTTCGTCACCTAAATTGTCTGTAAACTTTGCACACGCACTTTCACTTTGCAATCTTATTCTAGTATTCGAACGTTCACTGGAACGTTACTACGCTAATACGCGTAGAGCATGCTAATACGGATGCTCTGCTATCGGAACATTCTATTATCCAAACACTATGTGTACATACACTTTCCTACTTGTATCATCTATTACCAAAACAAACACTCGTAACGCAGTTCACAATTCACGCATAATAGCATTGCAAAGGAAACGTGTAGTACTAAGTGTTGAAATGAAAAGAGGAATACTTCTGTTATATCTGAGGTCTCATAAACGAATTCGGTAAAATAAAAGATTGTGTAACACGGAAGACACACGTTTATTTTCGCACCACTTCTGGCTGATACCTTGTTCGAGAACCTTCTCCTCGCATAACGGTCGGCTCACAAAACTCGGTATCCGCGTAATATAAAAACAGTAGCTGAACCTATATCGCCGCTAGTTGGCATCCTAAACGTAAACGCGCTAATTCTAAATCGCTACTTAGGAAGAACATAACAACTTCATAAACTAGATAATGAAATTAAAAATATTTAAACTATTTTTGAAAATCCTTTGGAGGAAAATTCTTCTGCACATAAAAGAACAACATATTTCATTTTCAGCAAAATTTTTTTTCACTTTAAAAAGTGGTCGATTTCGTATGGAATGAGCCTATATATAGTAATGTTCCAAGGCCCAATGTGTACCAAAATCGGTGGTAAAAGTAGTTAAAAGTAATTGAAAGTAATTGTAAGGCAATAATTATTACTTTTAACAGACCGCCGACGGTACCGGGTAAATTCTGACCCGCAATGTTTTCGCCACGAGAAGGTTCACGTCTCGCTCACTCGATGCTTATATTGTCTCTACTCGCTGCAGATATACAGGGAGTTTCTATGACACTGGTCCAAACTCAAGGAGCGTATAGATGAAGTAAAAATAAGCAACTTTTAATAATATACCTGTGGTCTCTGATGATTATTGTTGAAGTTATAGCCGTTTGAATATCCACCTACAGGTAGGCAACATGACCCACATTCAGCTGCCCGAAGCGGTCAACGCTCCGTGATACGTCCTCGGCTCAGTGACGTACATAGGACACAGCTGACTAAACCTTTTTCGTTTTTACTTTTCGAGCCGAGGAAGTGTTAAAATTTTCCGAACTATTTTAAATCATCGAACTACTTTAAATCACCGAACTATTGGGGAGAAAATTACCTATTAAAAAAGTTCGACCAACTAAAATATTCGAGTACTCATAAAATTTCGAGTTACTTATGTATAAATCTTCAACTCGGAAAGTTTACATATTCCAATAGATTTCAAACTTTCGAGTTATTCGCAAATATCCGCATCATTGGTGACGACGTTTCCTGCACTAGAAAATAATTTTTCACATCGTAAATGGAAAGTAATTATTTCCAGGAAGTTTATTGCTAATAATGATAACTTAGAAACGTCCACACTAATAATTCGAGTATTTACATGTTGAATATGTATCTCCAAGTAACCCGAAAACTTACGAGGGCTCAAATATTCGAATCGCTTGAAATTTTTATTGGCTTACTCTATTCAACACGAACAATCGAACCAAATAAATTCCGAATACGTGCACATTCTTAAACACCAATTGCACTGTATACACTGCACAAAACTGTACTTATGACGATTGTTCAATACGTCGGCTCCCGACGGTCATAAACGTTTTGCACCGTTACACGATTGGAACTGCGGACACGAACGAATGATTTCATATTCACACCACCCATAGTTGTTTGGTAGTGTAAAAGACTGTGTGGCAGCTACGAAAGAGCAGTGTGTTTCTTCGCGATCTTGCGGATAGTCACTTATGTCCGCAGTTCACTCGTCTAACGGTGCGAAACGTGTATGACCATCGGTAGTTGACGTATTGAACAATCGTCATAAGTACAGTTTTGTGCATTGTATTCAGTGCAATTGGTGTTTAGGGATGTGCCCATATTCGGAAATTATTTGGTTCGATTGTTTGAGTGGAATAAAGTAAGCCATTAAAAAAGTCTTAAAACGATTCAAATATTTGAGCCCTCGTAAGTTTTCGGGTTACTTGGAGATAAATATTCAACATGTAAATATTCGAATTATTAGAGTGGACGTTTCTTAGTTATCATTATTAGTAATAAACTTCCTCGAAATAATTACTTTCCATTTACCAAGTGAAAAATTATTTTCTAATACAGAAAACGTCGTCACCAATAATGCGGATATTTACGAATAACTCGATAGTTTGAAATCTATTTGAATATGTAAACTTTCCCAGCTGAACATTTATCCATAAGTAACTCGAAATTTTATGAGTTCTCGAATATTTTAGTCGGTCGAACTTTTTTAATAGGTAATTTTCTCCTCAATAGTTCGGTGATTTAAAACAGTTCGATGATTTAAAATAGTTCGGAAAATTTTAACACTTCCTCAGCTCGAAAAATAAAGTCGAAAAAGGTTGTCAGCTGTGTCCCATGTACACGGCACTGAGCCGATGACGATCGCCGTGCCGTTGACCGCATCGGACATCTGTCGGCAGCCGAATATGGGTCACGTTGTCTACATATTGCATACTTGTAGGCGGATATTCAAACGGCTGTAACTTCGGCAATAATCATCAGAGACCACAGGTATATTATTAAAAGTTGCTTATTTTTACTGCATCTATGCGCTCCTTAAGTTTGGACCAATGTCATAGAAACACCCTATATAGTATTGTAGAAAATATATAACAGTTTCAAAATTGCATTGCATGAATAAACAATGTGTTAAGCAGCGCCTTCAAATGTATTGTAGTTTGGTCCTCTCAGAAATGTAATAATACTACGCCTAAAGGTAAATAGCATATTATTTAAAAAAATTTAATCATAAAACTGAATGAATATCTCCATGGTATGATACCTCTTAAAACATTCTGGCAAATGTAAAGCTACTTTACATTTCGTGCATTCCCACTCCGTTGCGCTTAAAATTGTATGTTTATAACAAACTTTGCACGTCCTTGTTGGATGCTTATTCCGTGGTGTCGGATCGATATTTTTTGGGAAATGAGCCCAATATTTAGCTTGGAGTCGAAGAGGTGTTTTAACTGATGATTTCCCACGCATTGTGTAGTCCGGTAATTTAACAGTTTGTAAAATTGCCTCTGCTATATGTATACGGTAATCGGGAATTCGGGAATTAAAAGTTTGTGGAAACCCGAACGTTAGAACTGATTCAAGCTGGGTACAGCCCTCGAAAGTGTGTTAATTGGGAATTCGTGAATAAACCCTGACCATGCATCACCACTCACGGTCAATCAACAACTATATTTTGTTGCTTGTTGGTGAGACTCAACAATCCAATAATTACAATATGTGTATCGCTAACACTTCTAAATATTCATCAAAACTTGAATGGAGGAAAATTCGGAGTAACAATCTCAGGGTCGGAGGTCAGATAAAAGCACACACTTTTCTTTCGGAATCTCTCGAAGGAAGAAGGATCGCATCGAATCTTCCTCTAGTCGGCACATGGTAGGAATCCCCACCTATGCCTCCCACATCTGTTTGCGGCGTAAAGAGATACGACGTACGCGAATTACGTCATGCGTCGCGTCGATCTCCTTATTTCCGAACGAAACCGGCGCTCGTGGTATCGATCGGTAATCGCCGCGTGATGTGAGCATCATCTCTCAAACAAGCATAAGTCTCCCTCTTTTGACTGTGAATTGTTTTCTGCATAATATAGGTATTGAACAGAGCCATATCTGATATGTAAAAGAAAAGCTTTCGGTATCCTTGCATGACTTTTCTCATGATTGGGAAACAGGCTAACATCTGATCTTGATGATCAACTGGACCCACACCCTTGTTATATTCTACGTTACATTTCGGCTTCATTACTTTCTGTAATTGTTTGTTTGATTGCTCGACGATCTCTACAGTTTTGTGTTTTGTGGAGATCATATACACGTCGCGCTTGTCCTTTCATCGCAGAACTATCAAATTATTGCAACATCTCCATACAAATTCTCCTTTTTTCAAAATATGCGTTTGCACGTCTTGTGGTATATTTTTCCTGTTCTTGCGTACTGTCCCGATAACGTTTGTCTTTTGCTGGTGTAATTTTAGAAACAGGTTGGGTGAAGAGTACCAGTTATCCAGGAATAAATTACATCCCTTGTTTATTATAGATTTTGACAACTCTATCACAACGTTCTCCGCCGCACTATCGTTTCGATTAATTTTGTCCTGGCCGGTATATATTTTAAACCCGTGACAGAAACCTGTACTTGCCTCGCATAATTTGTAAATTTTTATTCCAAATCGTGCTCTTTTTGACGGATTGAATTGTTTGTACGTTAAACGCCCTTTATATTTCATCAAGGATTCGTCTATGCTAACATATTCATTGGGCGTGCAAATTTGTTTAAATTTTTTATTCCAAGAATTAATCTCTTGCGATCTTATCTTGCGAAGTCGGTCTTTACTATCAACAGTTTCATTATCAGAGAAATGTAAAAATCTCGAAATTTGCCGAAATCTCTTAAAAGGCATCGTTTGTCTAAATATTGGCGTTTCTAATACAGGTCTTCTAGTCCGATAAAGTTGAATATTTGATTTTTTCACTCTAACCCATCAATACAATACAAGTGTCGTCCACATACCGTCTTTTACGCTCGTTGTGAATTGTCTGATCTGCGAAGCGATTTGTTTCCGTAACCAGGATTTCCCAAAACTTGTTATCAAATGTAATAAAGAATAGGTCTAATATTCTTGGATTGTCGCTTAACTTATTTAAGACAGACGCTTTTATTCCATAATGTTCAGAATACTTCCAAACTATTGGTGTGTTTTGTCGCGATCGTAACGGACAAAAAATCAGTCCGCGAGCTCGGCTTGTTATGTTTAAATTTGGCCCAAGTCTAACTAAAGTTTGGTCACGAGTCTGACTCGCGATATTGATGTTTGGGCCAAAATCTTCATCGCGAGTCTGACTCGCAAAAGTACGGGAAGGGGTTAATTCAGAAGTAGTGTTTACTTCAACACTAATATTGGGTTGTTACACATTCATACAGCTATGGTTACTGGCTACATGTGGAATATTAAGTACTTTGCAATATTTTATGGTTAAACAAGGAAAAAAATAAATATTACATGAGCGGGTCGTACCCGGGCGTAACATCACTCCACTTGAAAAGAAAATACTACGCCATGCTAGCATTTTGCATTGTGCAATCGTGAAGTAATAGTCTTAAATTATTATAATTACGAGTACGACGTAGCGGAGGGAGGACCGGTGATGGTGAAGAAGAAGATACTAATGACGCTGGCGCTGGCGGAGCCAAACATCATGAATTTTCTCCACAACTTGGAGCCAGCGTTTTCGGACATTTTGTCGAGTGTGTCTTCATCGAAGAGTCCGTACATGGATACCGTTCCTGGCGGGATTTCCTTGCCTATGGCTCATCGTGCTAGTGTGTGCAGCATGGAAGGTTTTTCAACCGGGAACATGATGTGGTCTCTTACACGATGCAAGTCTTGTGGTGTGTATATGCTGCTTGTGGCGAGTAATGCGGGGCTCATGTATTTTCAGTTGGCTTTCGTGAATGGCTGTATCGTGACGGGGATGATGGTCTGTACCAGTTGCGGCGTCAATTTGTACCATTCACCGTGCAGTTTGTAGATGGCAGGTAGCAAGTTGTTGCAATCTCGTGGCGTGTCAGCGCGCAGGAGGATTCTTGTCTTTGGTTGGAGGAAATGGGTTTGATTCCATACCTCCACTGAAAGTTCATGATAGCACTGGGCGGATGGCTTCACCTTGCACTCTACGGGTACGCATTTCACTATGGGGATCGCCACCCCAACAGCGACTGCTGGGTAACCCGGGCGCTTCATTAGGGAAAAGGCCATCTCTTCTGGTAAGATGTTGGCGAAGGATAATGCGTTCTTCATCACTTGCTTCTCTAAGGCGCACTTTTGAGACATAATATCGTGGTATAGTTGTAACATTTGCGTACGGATGTGTTTTTCCACATATACTAATTTAGAGTTCACATACATGAATATGTCTAAATTGTCTATAGAGATACGCTAGCGAATTCTGGAAGTCTGGTTGCGTTTGATCTCGAGGAGAAACAGCTTCAGGTGCTCAATTTTGATGTGGGTGTACCCGCATCAAATTCACTTCCGATTTCTTCGTGAGTGCGAAGATTGTCTCCTTGACAATGTAAGGGTGGTGACTGTGTAAACAATAGGCATATCGTCGTTGGCACTCGGTGAGATCTTGATTGAACTGACACGAGTCTATTGGCTATATAAATATATATGTGCAAAGTTCACTTTGGGGACCCAGTCTAAAAGCTATTCAGAACTCTTAAAAAATGAATTATATATTATATAAAACCAAAAGTAACCCGAACTATACGTTTTTTGTGAAGTTTTTCAAGAAATACAAACTAATGTATATTATGAGACCACTCATTCAAAGTTGCTTTCGAGGACTTGTATATATTTCCATTAAACGACAGCTATGAGGACATGTACATCAGTAAATACACATGTGAGGACATAATGGAAAATAAAGGTAATACGGGAAAGCGAAACAGGACTACGCTGCAATTTTCGAAGAAAAGAGCGATTTTTACAAAAACATCGATAAAAAACCATATGCTTTGGTATGTATTTCACTGTAACTTATAACATTTATTACAAAAATTACTTTTGGTAACATTATTATTAAATCTAATTTTTTATGCAAAGTAACAAAGTTTTATATTTTTAGAATTTCGATAAAAAACAAAGAATTTTTTTCGGTTTCACAACAGCGCATGTAATGCTTTCTAAATCATACATATCACGAGCAAACCATTTTTCATTTCAACATATTAACGCATTATGATACGTTAATGGACTTTTAATAGACAATTTAAAAAAATTGTTTCTTCATGCATATTAATAAAAAAAGAAAGATATATTTTTCCATTATAAGAAAACAAAAACCGGAAACAATTTATATTTGTTATTATTAATTATTTTTTTCTGTGTCTAATCTCAATTACGGTATTTTACGTTAAAAGAGCTTAAACTTTTCTACAAAATGCAAAACGGATAGCTTAAAAAATTTTTTTGTTAATAAAAAAAACAAAGATACATTTTTTTAATCGCAATGAAAAGGAAACGCAAAACAATTTTCATTTATCTATAGACATTTTTCTTTTCTGTGTATGAAGCCATGATCGCAATTGCGGAACAGTACGGCCTCTCAAACTGTCGTTCGCAATAATAACATCCTGCATTTCTTTCCCGGATGGAAATTTACCACTTTTTAAGTGAAGTTCAAAAGCTGATAATACAACAGTTCGTTCAACATTTGACCATCGTTTCGGAGTCGAATTAATCATAATAGATCTTTGAAATGATCGATTATACCCCAAGCTGGAATAATGATTGCTTGATACTTGAACTGTGATCTCTTTATCACAGTCGTCAGATTCATCTGACGGATCATCAAAACCTTGTGCTGTATTCAATATTTTAGAAATTTTTACAATGTCAGTTTCTAATACTGGTTGACGGTATATTTCTTTGTGTATTTTTTCATGATGACCCATGAAATTTGCAAGATCAGATACTTGACCGTCAGTAAGATTTAAATTGATGCATTTTGTAGCAATATGTTTGCGAAGCTGTGTTCCGCGCAAAGCGTTTGGGATTTCTGCGCCACATTTAATTGAATATTCCCTCATCAAATTGCAGGCTCGAAGATATCTACAGCGATCTTTATCATTTGATGGTAATCCAAACATATACAAATTATGTTGTGGTACACCCGCGTTCTCCCTATGTTCAATTATCAGATTTAAGCAGTCTAACACTTCCTTGTCAATCAATACTGGCACACCGCGACCAAGTTTTCCACGAATTTCAAATCGGACATATTTTCGGGCCAGCTTTTTCCCTTCTTCTGACAGCGCGTTATAGGCTTCTTTGGCTGCCATTTGATCAATGCCGCGATAACTAGAAAAGTCATCAAGATATCATCTTTCGATTTCACCCGGTCGACGACGATTGAAAATTTGTAATGACAGCAACGTTGTTTCGGCTAGTTTCTTCCATGTATGATAAGAAAATATTTTTGTCAGGTCCGAAAAATACTTGCATCGTTCAGTTTTAACGAACGTACGTATGTATTTTATTCTTTTTTTTTAAATTTGCTATCATGCACCCAAATATAAGAAAGTATGATTTTGAAATAAGTCGGAATTTTTTTTTTCTAAAAAAGAATCGTTTTTGTTAGAGCATCATCTTCATTTTCTGCAAATTCTGATATCGTAGCCTAACTATCAAAAGCATTCAATGACGTAACTTTTTGTAATTGCTACATCGCGAATTGCAATAATTAAGATATTTAGAATTAATATCTGATAGATTAAAATTGGATTCCATCGGTGAACCATAACAGTTTATTAAAATGTCTTCTTTGTTTCAAGGCTGGGCTCACTGTTTTTTCAATGAGCAATAGACAATGGTAAGCCAGTAGTGGCCATTTCTGTATATTTTCCTTTCTTATTCTTTTCTATTTGAAAATTTCGGCGAGAAGTGTTGGAAACGAACTTCAATTCCAATATACTGATACTTGAAGGTTTTATCTATGAAGAGGAAAGGAAAATTAATGAAAAAGTTAAGAGACATGTGACCTCATAAAAATGCTAAAAGGATAATGTGGATAATGCTAATGCTAATGATAAAAAGGATAATGCTAAAAGGATAACACATCACTCAATAAGTCCCCGGTCTGACACATATATGACACCATTGTTGACAGACCCACGTGATTTCTGGGTAGTACTAACCTTCAAACAGTACGTGTCAAAATTTCATGGCATTCTGAGCGTTAGTTTAGAGGTTACAGTCGTTTTAGTGACCCCAGTTTTGTAATTTTCAAGACAATGGATAAAAAGGAATTTCGTGTGTTGATTAAACACTGTTTTTTGATGGGGAAAAATACTGTTGAAGCCAAACAGTGGCTTAATAAGCATTATGGGGATTCTGCACCAGGGAAATCAACTATAATTGACTGGTATGCTAAATTTAAACGCGGTCGTACAAGCATCGATGATGCTGAACGTTCTGGTCGCCCAAAATCAGCAGTTGTTCCGGAAAACATAAAAAATGTCCACAAAATAGTTTTAAAAGACCGTAAAATAAAGTTGCGTGAGATAGCTGACACCTTGAAGATATCAGAAGGTAGTGTCTTTACAATTTTGCATGAAAATTTGGGCATGTGCAAGTTGCTTTCGAAGTGGGTGCCGCGTTTGCTCACACCGGACCAGAAGCAACAACGCGTCGACGACTCAGAGCGCTGTTTAGAGCTGTTCAAGCGAAATAAAAAGGATTTCTTGCGTCGATATGTGACAATGGATGAAACATGGATCCACCACTACACGCCTGAATCAAAAAGATCGTCAGCTGAGTGGACAGCAGCCGGTGAAAGTCGTCCAAAGCGACCAAAAACTCAACAGTCGGCTGGCAAGATTATGGCATCCGTATTTTGGGACGCGCATGGAATTTTGTTCATCGACTATCTTGAGAAAGGCAAAACTATCAATAGTGAATATTACGTGGCATTGTTGGATCGATTGAGTGCAGAAATCCAGAAAAAACGGCCCCACATGCAAAAGAAAAAAGTGCTGTTTCACCAGGACAATGCCCCGTGTCACAAGTCGATGAAAACAATGGTCAAATTGAATGAATTGCGCTTTGAATTGCTTCCCCACCCACCGTACTCTCCAGATTTGGCCCCCAGCGACTACTGGCTTTTTGCAGACATGAAAAAGATGCTCCAGGGAAAGAAATTTGGCTCAAATGAAGAAGTGATTGCCGAAACTGAGGCCTATTTTGAGAGCAAAGACGAATCATTTTACTTAAAGGGCATCGAAAAGTTAGAGGAGCGTTGGAATGAGTGTATCACTCTTGAAGGAGAGTATGTTGATGAATAAAGTGGAATTTCTAAAAAAAAATTTGTTTTTCTTAGTTAGACCGGAGACTTATTGAGTGATGTGTTAATGATAAAGGAAATGCTAAGTGGCCCCACAGAAAACTTTGGAATATTTGATAAAACTGTCAATTACGATTTACTGTCTGAAATAATGAGTCTTAAAATGATATAAATTACAGAATGTTACTTCAGGGACAAAGTCCTCGTATGTTAACTGGCAGTACACAGTCCTCGAAATCAACATATGATAAGTAGTAGTATACTTTAGGGACTGTCCTCAAACCCTACAATCCGTTTAAAGTATTTATGGACAGTCCCCGAAATAGCCAGAAGTCCTGAAACTGTACTTTTCATCGGTAAAAAAGGCCTCACAGTATCCTTTGCATATATATATATATTTATTTGCAACAAGAACAATTTTCTTTGGGAATCGCTAGAGGGTGTCAGTAAGTGTCTCCATCTTTGCTGTCGAGACACGCACCTTCGTTTACGTCACAGTGTGTTCCTGAGTTCAAGATGACTTGTCAGGAAAAGAGTTTTACCGGTGCTTTGTACCTGCGGAGTGTGATTTTTACTGGTGCCAAGACGAAGACGTTACTCCACGCGCCGTCAGTTTCGCTGTATTGAGTTCCGGAGCATGTTCCGTCCCTTGTCACAGATCCTGCCAGGGTGATGCTACGAGTCTGTTAACAAAACCCTTCGGCCTGAAGGAGACAGTACTCGTATGATTTTATTTTCGATGGGTGCCACGCGTGTGGTCACGCCAACCCGCCCGCGTAAAGAGAAGAGGAGCGTTTTTCGTTCTCGATAATTTTCTGCGGACGGCAGGTCTCCCTGAAAGCCGGCAAGTCCGACTAGTCAGCCCCCGTAGGGTCGGGGGAAAGGGTGATTCGGTGACTCGAATTTCGCGGTGAGATAGGACCCAGGGTCCAAATAGTTGGAGAGAGAGAAAGGCGAATAAGTCGAAGACTACGACTCTTTAAGTTACAATAAAACCAAAAGGGGAAACCAAAGTTTTCTCGTTGGGATTGTTTTGGCTAAAAAGATCTTTTTACAAGAATACGTTAGATACGTAAAGGAGTACTATGATAAAGTTTAGGTTTTTTTAAACCAAAGTTTTCCCGTCCGATTTATTGATTATTCCGGGTTCTGTACACTTAAGTTCGATTCACATTAGGCATTCCTACAATCTCGGGGCTGCTACAAATTAGTGGGCCGCCGTAATTCACTTAGCGTACCTTAATCGGACGGGTCTACGATTCCCTTATCCGTTTGCGGAGTACTCAACTCGCTACTCCCCCTTTTCCCGTACAAACTCTAAGAATAGGGCCCTTTGTAATTCCCTGGGTTACCTACTTTCCACATTTGCTACCGGGAAACTGAAGAATTTTTGCAGGAAAATATACCGCCAGGTACGGAACTTCCGGACCCAAACCAACTTACCGCTCGCAATTACTTTAACCTGCCCTCTACCGGTATGCAAGGCCGCGGCAACCCGTCTCGCAACGATAGCCTCGTACCGAATACCGTGTCCCTTACACAAGGGCAATGCACAGCGCCGATGGGTCCCGATGGGACCACTAAAATTAAGCAAACGGGAGATTTTCCGGCGGGAAGGTGGCTTTCGGGCGGATACCCCTGCCTTTACAAATGAAATCGGATATCAGGGCAAAACTCACCAGCCGAAGACACTGGAACTGTCCGTTATGTTCTAGTTATGCCGCTTCCACCCACTTAGCACAATTATTACTATGGTATCCAAACGAATGACCTACTCGCTCGCGAAAGAGAGTCTGCCTGCTCCGGTTTGAGGAGCGACCTGCGGTATGTGGTGCAAGGCAGTCGCTAATTGGTTCCTAGGAAGGAACTAATTTTCTGATTGCGGAGTAAACGAGTGGTCCCTTGGCGGTTTAGTATCAGCTCGGTCGTGGGTCGTGCTACGGCTAATCATCTCCGCCGGATTTCGGAGTACGAGGGGATTACCCCTTTAAAACGAGGTGGCGGTAATCCTCCATACGAAACCCTAGGACCCCTTGTAACTGGTGGATGCTGATTTTGGAAATCAGGTCCGGTCGCCAGCTTGTTTGCTTCTAGCGAAATAAGCAAACACTGTAAGTTGGAGGATCCGCTCCGTGTCTGGACCAAACTCCTCCAAGGTGTTACGTCTCACGATGTCCTGATGACGGCTGTGGACGTGTTCAGATTCTTCCCCAAGAATCTTACAAGTGCATAGGCACTGTGGAGTCCACCAAGTACCTTGCGTGTTCTTTGCTATATACAGGGTGTTTCTGTGACACTAGTCCAAACTTAAGGAGCGTATAGGTGAAGTAAAAACAAGCATCTTTTATTAATTTACCTGTGGTCTCTGATCATTATCGTCGAAGTTACAGCCGATTGAATATCCGCCTGTCTGTAGGCAACGTGACCCATATTCAGCTGCCGACAGCTGCCTGATGAGGTCAACGTCACGGCGATCGTCATCGGCTCAGTGGCGTATACATGGGACACAGCTGACTAAACTTTTTTCCTCTTTATTTTTTCGAGCCGAGGAAGTGTTAAAATTTCCGAACTACTTTAACCCTTTTAGCACTGAACGACGATATATCGACGATATACGACGATATTACGACGACCTTATTATATTCATCACAAGAGATCTGTGTTTAAGTCTAACTTCATAAAATGTTAAAATGGTTCATAGTCGATGCAACACAAGTGAAAAAATGTTTATTAGATCAACTTTTTGTTATATCCTATGTTGTTTCTTGCCGAGATAAGGTAGAATAGAATAGAGATAAGATAGGAACGGGACATGGGATATCCCTCGGATATCCGTCGACACGAGATAGTTTCTTTGGACCGTAATCGCAATCTTTACGATGTTTGCGATAGTTATCAGAAAACTCTAACAAATGATTGCAAAAATTGCAAATGATTGTAAAACAACAAATGATTGCAAAATGCAATGTCTATACACTATACTACCAGATATATATAAAGCGATGATTTTTTTCAAACGATGATTTTTTCTATATGCAATTACGTTTTGAAAAAGAGAAATTACTTTGTACAATTTTCATGATGTCTTATATTTATGTATCTGTATCTGTATCTGTATTTATTATAGTGCCCTTGCGGGGTACACTAGGGACTCCCGCTCCCTTTACAATTCCTTATCTTATTCGCTTTTTACTCTACTTATTATTAATTCTATTCACATGGTTTTATCGCTCCTCTCCTCCTTCCTTCCTCTCTCTCCCTCCTTCCCTCGCCCCTTCCCTTCTTCTTATCCATTCCTTCATCCATCCCTCCCCCTTGCCTTCTCCGTCCAGAATCCTTTTGATTTTCTCCCCTATACCCTCCTCTTCCCTCTTTTCCCCCTTTTCCATTCCTCTTCCACATCCCTCTAGCACGTGCTCCCATCCCTCTTCCTCCCAACCACATATCCTAAATTTCCTCTTTTCTTCCTTTTCCCAGTACCTCCCTTCCCCCATTTCATTCCCCAGCCTAAACCTAATTATCCTTCTCCATTTTTCTTCCTTCCACCCTCTCTCTAGATAACCCGGTATCCCCTCTGTTGTTACCTCTTTATACCATTTATTGTATCTCGATTCCCTTATTCTTTCTCTTCTTTCCCTTCTCTGCTTCCCTTTTTCCCTCCTTTCTATTTCTCCATAATCTATTTCTCCTTTTTCCCTCTTTTCCTCTATTTCTCCTACCTCCATCCCCGATTCTTTTATGAACGCTTCCCTTTCCTCTTCCCATCCTTTGCTCTTCCCTCCTCCTTTTCTACTCCTCCTCACCACCAACTCCCAACACTTCCTAGCCCATTCGCTACCTCCTCCTCTTCTCAACCTTTCTTCGTATCCCCATGCCCTTCTTCCTGCTCTAATTTTTAGCTTATCCCTTTTTAACTCTTCTCTTATCATGTATCCTGGTGTTACCCAGTCAACTCCCATTGTCCACCTCAAGTACCTTTCCTCCATTGTTTCCATTTTTTTACGTTCCCTCCATCCCCATATTTCCACCCCGTAACTCATGACTGTCCAAATTAGCGTGTCGAACAGCCACACCCTTCTCTTCCAATCTTTTCCGAACATCCTTTTGCCTAGTCCCCATACCTGTCGCATCACTCTTCCCGTCTTTTTCACTCTGTCCTCTATATGCCCTTCTTGCCTCCCATTTCTTTGCAGCACATATCCTAAGTATCTAAATTCTTTTACTTCTTCTATTTTTTCCCTACCCCATCTCCATTCTATCTTTCTGTCCTTTCCTCCTCCCCTCCTAAATCTCATTACCTTCGTCTTCCCTATGTTCACTTCCAGACCTTTCTCCTTTACGTATTCTTTTAAAACCCTTAACATAGCCTTCATGCTATCCTCCTCCTCTGCAATTAGGACTATGTCGTCTGCATAAGCTAAAGTATGTATTTTTCCCACCCCTTCTATTCTTACCCCTCCTCCTGCCTTCGCTATCTTTTTCTCTATATCAGCTATCAGGCAATTGAACAGCATTGGGCTTAACGGGCACCCTTGTCTCACACCTCTTCCAGTCCAGAATTTTTCACCAAGGCTATCTCCCACCCTTACTCTATTTACCGTTTCTCCATATATTTCCCTTATTCTTTCTATTAACCCCCCATTTATGCCTTTTTCCCCCATCTCCTTCCATAACACCGTCCTATTCACGCTATCAAATGCTGCCTTAAAATCTACAAACAAAGCTATAACTTTCCCCTTCTCCTTTTCTATCCTTCTTCCCACCACACAATTTAATACATATATGTTGTCTATTGTTCCCCTTCCCTTCCTGAACCCCGTCTGCCCTTCCGGTAGTATCCCTTTTTGTTCTATTTCCTTCTGCAATCTTTCCGCCAGTATCGCTGCATATATCTTATACATTGCCGACATTACTGTTACACCTCTGTAGTCCTTCACGTCTTTTCCCTCTCCTTTTTTCTTTATTGGCACTATTATTCCCTCCTTCCATTCTTCTGGCCAGCCTTCCCCATCCCATATCTTCTTACATATTTTCCACATTCCTTCTTTTACCCCCTCCCCTGCATATTTCCAACTTTCACCTTGTATTCCATCTACCCCTGTTGCCTTTCCTGTTTTCAGCTTCTTCACTGCTTCTTCGAATTCGCTCCTTTCTAGTTCCTTTTCTCCTTCCCATTTTTTTCCTTTTATTCTTTTTCCTCCTGTTATTATCCTCTCTTCCATTCCTCCTAGAGTTTCCTTGAAATATTCACTCCATTCCTCTATCTTTATCTCTTTACAAATACCACCTTTTCTCTTTTTTCCTTTCTTCAAAATCTCCCATACCTCTCTGTCTGTCCTTGCTTTCCCTACCTCTCTCATAAAATTTTCTCGTTCCTCCTCCTTCTTTCTTTCACACATCTCTTTGTACTCTTTTTTTCTCCTTCTGTACTCTTCCTCCTTTCCTTGCCCTCTTCTCCATTCCCTTAATCCCTTTTTCACCTCTGCTCTCATTTCTTTGCAATCTTGGTCCCACCATCCCTTTTTCCTCCTAACCTTCTTTTCGTTTCCTCCTTCTTCCTCTTCCTTCATTCCTTCCTCTACCCTCTTCTTTAATTCCCTCCATATGTCCTCTACTTTTTCCCCTTCCACTTCTTCCATTGTTCTTTCTTTATGTTTCTCTATCCTTTCTCTATTCCATTCCTGTCTTCTCCCTCCTTTTACCTTCTTTTCTTTTTTCTCCGTTTCTTCTCTCCTTTCTCCTTTTATGCTCACTACCAGTGGGTGGTGGTCCGACTCTACTTGCTCGCCCACTACCATTTCTTCTATATCTTCCAGCGTCTCTCCCCCCACCATCACATAATCGATTACCGTATTTCCTCTTCCTCCTGTATATGTAAATTCTCCTTGTTCGTCTCCCTTTATTCTTCCATTTAACACCTCCCATCCTAGCTCTCCTATTCTGCTTCTTAGCTTCTTCCCTTGCTCGTTCATTTTCTTATCCTTTGACCTTCTCCCTTTCCCTTCTCCTGTTTCCCACTCTCTCCCCTCTTCCTCTTCTTCTTCCCCCATCCTTGCGTTGAAGTCCCCTCCTATTATACTCTTACTTCTCTCTCCCTCCTTTTCCTCCATCCACTCTCTTAGGTGTTCCATTTTTTTTCTATATCCTTGTTTATGTAGACTCCTATTACTTTCCATACTTCCTTTCCCATCCTTATCATCCCTTTTATTATTCCCTCTTCCTCTTCATCTGCTTTATTCCATTCTTCTGTTGCTATTTCCTTTCTTGCGCCCATCAACATCCCTCCTATTGCTCGTCCTTTCTTATTTATTTTTTTCGCTCCTTGCCTGATCCAAACATACCCCTTTGGTAGCTTCCTCTCTATTTCCTCCTTTTTCTTTTCTTCCATCCACGTCTCCATCATCACTATTACGTCCCATTCCTTGATGTCTTCCCAGAAACCTTCTCCTTTACCTTTTATCCCTGCCACATTCCAGAAACCTATTTTGTACCCCTCTCCCTTTCTCCTCTTACTCTTTGGCTTCCCTCTTCCTCTCTTTCTTTCCCTTTCCTCCACCTCTCCCTCTTTGCTTATCTTGTTCTCGTTTTCCCTTTCCTTCCTCCTCTCTTTTCCTTCCCTCTCTAGTTTTTTAACTTCTCCTCTTTTTCATCCCACTTCCACCATCTTCCTTCTATGCATATCCTCCCGTATTTCACTTCTACTTTTTTCCCTTCCTTCCTATGTTCCCATGCTATTTGTTTTATCTTCCATCTCATCCTTCTCTCTTTTTGCGTTAGGTCATCCAATATTCCTTCCTTTCCTTCTCTTATGTTTCTTTTCCCTATCATTACCTTTCTTTTATCCTCTATACCTCCTAATCTTACCCACATCATATCTTTTCTTATCCCCCTCACCTTTTCCACCTTCACTTTTTCTTTTACTTTCTTTTCTAGCCATTCTTCCATTTCCTTTTCCGTCATTTTTTGTTTCCCTTCCCAATTCCTGATGATTCTATTTTTTCTCCTATTCTCTCTATCTTGTAATTCTTCTTTCCATTCCATCCTTTCCATCATCTCCTTTATTTCCTGTATCTTTCCTTCTCCCGCTCCTTGCTCTCTCTCTCCTTTTACGTTTTCTATTCTCTTTTCCACCTCCGTCACTCTTACTTCTAGCTCTTCTATTTTCTCTATCTTCTCTGCCTTCTTTTCCATTTTATCTAGCCTCTCTTTCCATTCCTCCTTTTCTTTTCTCCATCTTTCTTCTCTTTCTTCCATTTCTCTCCTGATTTTCCCTATCTCTTCCCTGAGCGTCTTACTGCTCTCTTTTCCTACCTCTACTATCAGTTCCTTTATTTCTCTTTTCATTGCCTCTATCATCTTCTCCACCTCTCCCTTTCCGCTACTTCCTTCCTTTATTGGCGACCTTTCTATTATCCTACTCTTTCTGAATATTATCTCCGCTCTCTCTGCTTCTTTCCCCTTTTCTTCCTCTTCCTCTTCTCTGTCCCTTTTTCTCCCTCCTTCCATGAAATCCTCTATCTTTCCTAAGCTCCCGCTTCTTTCTCTCATCCAGCTATCTACCTTTTTTGGCCTTCCCCTCATCTTTTTCTCTTCTGCCTTCTCCTTTTCCATTCCTCTTCCTTCCCCCTCCTCTCCTCTCTTCTTCTCGAGCCCTTCCATTTTGCTCTACTTTATCAGCCTCCTCTGTCCTCCTGCTGTGGCTTCCTATTTCTCCTGTAGGTGTCTCTTCTTTCCGCTTATCCTGCTTGCTTGCTCTCTTTCCCTCCCTTTCTTCTAACCTCCAAAATTTCTGTTCTCCTTCCGTTTCCCTTCCTCTTTTCTTACACCTTCCTTTCCTCTGCCTTTACCACTCCTACTTCGCCACCTCACCACCTTTCTTCTCACCCTTACTTTCCACCCTTAACTTCTTCCTTCACCTTATTCTCCTTAACTTTCTCTCACGCTCACTTCTACACGTCCTTTCACCTTGCCATTATACCGGAAGTCCCTACATGTTTTTTAAATATTTTTTTGAATATTAAATACATATTTTTTCAAAATTATTTATATATCAAATACATATTTAGCAAATATCTATTGTATATTCTCCAAATATCTATATTATATTCTCCAAATATCTATATTATATTCTCCGAATATTTAAATAATATTTTCTGAACATTAACTGTACATTTTTTGTACATATGTACAATATTTAGAATTAATATTTTTTTCATATTAAAAAGTGTGGCTAAAAAAACATTTTTTCAATATTTGAAAAAGATATTTAACCAATATTTTTGTGCTACTAGGGCATTGCAGCTTCCGACACCGAATACTACAATGACGAAATAGATAAGTTAAGAAATGATAGTCTTAAAATCGCCCATCTTGTAAGAAACCAAACCACATTCCTCATTGACCAATTAAAATCAAAAGTAAAGATATTTGAAACTCTTCCAGGGCAATACCGTATTATTAATAATAATTTCAAATTAATCGGCAATACAACAGAAATGATCAAAACCAAAATATTGATGAATTGCTATATGAATGTACTTTAATATATGAAGATCTAAAATTTGAAATCGTCCAACTTACTAACGCTCTTGTTGATGGAAAACACGGTATTGCTCACCCAGAAATTTTCAAACCAGAGTTAATCTTTAACACACTGAGAAACACATCACACACACAAGAATTTCCGGTACCCCTAAGCGAAACATTTTATACGGATTTATAAACATTTTATTTGGACTTAAGCAATTTAAAAATAGCAATGATCAAAAACAAATTAATGTATGTGATGCATATCCCATTATTTGAAGACGAAACCTATCACCTTCTGAACTTTATTCCAGTACCAATATCATCATATTTTGGGTACACGTTATACTCAATAGAACTAGAGAATGTTTTAGTAGATCAACACGGATCTAAATTTCTACCAGTTCCATTGGAAGAATACCTCGAAATTAAGAAAATTGGACAGACCAACATATTAAAAAGACATCACCCTCATTATTTGATAGAAAAAAGTAAATACTACATTCTTTCATTGATTTATAGAAAAAAATACCAAAAGTGCAAGCCTAAGTACATTAAATTAGAAGACACTCTCTATGTTCAATTGAGTTCGGAAAGAGAATGGCTAAAATATTAATGCCATTTTAAATAATGCGAGTGTGTCCTGCAACGAGCATTTGAATGTCAATAGCTCAAACAACTCGCCAAATTTAGGATATTTGTTAAAACCTTCTAAGTTTAATGGAGAAAACTGGGATGAATTTATAGCTCAGTTTGAATCGATTGCTCGAGTCAATAGATAGGAAAATTTTGTTAAGGCTGCAGCAATGTTAAATGCTCTGGAGGGACGCGCTCACTCGGTCTTAACAACTCTGGAGGACGAGCAACGGTTAGATTATGACAAATTATATGCTGTTTTGAAAAGACGTTTTTCGAAAGAGAGGTCATCGGCAGTTAGTTTTGTACAATTTCAAAACTGTTGTCAAAAGTCAGGGCAAAGTTTGCCGAATTAGCTAATGAAATCGAAAAGTTGGCGTTGCAAGCCTTACCAGAATGCCCGATAGAAATTCACGAAAAATTTTCAATCTCTCAATTTATCAATGCGATACGTAATGTGAGCATTAAAAGACAACTTTATATTTCTAATTTACAAAAATTGGAAGACGTAGTGGCTCGTGCGATGGAGATTGATGAAATCAAAAACTTTTGCATGAAGAGGACTGCGGAGAGGCAAGAGGGTTGCGATTTGATCAATCGAATTATTCAAAGAGGTTTGTAAATCAAGGAACGTACTGTAGCCGTAACGGTGATGCTTCGGCTGAACGAGTCGATTATAATTCTTGTAGCGTTGCATCCTGGGCGTAGTGATGCACGTCAGCCCTTTCCCTACGATTCCACGAGTTTGTCCAGATATATCGGTTCCGACCGTACTTTTTAGCTGGGCGCCTGGCGTTTTACGAACGCCTTTTACTTTATCACTCCCAGAAGTTAGGAGTGCAGGGATAATACTCGCGTTACCTCAGTCCCCCACTTCTTCTACGATAAAGGGGGTACACGGAGGCGTCGGGGTTCACCGACCAGGGGAGGAATACAACCCTAACGTAGGGACGGTCGCTACCTACGTTTAAGAGGGAGTTGAGGTTGTTGACTTTGTTTCACGGGACCATGGGACTCTTTCAACACATGACACATTCAACACATTCAACACATTATCTTTATTTCTCGTGTCATTTTTTTGTTTGGAACAACCCCCCGGGATCGTACCTTCTACCAACCCTATCTTCGCACTCACTCACTCACACACCCCTAGTGCTCTCGGCGCTTACCGCGATGTCGCCGGTTGTTCGCCGGTTACTCCTCCTTCCGCCCAGGCCCTTCTCGATGGGTCGGTCCACTCCTTTTACGTTTTGCAACGCCCTTTTTGGGACGATCTGGTCGTCCTTCCTCTCCTCAGTCGAGGGGCCAATCTCTCATATCGGGTCCCCGTATTGTCCTTCTCTCCAGTACCTTGTAATTCTTCACTTGTACCCCGAAGCACGGTCCGCGGCTAAGAGAGCCTCTCTCAACTTGGTCCTCTCCATTAATAGTCGTCCCCACGGGACCTACCCTCACTCCGGCATTGAGGTACGCAGGGCGTCTCAGGAGTCGGTAAGGTAGCGGTCGCGGCGTCGTATCATTATTGCCGCAACTGGCGGATACCACGGCCGAAGGGTGCCAGGAGGCAACCGTTGTCTTCGGTCATTGGAGTAGCTTCGGGGCTACCGGGAGGATCTTCGGGGGCGGCGGCGGCCTTCCCAACAGAGAGTCGTTCGAGGGACGCTGGTCATCTGGGATGGAGTAGGCCATCGGATCTTCGCACCCACCCACACACACTCACGCCCTCATACACACTTCTGTGATTCATCCCGGGGATATCATAAGGGTAGAAGGGTGACGAGCCCTCGCCCCCGCAGGGCGCCGTCACATTCTAATAAAGCGAAAGAAAGGAAAATTACATGTTGGAAATGTGGAAAGGAAGGACATACTCAGTTCCAATGTAGGCAAGGAAATGAGAACAAATTTAAGAGAAGGGATAATAGGAAAGCAAAAAACGAGCAGGGTTTAAATTGAAAGAGGAAAATTTAAACCGAGAAGTTACAGCCTCCAGAGTTGAAAAAGTGAAATTTTCCATATATAGCTCTGGGGATGTTCTTAAAGTAATAATACAGTTAATTTTGTTAAGTTGTTGTCTTGTTGCCAAAAATGTTACTTCAGTTTTGAGTAAAGTTAAAGATGTTTGTAAACAAAATTTTAAAAGAATGTACAAAATAGTTTCAGGATTGTCACCTGAATTTTCAGACTCAGGGTTCTATGTGGAAGGATCTATTGATGGAAAACCATCCAATTGTCTTGTAGGCACCGGATACTCTGTCACTCTTGTACGAAAAGATGGAATAGATGGGCTCGAAGAATTAGAAATACCTGGAGATAATAGAAAGATAGTTGGTGTAGATGGGAAAGAACCACCAGGGATTATTAAGGGAAAGAAGTAATTCGATTTTCTTTTCGGTCGAACGAGGTTAGGTCAAGAAGCATACGTAGCTGATATTGATTACAGCTGCATTCTGGGGGTAGATCTCCTCGAAAAGGTGGCGAAGCGTCCAGATTTAAAAAAGGGCATATTAGAACTTAAAGATGGCTCTCAATTATCTCTTTATAGGAATCTAAATCAACAATGGAGGAATAGGCAAAATTCTTCTGAGATTAATGAGTTTCCAATATTTCTTGAAAACTTATTCGAAAGAAGTGTCACAGAGTTGAATTCTTCACAACGGGAATAATTTCGAAGTTTATTATTGGAATTTCGGGATGTCTTCGCAAAAGATTCTGAACAAATTGGGCAGTGCGAGTTAGCTAAACATTATATTCGAACAGGAGATCATCCTCCTATTAAACAAAAACCGCGTCGTATGCCTTTGCGTAAGCGTAGAGAAGCTGCCGAAATAGTTCAAAAGATGCTGAAACAAGGGGTAATAAAGGAGTCATCGGGTCCTTGGGCAGCTCCAATCGTTCTAGTAAAGAAAAAGGATGGTTCGACAAGATTCTGTACCGACTATCGCAAGTTGAATAGTATTACGAAAAAGGATTCGTATACCTTACCTAGTATAGATGAAATTCTTGATGCTATATCAGGTTCTTCATGGTTTTCAACCATAGATTTGCAGAGTGGGTATTGGCAAATACCCTTAGCAGAGGAAGATAGTGAAAAATCTGCATTCGCAGTAGGAAATGGACTGTATCAGTTCACCGTCATGCCTTTTGGGCTATGTAATGCACCAGCTACGTTTGAAAGATTAATGGATAGGGTTTTGTCGCAACTCATGTGGAAGATTTGTTTAGTGTGTTTAGACGATGTAATAATTTATGGGAAAGATTTTGCAGACGAGTTAAGAAATTTGAAACAAGTTGTTCAACATTTGCGTGAGGCTAGGTTCTTAATGAATCCGAAAAAATGTACATTCTTCCAAACAAAAATAGCCTATTTAGGTCATGTCGTTTTTACCGAATGAATTGGCACAGATCCAAAGAAAGTGTTTGCTGATCAAAATTGGCCGATTCCAAAAAGTCATAAACAAGTGAGGAGTTTCTTGGGTTTATGCTCGTATTATAGAAGATTTGTAAAAGATTTCGCACAAATTGCTAAGCCGCTGTATAAGTTAACAAAGGAGGGTAAAGATTTCCAGTGGACTTCAGATAGTCAAGAGGCATTTAATAAGCTAAAACAAGAGTTAGTCTCTTCACCAATTCTAGTTTTTCCCGATGAGGAGAAAGAATTCACTTTAGATACAGATGCTTCGAATTACGGTGTAAGTGCTGTTCTCTCGCAAAATTTTGCTGGGCAAGAGAAAGTTGTGGCGTATTACAGCAAGCTGTTGAATAAGCCAGAGAGGAATTATTGTGCTACGAGGAAAGAATTATTGGCTGTGATTAGAGCTGTTCGTCGTTTCCATCATTACCTTTATGGTAAAAGGTTCATTATTCGTTCGGATCATAGTTCGTTACACTGGCTTCTTTCGTTTAAAAATCCTGAGGGTCAAATGGCCCGTTGGTTAGAAGAGTAAGGGCAACATGAATTCCGGATTGTGCGTAGGAGCGGTAAGTTGCATGGTAACGCAGATGTGCTATCTCGTAAACCTTGTGGTGATTGCAGATCCTGCGTTAAAGCTGGAAACCAACAGGAAATAACTATAGAGGAAGCCACTTGTAAAAGGATCCGTTTCGATAACAAGGATCAAGAAAGAAAATGGCAAGACTTACAAATGGAGGATCAAACTTTGAAGTTTATAATAGAAGCTAAAGGGCACGATCACCGTCCACTGAAGGAAGACGTGTCCATTATGGGTCCAAAGGCCAGATATTATTGGCGTATTTGGGACTCGCTACAGGTGAAGAACGGGCTGTTGTTCAGAAAATGGGAATCCAGAGACGGGCGAAAAGATACTTTTCAACTCGTGGTTCCACTGAACAAGACTGAAGAGATTCTTCGAGAAGCCCATGACTCTTCGACCTCTGGACACTTTGGCACAAACAAGACACTGGCCAGGTTAAGAAGGATTTTCTTCTGAGCCGGTTGTAAAGAAGACGTGGAAGATTGGTGCCGAGCTTGTGATGTCTGTACGGCCAAGCAAGGGCCAAAACAGAAAGGACACGGGAAGCTTCGTATTTATAATGTTGGTACTCCATTTGAACGAATAGGTCTGGATATACTGGGTCAATATCCGAAGATAATCAATGGAAATAGATTCCAAATAGTAATTATGGACTATTTCACCAAGTGGCCAGAAGTCATTCTCGTAAAAAATCATCAGGCTAAAACGATTGCACAGGTGTTAGTGTCACAAGTTTTCAGCACGCACGGTTTGCCAGGGGGGATACATACTGATCAAGTGTGTTCTTTTGAATCGAAACTTTTCCAAGAAGTAGTGAAGATACTTGGCAATAAGAAGACAAGAACCACCCCATTACATCCACAATTGGAAGGATTAGTAGAAAGATTGAATCGCACTATTCATCAATACCTGTCGCTATTTATTTCCGAGCATCAAAAAGCTAGGGATGATTGAATATCCCTGTTTCTGCTAGCCTATCGATCTGCTGAGCACGAAACTACTAAACAGACTCCAGCGAGGATGTTGTATGGTAGAGAATTATGTTTACCTTTAGAACTTCTTCGAGGAGCTGTACCGGACCAACAAGTTTCTCCATTGGGTTATATAGAAAAACTCAAAAGAATCTTCACAGACGTCCATAATTCCGCAAGGAAGAAAATCGTTAGGAATTTGGAACGGATGAAAGTCAGATACGACTCTACCTCTTCTTCAGTCGGATTGGGAAGGCCCATATCTTATTATTAAGAAAATAAATGATATCATCTACGGAATTCAACGGTCGGCAAAAGGGAAGCATAAGATTGTTCACATCAATCGGCTTGCCCGGTAACAAGGTCCAAAAATACTCAACTGGAGTAAGAGATACTGTCGACCATATTTCTGTAACAAGAGGCAAGGTACTACCGAGAAGAATGGATAATGATTCGTTTACCTTTGATCTTCCGCTCATCCATCCATCATACAACTGTTATTCAAGTTACTGTTTTTTTGTTGCTGCTTTATAGTTTTGCTGTTCAAGTTAATTAGATTTGTTAAAGAAGTTACTTTGTTACAAAACCTATAAAAGCGATGCGATCCCCTCGCCCAAGGTTTTTGAAGTGGTTTTCCCTTGGGACTCTGAGTGAATTATCGGTTTGGAAAAGACCACCATCACATACAAGATCAATACTTTTTCCAAATTCGAAGCATCCGAAGAATAAGAATAACACGGCCGGGACGTCCGTTTTTAGAGAGGGAAGCAGTGTTACGGCTGTCAAGTATGACACGAAGTTCGCAAGGATGAAGTACAGAATGAAGGAAGCTTGTTGATATCGTTACGAAGGAGTTATTGTGGATACCAGTTTGCTGTTTGTTTGTATGAGAGTTCGAGCCCGGCTTCGATACACGCCAGACGTGTTTGTCAATAAATTGTCATCTTTCTTAAAAGTG
This sequence comes from Hedychridium roseum, assembly GCA_963989215.1. Taxonomy (NCBI): domain Eukaryota; kingdom Metazoa; phylum Arthropoda; class Insecta; order Hymenoptera; family Chrysididae; genus Hedychridium; species Hedychridium roseum. The sequence continues at coordinate 4,840,637 of OZ022308.1, forward strand.
TTGTAGTAAACTCTTTTGCGATGCCTCGCGGACCCGCGCGTAACAATACTATCTAGGTCTCCTCGACAAACATAATATACCCATAGAACACCTGAAAATAGAAAGTTTAAATGAAAGGACTATATCACCAGAAAACTTAAAAAACTTGGGAACCACAATAGACGAAATAGACGCATAAATCGAACAATTGGCGCTAAAACAAAGAACTTTAATGTGGACTGAAAAGGCTTACAATATATTAGAATATATTTGATATACATCACTCGGAATCATTAGTCTCTACTTTCTCTAGAAATTAAAATTTTTAATTTTCATAATGAACCTCTTAAAGAAATGCTTCGTTTGCCAAAAACAATATATCTTTGACCATTATACCTTCGGACCCAGAAGTCATGCAATTGATAGAGCAGAATTTCGCGCCGAACCACAAGTGCGCTTCCAAAGTCCCATAGATAGTTATGAAGGGGAACCAGAGATCGAAATTACAGAATTAGAACCAGTCCGACGAAAATCGCACCACGTCCATGTATCACGTATCTAATTGCAGATGAGAGTAATTCAAAGGTTTTAGTTCCCAGAGAAAAATTGGGAGGCATTTGTAAAGGATGTCCAAAAGGCCGGATGCGTAAAGGCAGCGTATTATTCGATTCGAAATAATTATGAGGAGGACACTCCTTTTATTTTTTACCACTGCCAGCTTAGATATGGCCATCTGACTAGTGTTGCGTAATTAGTGGCGGATACTCCTTTGTTTAATTCACGCGCTCAATTTCGGCACTCGCCCTAGCAACAGACGTCTTACGGTGTTACTCGCTATGGGCCGCTACTTGCCCAATATCCGACTCGCCATCTATTACGTGTAGATCATCCCATCGATTATTCTCGGCTCTTCTCTCTCGCCTTGACTGTCGTTACGTACGCATCATAGCAATTTTCTCATTGTATTTCGTCAGTGTTAACTCAGTGTTCGGAAAATAAAAACGGTATTACTCTACTCCACCACCTACTTGTGCCAAACCAGATCATTTATTCACGTCGTACGCGACAATTATATTTTGGTCCTTATTTTCAGATCGGTATAAGTCGGTTGGATTTTCGGTTACGCGTTTCGAAACATGCGCGTGCTAACGACCATTTTTTAACTCACCAGTGTTTAGTGCTCAACTGTTCAGTTTTTTTGGTCTCCTCATTACTCACGGCAGTGCTCACAGTTTTGGACGCATCGCACTACTACGATTTGTGACTCGTGTGTGCCCTTTTGTTTGGTTTTTTCGGACTTTTTCTCGAGCTCAACAAATTAGGATAGTGCTCAACGGTCGGAAACAGCCATCAGCTCTCGTCCCTCTCGGCGACAGTTTCTAGAAATTTCCCTCCCCACGTTCACCAGGGAGTACGCTGACTGGGTCCCTTTTCGGGACCTTTTTTCCTCAATGGTGCGAGAAAATGAGAAAATTTCACTTGTGGAAAAACTTCACTACCTCCGCACCAGCTTAGAGGGAGAAGCGAAGCGGCTTATTCGCCATCAAATGAGTCTCCCGTGACTGGCGGGAGACTCGGCCTGGAAGACGCTCACTGATCGTTACGACAATAAACGGAGGTTGGTCACAGCTCAAATTGAGAAACTCTTTACAGCCAAGACCATTTCAAACCGTTCAGCAAAGCAACTATACGAGTTACTCAACTCAACTTCGGAGGCACTCACCGCCTTGGCGTCGCTCGGGGTCTCAATCGATCAGTGGAATCCAATTCTCGTACATTTGGTCACTCAACGGCTAGACTCGACTTCTCGGGAGTCATGGGAAGTAAAACTCGGGTCTTCCACTGAACTTCCCTCATTCGCCAAGCTCCAGGATCACATCACCACCAGGGCTCGTGCCTTGGAGAGCATGAAAACGGGGTCATCGGCTACCAGGAATACTAGCCGATCTTAATCGGACAGGCAGGCAACTCAACGAAGCACTCATCTATCACGGACACCTCCTCGAAGTCCACCCCTCAGAATGTCTCATGCAATCGCCACTGTGGATCCAGGCTACCCTTGTTCCATCTGCAAGGGTAGTCACTTTATTGTAATGTGTCCTCAGTTCCGTCGCATCTCTAACTAAGAGCGGAGGGACCATTTTGAATCAGCGAAGCACTGCTATAATTGCCTCGGCAATCATAGCGTGAATTTTTGCCGCAATTCCAACCGCTGCAGAGGTGTGGCAATAAGTACCACACTATGATCCACACCATCGGGCTTAGCAGCACTCAACGGTCCACAACTCAACGGACGTCTTCAACAACATCCTCGACCTCTCAAGGTCGCTGAAGGGCACTGTCATCAGCCTCATCATCGGAACGATACACTCAACATCGTCAGCGGATTCACCAATGTCGGAGGGTCCGCAATTCAAGGCAAACTCACCATCATCGGACAGCTCAATGTAATCCCAGGGTATTTCTGGCTACATACCAAACGATACTTATTACACCGTTCGGCGAGAATCGTCGAATTCGTGCGCTCATCGACCCTGGCTCGGAACTGACTCTTATGTCAGAGCTGGCAAATCAGTTGAACCTCAGAAGACAACGCTCATGTATCTCCATTGTCGGCGTCGGAGAATCCTATTCAGGGAAAACGAAAGGCGTTGTCTCGTGCCGATTGCAGTCCATCCACTCGACAGAATCTATCATCCTCAAGGCGCATATACTCGCGACGCTGATGACGACACTACCCTCATTTTCTGTGCCAGATCAAGGCTGGCTTCATCTTCGGAATATACAATTCGCTGATCCTGAGTTTCTTACACCGACAGAGATTCACTTGATCATCGGTGCGGACTTGTACGGCCAACTCATCAAGCCGCAGCTCATCAAAGGGCCTCCAAACGCTCCGATCGCCCAGCTCACCATCTTTGGCTGGACGGTTCTCGGGCCGTGCCAGGTCTCCGCTCAACGTAGCCACACTCAACATGATTCGGTGGATCTTGATTCAACTCATCTCCAGGATTTACTAACTAAATTCTGGTTTCAGGAGGAAATTTCTGTTCCCAAGTCCGCTGACCTGACTCCAGATGAACTTGAAAGTGAGACGCACTTCAGGGATACTCACGCCAGAGATGCCTCAGAGCGATACATCGTTCGATTGCCGTTTAAGTCACCAACGAGTCAACTCGGCGACTCGTACTCAACGGCGAAGAGCTGCTTACAACGCCTCTTCCGGAGATTCTCAAAGGACACCCCTTACAAGCAGCTGTATTCAACCTTCCTCCGTGAATATGAAGATCTCGGACACATGGTCCGAGTCCCGCTCACAGACAAACAGTCTAAGGCCTACTATCTGCCACATCATGGAGTCTTGCGGGAGGACAGCACGTCAACGAAGTTGAGAGTTGTTTTCAATGGCTCGAGCCTTACAACCTCGGGTCTCTCTCTCTCAACGATCTCATGCACACGGGTGCGAAACTCCAGGCGGATCTGTCGGATGTATTGTTCTGGATTCGACGGCATCGATTCATCTTTGCCACAGATATCACTAAGATGTTCAGGCAAATACTCGTCCATCCGGAGGATCAAAACCTGCAGCAGATTCTCTGGGTTGATTAACAACTCAACATCGTCCCGTACAAATTCACCACCGTTACGTACGGTACAAAATCGGCTCCGTTCCTTGCAATAAGAGTACTGCAGCAACTGGTCGAGGACGAAGGTTCAACTTATCCACTCGCGATTCCACCACTCACCAAGGGAAGATATGTTGACAACATTTTTGGCGGTTCTGACTACCTTGAAGATCTCATTAAGCAGGCTCATCAACTTATCGGTATCTGTTTGAGAGGAGGTTTTCCTCTGTCTAAATGGAAGAGCAATCATACTCAGTTCTTCCAACGGACTTCACTCGGTACACTACTCTTCCGATCACTCATTCGAGGACGAGACCACCAAGTTTTTGGGACTCTTCTGGAAGCCATCGTCAAACTCATTCGCCTTCTCCCCTCAGATACAACCTCGAAGGGAGAACATAACGAAACGAGCAATTCTGTCACAGACTGCACAACTCTTTGACCCATTAGGGTTTCTCGCCCCTATCACCATCAAGGCCAAGATGCTACTTCAACAACTGTGGCTCGAAAAACTTGGCTGGGACGAAGAACTCCCCCCGGTCATTCGGACAAAATGGACGGCTTTCACCGATGAGCTCAAGCAACTCTCATCCTTGCGGATACCTCGATGGCTTAATCTCTTCACAACATCTTCGGTAAAACTCCACGGATTTTCGCCATGACCGCAGAACTCGCCATGGCCGCAGTTGTCTACATCTGGACAGACACTCCTGACCAGGGAGTCAAGGTGACTCTAGTCTGTGCCAAAACCAAGGTGGCACCTCTCAAACCACTCACGATTCCTCGGCTTGAACTCACGGGAGCGTTCATGCTTGCCAAACTCATAAGGTACGTTCAAGCGAGACTGGACCTCCCCCCGACGACGTCTACTCATCTCTGGACGGATTCCTCGGTCACCCTCACCTGGGTGGAAAGCCATCCTTCCCAGTGGAAGGACTTCGTCCGAAACAGAGTTTCAACCATCCAGGAACTCGTACCGCATGGCCAGAGGCGGTTTATCACGGGTAAACAGAATCCAGCGGAATGTGCTATTCGTGGGCTTACTCCATCCCACCTCGAACAACATCAACTGTGGTGGAACGGACCACCTTGGCTCAAGAAACCTTCGGAACATTGGACAAAATGCTCATTCGAAACGGACTCATCGGCAGAACTAGTGGCCCGACCACGACTTTCTCTTTTGGCGAAAGTTAAAACTCTTCCTGAGCTCTGGTATCCTATTTTTCGTTACCCATCACTCACTCGGCTCTTGAGAATTACAGCTATTTGTTTCAGGGTGATAGCTGCCCTTAAGAAAATTCCTTACTCCTCTCTGGCGTACCCTCTCACTCCTAGTGAGTTAGAAGCTGCTCGAATCACCTGGATCAAGATCATCCAAGTAGTTTACTTCCCGACGGAGCTCATATCTCCGGTCAACTCTTACCCCGTGGCCACCCTTTCCTACGGCTTACTCCATTCATTGACCGACAGGGTGTACTCCGGGTTGACGGGCGGCTCAAGCACTTAGCTTTACAAACTGAGAGCAAGCACCCGGCTATTTTGCCTCGGGACTCACCTCTCACTCATTTGCTTATCGCGGATGCTCACCAACGGACCCTGCACGGAGATACTCAATCAACACTTGCCTACCTTCGGCAAACATGCTGGAGCATCGGCGGAAGAGCCCCAGTGCGCTCATTCATCCTTCGCTGCGTAAAATGCGCACGACAACGAGCCGTGAGAGCGGAACAACTCATGGGTCAACTTCCACCATCGAGGCTTACGGTTTCACGAGCCTTCGCTCACACCGGCGTTGACTACGCTGCACCACTCACCTTTAAATCCTGGAAGGGACGCAGAGCCAAAACTCACAAGGGATGGCTCTGCATTTTTGTTTGGATCACCACGTCGGCAGTTCATCTTGAAATGGTCACGGATTACTCAACAGACGGATTCATCGCGGCGTTCCGGCGGTTCACAGCTCGACGTGGCGATTGTCACACTCTACAGAGTGATTGCGCCACCAATTTTGTCGGAGCAGATGCTGATCTCAAGCGTCTGTTCAAAGCAGGGACTCAACAGTCGACTCAGTTGGCTAAACTCCTGGCCAACGACGGTACCAGATGGATATTCAACCCGCCAGCAGCCCCTCACATGAGGGAAAAGTGGGAGGCTGCCGTCAAGTCCGTAAAGTACCACCTTCGACGGACCATCGGTGAAGCTGTATTGACGTTCGAAGAACTTACAACTCTTCTTACTCAGATCGAGGCAGTTCTCAACTCAAGGCCCTTGGAGCCGCTCACTGAGGATCCAGACGATCTAGCCGCACTCACCCCCGGACATTTTCTCATCGGAGGGCCTCTCACATCAATTCCGGAACCGTCACTCGAGGACGTTCCTTCATCTCAGCTGTCTCGCTGGCAACTCATCCAGCAGAGACTCCAATATTTTTGGACGATATGGTCGACTGAGTATCTACAGCGTCAACTCTCCATCTCTAAGTGGCATCATCCATCGAACCGACCTTGATTTGGTTCGATGGATGATGCCACTTAGAGATGGAGAGTTTTACTCACCGACGAGCGACTGCCACCATCCAAGTGGCCCCTCGCCAGAGTTACCGATCTTCACCCTGGCAAAGATGGACCCACTCGGATCGTCTCACTTCGGACAGCCACGGCGACACTCCCAACGACCGATCAGCAAGTAGTTGGCCATACTCCCAGTCTCGACTCACCCGAATGACAGCAACTCAAAGCACTCAACTTAATCGTCAACGCTGTTGCCGATGGCGGGCGGGATGTTGCGTAATTAGTGGCGGATTCTCCTTTGTTTAATTCACGCGCTCAATTTCGGCACTCGCCCTAGCAACAGACGTCTTACGGTGTCACTCGCTATGGGCCGCTACTTGCCCAATATCCGACCCGCCATCTATTACTTGTCGATCATCCAATCGATTATTCTCGGCTCTTCTCTCTCGCCTTGACTGTCGTTACGTACGCATCATAGCAATTTTCTCGTTGTATTTTGTCAGTGTTAACTCAGTGTTCGGAAAATAAAAACGGTATTACTCTACTCCACAACCGACTTGTGTCAAACCAGATCATTTATTCACGTCGTACGCGACAGACTAGGGCAACGGACCAAGTTTTAGAACATTCTCTTTACGCCTACGTCGACGACATCACCTTTATTGAATGCGATATCTGCGAAATTCCTCTAACTAGTTATACTCTAATAACAGAATGCACAAAGTGCCTAATATTATGTCAAAAGTTACGAGAGCCATTGGAACATTTCAAAGCGAATAATTCAAAAGGAGAAAGGTTACTTAGCGCGGACGTAGAAACGGATTTTGCCAAAACTTACTTGGAACCACCCTCTTATTTGTATTTGGAGCCGGAATTAATGGCAGTAGAAAAGACAAAATTCCATATGTTAGCAATTGAATACAAAATAAAAAAGGAAAGTCAAGATCCTTTTCTACAGAAATTCCAAGAAATTACAGAAATGATAGAAACTTTCTGTGACTGAATAAATTGGAAACTAGGAATTCGGGGACCAAATTAAAAAAAGGGGGGAGGAATGTAACAGATATAAATTTCCGGACAGCGTACATGTAGTGGTATATGGATGAGAGCGGCGATAATCTTCCGAACATGCAAAATATAAACATCTTAAAGAAATATAAGGACCCCCGCGACAGCGCAGCGACACACATCATCACAACACATCATCAGTACCTCACATCACGTTACATTGCGGCCGAACAGGAGACCTGCCCTGACCGCAGGGGATCTACCATCACCAACTTCACCAGCGTCTGAGCCAGAAATCGAGATAGAGCATGGATTGGGGCGCCTAGCAACCTGAGAAATACTCTAAGCATCGACATTGGTACTTACCCGGACGTTCGGCTACGGCTAAGATGCGAGAGGAGAAGAAAAATTATATCCCAATTATTATATCGTAATATCGTAATTATCGTATAATAATAATATCATAATAATAATAATATAATAATAATAATAATAATAATAATAATACAATAATAATATCGTAATTATCCCAATATTGCCCAATAAACGGATGAGGGATGTTACAGTTTAGGCTGATTTTGTTTAGGAACTAGTGATATGGTATGCCATATGACAACCATAGAACCATCTAAATTACATTTAATGATAGAAATAATAAAGAAATGCGGACGATAATGGAAACACATTCTAGACATTGCGAAGCACAATGTGATAGTAATTAGTTCGTAATTTTGTTTATAGTTTATAAGTTTATAAAATGTATATACGTTTATATTATAATGAAGTACTTAAGTTGGTTTCGATACTTACCTGTTATTCTGGTGATAATAATTGTAAGAATATATTATATTATTTACCTGTAATTACATAAAATGTATTATAATACTTACGTTATGCCGGCGGAGTCCATACCTACAAAAGAAAAAGAAATGTTTAGTTAATAGGTTACTTACCGTAGGCGAATAATTATGTATACTTACCGATGTTCAATCATACCGTTGTGTCTCCCTGTAACGCGAATAATAGATAATGTAAATTGATAAAACGAATCGTCTACCTGCGATACGGTATGGATAAGTGAAATGTCAATGAATTATCTATCATAAATTTGATAATGTGATTAATTAAGTATGAAAATTGTAAACACTTTAAGGTGTTAGTTACCCTGCGTTAAGTTATGCGATGTACTTACTTGCATACTTACTTGCCGACCTCCGATGCGTCCAGTTGAAACAGCAATCTGTAAAAAGATAGAAGATAGAGAATTAACTTACCGACCCACGTAATATTGCAACGTGAATAATAGCATTTATTATTCACGTTATGCCAAAGATGCAGAATAAAAAGCTACCCACTTGGTTCCCTATTCACTTCCCAATAATAATAAGATGATGTATACATTTTTAGAAATTTGATGGGATATTATAAAGAAAATTATTAACTAGGAAAACGATAGATAATAAACACCAATAGACGTTATAATGACACGTAAAATTCTAAGATTCAAAGATACAATTCAGAAATACAACGGAATAACGGACGACCGATTCGCATGGCAGTTCTCAAGAGAGTGAGCAAGTCCTGTCAGTCAGTCAGCCGTTAGATTCTCTTTCCACCTCTCCTTGGCCTACTGACGCTGATGACACATTGATGGTGGGAGTGTTGACCACACCCACCAAACAGGAATTTGACGCCAACAATATAAAGTAAAATATTCCAAGGGTTTAATAACTGCATTTACATACATAGATATATATATCAGACTGATTCGAATAAGAAGGAAAACCGTTGGGATATTTTACGGCGTAATTAGTAATTACTTTCATTCAAAGAAGAAAAGTTGAAATCTAACTGGTCAAATCGATGGATAATGATATGTTAAACAATACTGACCACAGGAATTATATTAATTTATGTGTAGTCGATAATATGTATCGGCTGATGTATATCGAAATTATCTGTTTGACTTTCCGTGGATGGCGCAATGATAGTATTGAGAAAGATTTAAGGAATGACAGCCGATGCTAAATAGATAGATCGGGGCGATTCTCCCGAGAGTAAACAAGAGTCTTACTTATTACCCTAGCGCGCTGTTATGTATTAGTTAGACAGTAGGGATCAAATTGTACTACGAATGCAGCTGAGGGTGCATCCGCTGTATCCAGAAAGACATTTATTATCACCGCTTCTCCGTAGAATGCTTCCGTTGCAAAAGAGTGCGATCCGGAGGTACGGAGAAGAAGATGTACTCGGGCGCACTCCCGTTCCGACAACCAAACTGTAAAGACGTTTTTCTTTTAATATATATTCACGGATAAAAAGAAAGTATTTTTATCCACTTCAATACCTATTTATAAAATTATTAAAACGCAGCTCACAGGCAACGAGTGCGTATTCTCTCGTAAAGTAGCCCTTACGGCATAACAGAGAGTAAAAATTTGGTGGCAGCGGTTAGGATAGGTGAGAAAGAATGTCAAAAATTTGTGACAACTTTGGAAGTTATCTTCGAGAAGATATTCAACGAGTTGAACGGACATAAGGAGGCCTGATACAAACGCACTGCATCTGTGTACCGAGGTCCAGTTTGCAGCAGACAACGATCAGCTGAGAAAGGCAAAGAGAAGAAAATGATTGCACTGTGGTGAGTAGATAGAATTTTCTACTTATCTTATCAAAAATACTGCTCGAGAGTAGTAAAAGTAAGAGTCTAGTCTACAAATAAACCAAAGTTGAAAGATTTTGAAGAAATTTTCCATCATGAATGAGGGAGATTTAAAAACAGTTTTAGAAACCCTTACAAAACAAAATGCGGAACTACTCAATAGAGTTCAGCTTTTAGAACCGGAAAAAACATCGCAGTCAGCACAAAAGTGCGAAAATAAACATATTCGTGAACGAAATGAATTAGAAGATGACGAATTGTCCGAGGACAACTTAGAAAGCTGTAATGAAAGTAGAAATACCGGGCGCTTGACGGAGGAATTACATTTCATAACCGACTTCGACGGAAAAAATATTTCAGTAGAAACCTTTATCTGTGAAATAAAACAAGTACTGGCAGAATTTCGGGGTGAATCTAAACAAAAACTACTCCGTTTGATTCTGACAAAAGAAATAATAAAACACGCACGTGCAGCTATAGACGGAATTGAAATTCGGGATGCGGAAGATTTATTTATGATATTGCGAAATGAATTCGGAAGCCTTAAAAGTTATGATTTAATAACATTAGAGAGAAGTCAGTGTCATCAGGGACAACAAACTGTTAATGACTATAGTAAACGATTCACTAGAATACATCGCGACGTAAAACGTGCTCTTGAAAACGACCCCTCAATTTTGGCTGAACATAAGAAAATATTGTTCACAAATGAGGATAGAATTGCATTGCCTCAATATGTTAGAGGATTAAGTCAAAATCTTCGAATTAGAATACAGGGAATGCGACCACAAAATATCCGTGAAGTTTTTTTTTCCCACCCCCAAGAATGCTAAAAACGTGAAACAATTCCTGGGGCTTGCTGGATACTATAGGAGGTTTATTAAAAATTTTAGTAAGATTGCAAAACCATTGACAGCTTTGCTGAAAAACGGTACCACCTTTCAGTTCGGAGTAGAACAACAAACAGCGTTTGAGATTCTAAAAAACGAATTATGCAGTGAGCCCATATTAAAATACCCAGATTTCTCTCAAGAATTTATTTTAACGACAGACGCTAGTAACGATGCGATTGGAGCTGTACTTTCTCAAGGAATAATTGGACAAGATAAGCCTGTATCTTACACCAGTCGAACACTCAATGCCGCTGAGAGAAACTACAGCGTCACAGAAAAAGAACTTCTCGCAATCAAATGAGCAACTAAACATTGTGACTGAACAACTATGCTCAGGGATGCCGGAGATTACAGGATTCGGTCGCCAGCTCGATTTTGTTGAAAATCGGTAAACAATTAAAAATCTGGACAAGCACGAATAGATATTAGTTGGCTTGACCTTCATGAGAACGAATTTACCGAGGAAGGCCGGATCGGTACGATCCCCGTTATTCTCGTAACGATAATTCCCCCTAACTTACGTATTTGAATGTTGGAATATATCTCAACGGAGATAATCCTTATTTACCTGCGTACGGCCGAATAAGTTTGGAAGTCCTCAACGGTAAATCCAAACCGATCGCACGCAAATAAACATTCAATGAAGGTTAAGGTCGTGCGGCCCTCTTACACCAGTGCTAACACACCTTTTTGCCTCTTTGAAGATGGCGGTTGGTTTACCACTCCACCACCACAAAGGGCCCCAGGTCCGGGATTCAGAACTGAAAACAATACCAACTATTATTTTCAGGTTCGGTGTCAATCCCTATGTCCCTGGTGAGAGCCGGAGGACACCCGGGCAACCTAAACTTATAAGATCAGGAAGGATGTTTAAATAATGATTAATAAATATATTCAGTAGGAATAAAGACTTATATTCACAATAACTCGAATATATTTTACCCTCGCGACTTACAACCAAGTACAGCTAGTCCTGCCTTATGTTAACAACGATTAATCCGAATAAATAGCGGATTCTCAGACTTCCGAAAAGCACACGTTCAGTAACCGTTAAGATCTTTGTGGTATACTACGTATTATAACTACGATGTCTACACGTCTGTTGTTGCCAGGCGACTCTCTCGAGCACGGTTGGAGAGCCTCCTTATATAGCTCTCTCGAAAAATAGTTAATAATAAATGAATTATGTAATTCCAACCGATCTACCCGACCCTCCCTGTGGTGCACCACCTTGTCGTGGTAGGGGGGCTTGAGCGCTATAAAACAGGGACATCGTGCACGCGTAGGAGGGGTGATCGGTTCAAGTCGTCTCCACGTCCATCTGGAGACGCTTACCGCATTACCATTGCTGCCGGCACGAAGTACGCACAAGTGCGTGAAGGGGGTTCTCGTAGCAGAACTGATATCCCACTTGTGGGTTTTATATGCTGACTAAGAGTGCAGCCATTTGAATAGACCGAAATCCCCGACCAGCCATGCAGGCGGTTACTTCGGTAGCAGTGCTGGTGCGGGTGGGCATCCTTGGATGACGAACGGCCCTCGGGCCAACCTGCTCGGAACCGAGTTATGAAGGATTCGCCCGAGCTACCAGCTCTGCCTCCTCGTGGCCCCCGCTGGACACTCCGCCGTCTATGGGATCCTCAGAGATCGCGTAGATGGAGGTGCTAAACGAGCTGGGTCTTGTATAGGTAGGTCCAACTTGTGTGCGTTCCTCGGAACAAAGACAGGGTTTTTCCAAGCAAGGGGGAACCTCGAACGAGTTCCATAGACGGTGGTGGTGGAGCCCCGTCCTAGGTCACTTGGGGGGAGCAGGTATGGCCAAATAGGCTTAGGTACTGCTCCTAGGGTTAAAACACAATAAGGAGTTACGTGTGATCTACCCGATATCCCCCAGGGGATCTGTCTCTTTAGAGACAGATTACGGGCTCGGCGTACCCGGGGTACCCGAGCTGGTTGCCGGCGCCGAGGAGTATAAAATCCTCACCGGTGCTCATACCAGAGGATAAACGGTACCACGAGAGTCGGAGGGGCCCCCGGGATGGGATCCCGACCTCTTCGGTGATGCGTAGGACATCCTACGATGTCCCGTCCTAGGGCGAGGGATCGAGATACGCTCGATCAACGTACGCTCGCCGAGGCGTAACGGTTGCCACCACGATGGTCCTACCCATCGCCGGAGGCCAGGATCTCATCCCAACCTATCGGCGATGCGTAGGACATCCTACGATGTCCTAGTTAATTATTATAATTCTCTTGGTCCGTATCATTAAGTCTATTATTCTCTACCAGATTGACCAGTTAGAATTTAATTTTCATTGTTAGAACGCAAGTTATTAATTATTACGTAGCAAACTATTCCAACGGTCTTCGGCTTCATTTAAATCAGTCATGTATATATACACATATATATATACACGTCTATCTATTGATGAGCAGTTAATAAACCTTTTGGAATAATTTGCCTTGCTTACTTAATTTTACTATTGTTGAGATATGAATGGGAAAACCGTGTTTGTTCTTTTATTTTACATATACATTGTGACATGAATAATGAATTCTATCATTCACGTCACGATGTTACGTGTGTCGGTAAGTTGGTTTTCTCTTTTCTGCCTTTTACAGAAATCTGTTTCTCGAGAACATATCGGAGGTAGGCAAATATACAGGCAAATATACAAAGTACATCGCATGGTAACCAACGCTAAGTGCTTACATATTAATCATTCCTATTGCATTACGAGTAGGTATTTCTTTTTATCATTTAACAGTCTTTGATTATTTACGTTACAGGGAGATGCAATGAAATTAATAACTATTGGTAAGTATGTGCGCCGCTATAAACCTACGGTAAGTAACTAAATATTTGTTTTCTTTTTAGATAAGGCCACCGCAGGTACAACATAAGTATAACGTTCTGTATTATATGTGTGTAATATATATATTACACACTATATTATATATATATAAATATGTTATTGCACGATACGCCTTTTACGAAATTAAATTAATATTCTTTTTCTTTCTAGGTACTTCAATTGCGCATCGCGAAGGTAAGTATAATATAAGTCATAAACTAATCTTTCCTTTCTCTTTACAGGCGATCAGTTCGCAGGTAACGAGTAAGTATACTGGTAAGTATCATAACTAAATAATTCCTCTTTCTTACAGGTTAATGAATGTCCGTTTCGGTATATATTATTTTCTATGAATATATCGTATCTCTAATATTATATCTTATGATATAACGAGTGGATATAATAAGTAACTTAAATATTCCATTTTTTTAACGTAAATTATGTACATTTTGTCATCTCTACCGCCTATTAAGTTCTGAATTTGACACAATTCAGTGAAATATTACTTCTACGAACACATATCGAATTATTAGTATTACATACTCGTGAACCTCAATAAATTTTAACTTTTTATAATACATTTCAATTTAGATGATGATATATGTTATAATATCATCGTTTGCCTGAATCGATTAACCCTGACTTTAACTGTTCTCAACCATTTATTAGGTATTCTTGAACCAGTTTTGCTAATTCTACGCTTCTTCTTCTTTTTCGGGTGGTTGGTCATGCATATGTGTGAGCTGTGACTCACGTCTACCGTTGAGCTGAATTGTTGGAGTTCTCAGATGTTTGGTCCGGCTCCGGTTAGTCCGTCGTGTGCTGCCGCAGATTCCCTGCGACCAAGGCGCGTCTGCGGTTCGGTTGCAACATTTCAGACCTTATCTATATGGGATGAAATTTCAAATTGTCGCTGATCATCAACCATTGAAATAGCTTATGAATAATAAGGATCCATCTTCGAGACTTATGAGATGGCGAATCGCTTTGGAAGAATATGATTACGAGATTGTGAACAAAAAGAGTAGTCAAAATGGGAATGCAGATGCCTTATCCCGAAACCCTGTGTTAATGATTGAAGGTGCACCATTCGAACAATGAGGGAAAAACTTGGAATTCGTTTTAGAAGTACCTGAAACCGCAATGCCAGTTTACGTCAATTATGCAGATGAACCAGGAATACTGTACAATAATGATGAAGATTTGGCAAATATAATTATTCGACTAACCGAGAGAGAGAGAACCTAATAAACTATCAGAATTATTTGACAGAAATTAGAGATTTCTCAATGGCTCACGAGATAGGTGAACTTGCGATAGATGTTGCACGATTTGCAAAGAATTTTCTGTGGTCAAACTCCTCAGATAAAGAATATAATACAAGAATTATTTATCGGATCAAATATAAAAGTTTTTCTGAGGGCAAAACATGCAAAAATTCCGGAAACATCAGAAGAAATACAACAAATACTACAGGAAAATCACAACTCCGCGATAGGAGGGCACGGTGGGTACAAAAGAACAATGAGAAGAATGGTGGCAAATTACCAATGGCCAAATATGTATCATCATATATTAAATTACGTAAACTCTTGCAAGGAATGCCAAAGACAGAAAGTTAACAGGAAACCAACAAAAATGCCTTTGTGCATCACTGATACGCCGGAAAGTTTTAATGACAAAATAGTGTTGCCAACTTGGTTAAAAAAAATAAATTGAAAAGTCCGATAATACATGCGTTAAATTAAACAGACGTTTGATTTAGTTAAAGGGCACCAGAAATGAACACACGAGTTATTATTATTGTAAACAAGCAAACGAGAGAGAGAAGGGGAGATCGACACGACGGACTATAAACTATGCAAGGTGAAGGAGCAGTCAATATAGAAGTAGGACCGGTAGACGTCCGACACGGTGACTCAAGGAGTGTCAGGACAATAACTGGGGTCAAGCCTGGTGTTGCCATAGATCAATTAATGAATATTGGTCATCTCGGACGGAGATGATAATAAACGTTGTGCATTAAAACCGGCGTCAAAAAAATGACGTAATTAGAAGTTTAGCAGAGTTATATGGTTTAGATGTGGCAAATGGCTGTAGAAGCGTATGTTACGAAAACCCAAACAAATAAGCTTCTTGCACTTTCCGTTCCTGCAGCATTTCTGCGTTCCTGGTGCGAATAATTCGCATAATCAGTCGGTATTATACCAAAAGGGCCAAATCCTAGACCGTGGCAAAACCAGAGCTTGATAAATGATAGATTATATTTTCTTACTGGGCATAGTATAGACTCTAGTACGTAGACGAAATTCCCCTCCTTCTCTCGATTGTCGTACTGCCAAGCATTATCTATCAAAGTTGTAAATAGAGCCTAATGACTAAAAGAGTACATCGTCATGTTAGTATTAATCGTTCTCCAATTACTCTGAACCGTCTAAATAATGTTTACGAAACTGAAGTGGCGAAAATTTGAACGACGCTTGGGTCGTAAACAAAATAGCGATGGACATCGTGGGACCACTACCTGAAACAAATCAAGGAAATAAGTATGTCGGATTAGTGTGGGCCAGCAGAAGAGAAAGTCAACGATAACGGACACGATATCCGTTATAAATAGGTTATGCTCGAATTAACTATCGCCAATACTTCGCGATACGTCTTCTCGACTAATGTGTCCTATTCCACACTACAGCCCGCTTTATAGCGGTGCGTAGTAGGGTGGCTCGGTGGAAAGGGGTAGTGGCGATGACGCTCTGTGCACGGACCAATAGCACACTCTGTGGATGTCCGTTGTCACCCCCTCCCCCCCCACTGTTACTACCGCCGTTACGGCCATTCTGACAAATCGCTCGTCTTCGAGCGTCTAATTTCATTTATCAGAACAAAACAATGAAATAATTAACTTATGGCTGATATTTAGGTCTAATTTCGTTTATCGGAACAAAACAATCAAATAATTAACTTAGGCTAGACTAAATTGTAATTCATGAGAACTTGATTTCTATAGCTTATAGCACACCATGACATACAATAATAGTAGTTTACTATGTACTGGTCTAGATAACATCCTCTTGATAAGGAAGTATCCCTTCAGTAAGACATTGCTGGTCTAGATCATCTCCCACAAGAAGGAGAGATCCCTGTAGCGAACACTGGTCTAGGCGAAGAAAAGCCCCTGCAGTGTTAGTCTAGAAACAATTAATAATCAACTTTACATTGACATAGCAGACAAAGTTTCTTCTGAGCAAATAGACGCTGTTTCAGAATCAGCGGATAAAGTATTCTCAGAATGACTCGCAGTTAAAGTATCAGAGTCAGCTGCAAGACTGTCTATAGAATCTGGTGAAGTACCTCCAGGTACATCAGTATCATTTATATTTACAGGTAAATCAATATCTGATAAATTGCCCGCCGTCACGGTCCGTTCGTCATCGTCAGTGTCGTCGGTATAATTTTGGGAAATTTCACGATAAGCCTCATTGCTCTTAGGTACTTTTCTCAGATTTTCGTGCGCATACTTATAAATTATATTGGAGTTATTTATGTGTTTTAATTCATACCGGTCATTATTTAAAATGGTAATAATTTTTAAAGGTCCTTTGAATTTGTTATCTAATTTGGTTTGGTGCTTTTCTTCACATTTGACGAAAACGAAATCGCCAACTGAAAAAGGTTTAACCTTAGCTTTCCCTTTATTGAACCGAACTGTTTCAGTGCTAGCTAGACGTGTTATGTTTTCTGACGCAGACAAACGGGCCGCTTCGACGTCGATCCTACCTGGACTTGATGGTTCTGGATAAATTCTAGCTAGATTTAAAGAATTACCTTTTATGCCAAACATTAGTTCCATAGGTGTAAAACCCGTGATTCTAGAACGAGTAGTGTTAAGAGCTAGCTGAATTTCTCCGAGTTGGTCCTGCCAGGTACTATCAGAATTGCATTCAATTATGGTAAAAATATTCTTCAAAGTTCGCATGACCCTTTCTACTTGTCCATTAGCTCTGCTGGAACCCGCAGCGATTAGGTGAAGCTCTATGTTATTATCTTTGCAAAAATCTTTGAGTTCATTACAGTCATAGCAACGGCCTCGGTCAACTATGATACGTTTAGGAGTGCCAAAAAGGTGGACAGCGTTTTTAATAGGTTTAATAGCATGAGCGGAACTAAAAGTGGGAGTATATTCGAGGACAACAAATTAATAAAAGCGTCTATAAGAACAGAACAGTGTTCTCTTCTGGTACTTTTCCCACTCAATTTTCCAGAAACATCTAAGTGAACAGTATGCCAAGGAATTGGTTCTTTAGGGATGGGATGAAGTTGCACTTGTTGTGCATCAGAGGGTCCTTTGGAAGTCTTGCAAACAATACAATTATTGATAAACTTTTTGACATACTTAGAAATGTTCGGGAACCAATAAAGTTCATAAAGTTTATCTAGGATCTTGTCATAACCTAAGTGCTTAATTTCATTGTGAACATAGGTGATAAGAGACCAAACAAAAGAACGTGGGATTATTGGTAGCCAGCTAGAAACACCCCTACGTTCAATTTTTCTATACAAGATACTCTGTCGTAGATCATAAGTACGGGAAATTTCTTCAGGCAATTGATTGTGACGTAGTTTAGAAATAATATCAGAAAGTTCAGAGTCTCGTTCTTGTTCGACAGTTAACCAACCCTTGTTTAACTCAAGAAGATTTATTTCTCGTTATTCCGAGTTATTAGTTAGATTACGGGACAAAAAATCAGCATGTGCCATTTTTTTACCTTCTTTATAGATGATATCAAAATCAAACGCCTGGAGAACTGCCCACCAGCGGTGCACTCTAGGAGTTAAATCTCGTTTGGAATGGGAAGCCTTTAATGCATTACAATCAGTAAGAACTGTGAATTTTCGACCATGTAGGTACTGACGGAAATGTTCTACAGCCTTAACCACTGCTAGAGTTTCTAATTCGTATGAATGGTACCTACTCTATGCATCAGTTGTCTTGCGACTAAAATATTCTACTACATAACTCTCGTCTGTGCCTTTCTCAATTAAAACTGCGCCATAGCCTTCTGAGCTACCATCAGTGTGGAGTTCAATGGGTAAAGAGGGATCAAAAACTTTTAAGACAGGTTCTGATGTCAAGATTTTGATTAATTGATTATGAATCCTATCATGGTCTGACGTCCATGAAATTGTACCTTTTCCTTTAGTCAAGGGGTATAAAGTATAACGGTTTACGCGGCCACTGCGCTCCGCTATAATTTCCGCGTCGCTTTCTCCGGGACGATACGATACGATACGATATTTGATTAGTGGTAATGCGGGACGATTTGAATTTTGGTTGGGAGCCAGACGCGAATGTGCGTCGAATAAAAGAGAAAACTAATTCCCGGATCCAGCGAGAGGCTTTTGCTCCGACAGCTCAGTCTCACTATGATGATGGTAGAGTGGCGGGGTTTAAAAAGGAAAGTGAAAGGGCCAGGCGACAAAAATGTTCTCGAACTCCGTGGGTAGGTTAAATATAATACAATTTATTAACGCTCGATAAACTACCAGATCAGCCTCCGGACAGGAGACAGGGATAACGGCAACGTTCGCAACCCTATTCGGGAAGGGATACTTAATTCGACCGTTCACAACCGACTTACGATTCCCGGTAATTAATATCAGCATGTACCCTAACGATACGATACCGAGCCGCACATAAGAAGTTAAGGGCGCGTTCGGGATTCCGCAACCTGGCTGGTAAATAGCAGTCCGTAGGGTGGTATGACAAGGAACTATCGAGGCTTTTCGCCCCCGGTAAAACGAAAGAGAACGAATCCTGCTCGTTGGGGCCAAGTTGCGTACCTTTACAAAATTGAGAAAGATACGTAGAACCCTACGCTCACCGCCTCGCCGTCTTCTCCCTGCGTGGAGGATGGTCGCCGATATCCCGTGGAAGGCGCCCAAAAAGAAAAGGCAACGGCCCTGGTTCTCTACCAATTGCAGGCCGTCCGTAAGTATTCCTTCCTTTGGTGGAAAATGGTCCCTTTTGGCTGTCGGTTGGTAGGCTCCCAAAAAGTAAGGTTCACCCTCGGTGAAATCAAGCTATCGTAGTTCGGCTCGCGATACTTAGAGACGTTTTATTCGGACTATCGTCGCTACGGGAATCTTATTACGTCTTACCTAGACCGAGGCTAATGCGAGAGAGTCTCCACGTCCGATCTACACTGTGGCTAATTCGAGAGTCTTCTTCCCGGTTTCGGGAATCGCTGACGGTGATTTCTTCGTCGGGGAACGTCGTGCCCCTCCTCGTGGCCTCCCGTAAACTACCCCTCTCGACCCTAGCGATACCTCGGGGCCCGCGGGTGAACGATAATTGCCCGATTGGGCCGGCGGTAATTCCGCGGTCCCGTCGCTACGCATTCGTAGAGGCTTTATTCGGCGATACCGGTAATCGATAGAGGCATTCCGAGATACCGGTCTCCGCAGGTCCTCCTACAGGGGTTGATCGGCTCTTCTCTCCTCCCATGGGCGAGACGGTTCCCTACCCATACAAAATCGCACCCGAATATGCTTCTTACGGAACGAAATTAATAAAGTGACGGTAGTATATCGCGCGAACGAGCCTAATTTTGGGACGTGCCCGATGCAACATCACAAACTATGACAGAACTAAGTAAAAATATAATAACATAGGACATTAATACAGAAGAACTTGTAAATGAAGTTATGAACACTATAAGTAACTCAGTAAAAGCTAGTACGCCTAGAAAAAGAAGTATAAATAATAGAATACCCGTTTACTGGTGGAGTGAAGAGATTGCTGAGAAAAGAAAGGCTACCAATAATATCTAGAAGGAGAATGCAAAGATCACAGGGAAGACTTGATTATGAGGAGGCCAAAAAACATTATAAAAGGAATAAAAAAGAACTTGTTAGACTAATTAAAGAAAGTAAGAAAAACTCTTGGAAATAAATATGTAAAGAGATTGATAAAGATCCATAGGGCAAAGGATATCAAATAGTAATTAATAAAATTAGAGGCAAGACTGGACGGACGCATATGACAGATGAGATTTTAGACAGAACAATTAAAGGATTATTTGTAATAGGAACAAAAACAAAATTTATTGAGATACAACCAGATAATATTGAAGTACCCCAATTTACATTAAATGAGATCTTTGAAGCTGCAAATAAACTTAAAAAAGGAAAAGCTCCTGGAATGGATGGAATCCCAGCAGAAATAGTGAAACTTGCTATCGGAGTCATGCCAACCATTATGTTGAATATGTATAATAGTTGTTTGAAATTTGAAACTTTTCCATATCAATGGAAAAGACAAAAATTTATACTAATTAGGAAAAATAAAAAAAGTGATATTGATGTTGAAAATAAACCAAGCGACTTTAGACCACTGAGTCTTACAGATGCTACCGGTAAAATATTGGAGAAAGTATTACTTGCTAGAATTGAAAATTATATTAAAGTAGCAGGGGGGCTTAGTGAAAACCAATATGGTTTTACTAAAGGTAAATCAATTATTAACGCTATACAAGAAGTAATTAAAACTGCAACTTGGCAAAAAGAAAGGCGCAATAACAATTTGGCTTTATTAATTACAATTGATGTCAAAAATGTGTTGAGCGAACTTAGACGCGCTTCGGGTGTCGTTCTTGTTCTCTCTTGTGCGCTAGCGATTGTGTCGAATGTTCTCCGTTTTATCAGAGAGACACGCTCGCTCCTTACGTTAAATTAAAAAAGTAAAGGCTAGTTTTTCAGAAATTGGAGATAAGATCGTGTTTTGTTGAGTTTGTAAGAAGATTGTGTTTGATTGAAAACTCAGATGGATTGGTGTCGGTGACGGTGTCGAGTGATGTGAGACTCGTTGGAGTCTAGACGTGTTGTGTATGATTGTTTGTAACTTAAATGTTCAAACTTATCGATGAATGACGACCGTGGTGGCCGGAGTCCTGTCGGATTACAACGTAGTGTAGAACAGGGCTGTATCGAGACGAGACTGTTTTCCTCTGCTTGGCGCGCTGCTTATAAGGGAGTTCGCCCGGAAATTGGAGAGGGAAAAACGTATCATAAAAAATAGTATAAACTATGGATTCGTGCTGAATCTGGCTTTGGTGACACGGCTTGGTCCGATATTTTACTATTGGTGCCGGTAACCAATGTGATGGAGGTACCCGTCCGTCGTTGACCTGGGTTACCTCTAGCGTTAGAGGGCGATTGTCGTAAGTCATAAAGCTTCGGACAAAACCTTTCAGTAGGAATGTGTGACGACTGTCGGACTCGTAAAAATTCTTGGATGCAAAAGTTGTTTGGCATATGTCAGCAATAATGGTTGGTGCGAAACGTGAGAGAAGAAAGTTGCTAAATGTTTCTGTTAGTCCGATGGTTTTTTACGAGCTGTCTATGATGTCTGTGATGCACAGTAGAAACATACTTCGCGGAGGGTTCGTGAGAAAGTCTTGTCGCGAGTGAGGCTAGCGGGGCGTATGTCCACGATCGCGTAGCACAACGTGTTTTCTGTGAGTTGTTGAGCGACTCAACAAAATGTATTCAATACAGTTATATGGGAAAACATAGACAAGGCACTAGTTAAAGATTTTTAAATTCCCTACAAAATGATTAAAATTATCAGAAATTATTTAAATAACAGAATTCTTTATGGAGAAAACGATAAAAGCATAACAAAAAGATATAACATAACTGCTGGAGTTCCTCAGGGCTCGGCTCTGGGCCCCTTTCTTTGGAACATAGCGTACGATGAATTGATGAAGATACAAATGCCTCTAGGCACAAAAATAATAGGATACGCAAATGATGTGGCTGAATTAATCACAGGAAATGGGAAGCTGGAAATACAAACCACAGCTAATTATGTACTCTACAAGATATCAAAGTGGATGAGGAATGCCGGACTAGGAATTGCTCTGCACAAAACTGAGGCAGTTTTATTAAATGGAAGAAGGAAAATGACGAAATTGAATATCAAATTAAATAATTTTGAAATTCAAATTCTGAGAAGGACCAGATACCTCGGGGTATTCCATATGTCCATGGGCCATGTCCATGACAGATCATTTTAAAGAAATAGCCAATAAAGCTACAATTGTTGAAAGAGCTTTAATTAGATTATTTCCAAATGTTGGGGGAGCTAGAGCGTCGAAAAGACGAGTTCTAACTTCTGTTGTAATGTCCATTATGTTATATTGGGCACCGATTTGGACGGAGAAGCTAGAAAGGTATTCTACTTATAAAAACAAATTACTTTCAATACAGAGAAGTCTAGTACTTAGAATTTCTAGTTCTTATAGAACGGTATCAACGGAAGCGAGTATGGTTATTACTGGAATAACCCCAATTAATTTTTTGGCAACTCAATGAAAATTTTATTACGAAGCTTATGAATCAAACGAACTAAATATGCACTTAAATAAAAAATTGATAGAAATTAAGAAAAATATTGTTGCTAAGTGGCAAGAACAATGGGACAGAAGCACAAAAGGAAGATGGAAGGATTTGACCTCTGGTGAGATGGAAGGTGATGAGCTGCTCATCACGAGGGACTCATTGTGCCCTAAATCGGCGGTGGTGCGTGTAGAGCGTCTCGATAGGCCGTTGTTGCGGTCTCGGGCGCTCCTTAGATCCCAAACATCGGGGATGGTGGAGGCCATTGCGGGGCCGTCCGTGCCAGGGACTAGTTCCCTGTCGCGGGCGTCCTCCGTGGCCTCCATCAGCTCGATGGAGCGCAGCGTGGCGGAGATGGCGGTCGGGGACGATGACTCGGATGTTTCCTTGTCCGTATCCGGCTTCCTTCCCGCCAAACGGAAGAGGCACTGACAACGGGTTTGGGTGTTGGCTTCCTTGCTCGCAAATTGGAGCAGGAGGCCCGCGCGAAGCAGGAAAGGAAGGCGGAGGCGATGAGAAGGGTCTTGGATTCTTCTGTCCCGCCCCCTCCTCCATCGGCAAAACAGTAACAGGCGGATGACAGGGTCTTCAAGGAAATCTCAGAGGCCCCTACTCTTGACCTGTTTGCCAATATGTTGGCGCACGTGGCCACAATTAAAAAGGTGGCTTCGTGCTCCAACAATGTAAAGGGTGACCTAGTCCGGAAGATGAGCGAGGCAGTCATCTTCCTGAAGGCGGCCACCACCACTCTGGCGGTCCGTGCCCACGAAACTGGGCACAGTTCGAGATTGGAGGCTCTCCGGAGGGAAGTCACTTCTCTTCGCGAGGACAATCGGCGCCTCCAACAGGTGATGAAGTGGATGCGGGACGAGAGGCTTGCCCATCCTTCAAGAGTGGCAACACCATCGCCACATAGAAGGAGGTCACATCCTCCGCCGCCGCAATCCCCATTGCCGACGGCGAGGACGTGGCGATCGCTCATCAGTGTTAAGATGTTCTGTAAAACGATTTGGAAATAAATAAAGGAAACGAATCTTGAATTCTGAATTGAAGTTATGAATTGAAGAATCTACTTTGATTTTATTTGATTTGAGGATCTTTGCTATATGATTTAATTAGGATTTGAGGGAAAGGTTTCGCAAATAAACTTCACGAGGTTTGAATTAAATTGATTCAATTAGATTTACAAAAAAGATATTAAGATTTTTGCAATAGATTTCACAATTCGATATTTCGTAGTATTTCGCTTCACGAGTTTTACAATGATTACGATTTATAATTATTTGATTGTTGCAATTGAGTCAGATGATTATAATTGAGTTAGAGAATATAGATTAAGACTTCGATTGAAATTGATTTAAGAGATTCTGAATTAGAGTTAGAAAATTCTCGCACAGAACTTAGACTAGGACTGAGACTGACTTAAGAGATTCTGAACTTGAGTTAAGGGGTTCTGAGATTGATTTAACAAACTTCGATGTTGAACTAACTCCCAAACTATAATAATTGAACTCTAAAAACACTCTGCTCGTAAGGAATTGAAGAAGTCAACTATAATAATCTAACTTTTGACTTTTGCTCTGTAGGAAACCTCGGAGCACTCGAGCGACTGAGTAGTGGGAGACCCATTGATCCCTGATTGGCTCGGAGGTGTCCGCGTGGGGAACGAGTTAGTGACAAGGGTGGGAAGAGCTTGACAGCGGCTAACCACGTGTTATTCCGACCCCTGTTTACAATATTTGATTTGAAACGATTATTGAGAAATAAAGGAAGACAGGCTAGTCCTGTGAGAGTTTAAGTAATTAATTGACTTAACCTATCATCCATTATCATATACAATTGATTATGAGATAGTGATATTTGTAAGATATTTAAATATAGATCGCATGTGATATGAGGTAAGTACATTGAGTTAAGTAATATTTTTTACAATAAGTTTGTTGTTGAAAATAATACAAAGGCTATAGAGATAGTAGAGGCTCGACTAAATCAGATTGATTATCGTGACATGGTAAAGATTGAATAAATGAGACTAAGAATTGCG
This sequence comes from Hedychridium roseum, assembly GCA_963989215.1. NCBI lineage: Eukaryota > Metazoa > Arthropoda > Insecta > Hymenoptera > Chrysididae > Hedychridium > Hedychridium roseum. The sequence continues at coordinate 4,865,613 of OZ022308.1, forward strand.
GGGACGTAACATTAGTAAGCCCAATTTGCCGTCGTTGGGATATATTTCATTGGATCACCGACTATCTCCGAGAGTCCCAGGGTAAAGTACGTGTAAGCGGCTGACCGAAAAATCGCGGGAACGTTTTGTAAATTGCCGCCGGTAAGACGAGTCGGACCGGCCAAGCATTTGCGGACGTAACATAGTACCACTACTACCACTCTAACCCACTACTACCACTACTACCACTATACTACCACTACTACGACTATACTACCACTATACTGCCACTACCACCACTCTAACCCACTACTACCACTACTACCACTATTATACCACTATACTACCACTATACTGCCACTACTACCACTATACTACCACTACTACGACTATACTACCACTACTAGTACTATACTACCACTACTACCACTACTACCACTCTAACCCACTACTACCACTAAACTACCACTACTACAACTACACTACCACCACTAGTACTATACTACCACTACTACCACTACTACCACTCTAACCCACTACTACCACTATACTACCACTACTACCACTATACTCCCACTATACTCCCACCATACTACCACTACTACCACTATACTACCACTACTATCACTATACTACCACTACTACGACTATACTACCACTACTAGTACTATACTACCACTACTACCACTACTACCACTATACTGCCACTACTACCACTATACTACCACTACTACCACTATACTACCACTACTACGACTATACTACCACTACTACCACTACTACCACTACTACGACTATACTACCACTACTAGTACTATACTACCACTACTACCACTACTACCACTACTACCACTACTACCACTATACTACCACTACTACCACTCTAACCCACTACTATCACTATACTACCACTACTACCACTACTACCACTATACTGCCACTACTACCACTATACTACCACTACTACCACTATACTCCCACTACTACCACTATACTACCACTACTACGACTATACTACCACTACTACCACTACTACCACTACTACGACTATACTACCACTACTAGTACTATACTACCACTACTACCACTACTACCACTATACTACCACTACTACTATTATACTGCCACTACTACCACTATACTGCCACTACTACCACTATACTACCACTACTACCACTATACTACCACTACTACCACTCTAACCCACTACTACCACTACTACCACTATACTACCACTACTACCACTCTAACCCACTACTACCACTACTACCACTATACTACCACTATACTCCAACTATACTACCACTATACTACCACTATACTACCACTACTACCACTATACTACCACTCGTACGACTATACTACCACTACTAGTACTATACTACCACTACTACCACTACTACCACTACTACCACTACTACCACTCTAACCCACTCTAACCCACTCTAACCCACTACTACCACTACTACCACTCTAACCCACTACTACCACTACTAACACTACTACCACTATACTACCACTACTACTATTATACTGCCACTACTACTACTATACTACCACTACTACAACTACACTACCACTACTAGTACTATACTACCACTACTACCACTACTACCACTCTAACCCACTACTACCACTATACTACCACTACTACCACTATACTCCCACTACTACCACTATACTCCCACTATACTCCCACCATACTACCACTACTACCACTATACTACCACTACTATCACTATACTACCACTACTACGACTATACTACCACTACTAGTACTATACTACCACTACTACCACTACTACCACTATACTGCCACTACTACCACTATACTACCACTACTACCACTATACTGCCACTACTACCACTATACTACCACTACTACCACTATACTCCCACTATACTCCCACTATACTACCACTACTACCACTATACTACCACTACTATCACTATACTACCACTACTACCACTATACTCCCACTATACTCCCACCATACTACCACTACTACCACTATACTACCACTACTATCACTATACTACCACTACTACGACTATACTACCACTACTAGTACTATACTACCACTACTACCACTACTACCACTATACTGCCACTACTACCACTATACTACCACTACTACCACTATACTCCCACTATACTCCCACTATACTACCACTACTACCACTATACTACCACTACTATCACTATACTACCACTACTACCACTATACTACCACTACTATCACTATACTACCACTACTACGACTATACTACCACTACTAGTACTATACTACCACTACTACCACTACTACCACTCTAACCCACTACTACCACTATACTACCACTACTACGACTATACTACCACTACTAGTACTATACTACCACTACTACCACTACTACCACTCTAACCCACTACTACCACTATACTACCACTACTACGACTATACTACCACTACTAGTACTATACTACCACTACTATCACTATACTACCACTACTACGACTATACTACCACTACTAGTACTATACTACCACTACTACCACTACTACCACTCTAACCCACTACTACCACTATACTACCACTACTACCACTATACTACCACTACTACGACTAAACTACCACTACTAGTACTATACTACCACTACTACCACTACTACCACTACTGCCACTACTACCACTACTACCACTGTACTACCACTATACTACCCCTACTACCACTATACTATCACTATACTACCACTACTACGACTATACTACCACTACTAGTACTATACTACCACTACTACCACTACTACCACTCTAACCCACTACTACCACTATACTACCACTACTACCACTATACTCCCACTATACTCCCACTATACTACCACTACTACCACTCTAACCCACTACTACCACTACTACCACTATACTACCACTACTACCACTATACTACCACTACTACTATTATACTGCCACTACTACCACTATACTGCCACTACTACCACTATACTACCACTACTACCATTATACTCCCACTATACTCCCACTATACTACCACTATACTACCACTATACTACCACTATACTACCACTATACTACCACTACTACCACTATACTACCACTACTACCACTATACTACCACTACTACCACTCTAACCCACTACTACCACTACTACCACTATACTATCACTATACTCCGACTATACTACCACTATACTACCACTATACTACCACTACGACCACTATACTACCACTCGTACTACTATACTACCACTACTAGTACTATACTACCACTACTACCACTACTACCACTCTAACCCACTACTACCACTATACTACCACTACTACCACTATACTCCCACTATACTCCCACTATACTACCACTACTACCACTCTAACCCACTACTACCACTACTACCACTATACTACCACTACTACCACTATACTACCACTACTACTATTATACTGCCACTACTACCACTATACTGCCACTACTACCACTATACTACCACTACTACCATTATACTCCCACTATACTCCCACTATACTACCACTATACTACCACTATACTACCACTATACTACCACTATACTACCACTACTACCACTATACTACCACTACTACCACTATACTACCACTACTACCACTCTAGCCCACTACTACCACTACTACCACTATACTACCACTATACTCCGACTATACTACCACTATACTACCACTATACTACCACTACTACCACTATACTACCACTCGTACGACTATACTACCACTACTAGTACTATACTACCACTACTAGTACTATACTACCACTACTACCACTACTACCACTCTAACCCACTCTAACCCACTCTAACCCACTACTACCACTACTACCACTCTAAGCCACTACTACCACTACTACCACTACTACCACTATATAACCACTACTACTATTATACTGCCACTACTACTACTATACTACCACTACTACCACTAAACTACCACTACTACAACTACACTACCACTACTAGTACTATACTACCACTACTACCACTACTACCACTACTACCACTATACTACCACTACTACCACTATACTCCCACTATACTACCACTACTACCACTCTAACCCACTACTACCACTATACTACCAGTACTACCACTACTACCACTATACTAACACTACTACCACTACTACCACTATACTGCCACTACTACCACTACTACAACTATACTACCACTACTACCACTATACTACCAGTACTACCACTACTACCACTATACTGCCACTACTACAACTATACTAACACTACTACCACTATACTACCACTACTATCACTATACTACCACTACTATCACTATACTACCACTACTACCACTATATTGCCACTACTACAACTATACTAACACTACTACCACTACTACCACTACTACCACTATACTAACACTACTACCACTACTACCACTATACTACCACTACTACCACTACTACCACTACTACCACTACTACCACTATACTGCCACTACTACAACTATACTACCACTACTACAACTATGCTACCACTACTACCACTATACAACCACTACTACCACTATACTACCACTACTACCACTATACTACCACTACTACCACTATACTACCACTACTACCACTCTAACCCACTACTACCACTACTACCACTATACTACCACTATACTCCGACTATACTACCACTATACTACCACTATACTACCACTACTACCACTATACTACCACTCGTACGACTATACTACCACTACTAGTACTATACTACCACTACTAGTACTATACTACCACTACTACCACTACTACCACTCTAACCCACTACTACCACTATACTACCACTACTACCACTATACTCCCACTATACTCCCACTATACTACCACTACTACCACTCTAACCCACTACTACCACTACTACCACTATACTACCACTACTACCACTATACTACCACTACTACTATTATACTGCCACTACTACCACTATACTGCCACTACTACCACTATACTACCACTACTACCATTATACTCCCACTATACTCCCACTATACTACCACTATACTACCACTATACTACCACTATACTACCACTACTACCACTATACTACCACTACTACCACTATACTACCACTACTACCACTCTAGCCCACTACTACCACTACTACCACTATACTACCACTATACTCCGACTATACTACCACTATACTACCACTATACTACCACTACTACCACTATACTACCACTACTACCACTATACTACCACTACTACCACTATACTCCCACTATACTACCACTACTACCACTCTAACCCACTACTACCACTATACTACCAGTACTACCACTACTACCACTATACTAACACTACTACCACTACTACCACTATACTGCCACTACTACCACTACTACAACTATACTACCACTACTACCACTATACTACCAGTACTACCACTACTACCACTATACTGCCACTACTACAACTATACTAACACTACTACCACTATACTACCACTACTATCACT